>CM056460.1:21810270-22007770 GCA_029783895.1 Triplophysa bombifrons
TATGATTTATGATATAATAAATCCCTTATTTATTGCATTGTGAATGATCTGCAGCTGTTTTGGGTCACCGGTCCCCTCCTCTGGGTCCGATGCCTAATGAGGACATTGACCCTGGTCAGCTGGACTCTCTGGAGAAATATCGCAGTTACACGCGCTATGTGACCGCAGTGGAGGAGGCCGACCGGAAGGAGGTGTGGTGGAGGACCTACAGGAAACACAGAGAAGATGAGACAGAGGAAGGTAAATCACAGGGAAAAAAAGACATGAGGAAATATAGACAAAACACACACGCCAATAAGAACCTGTATGTAACGCTTTCTTTTTGTTTTTATTGTGTCTGAGCAGCCGTTAAGCCGATTAACATTGGTCTTCCGTATCAGCGTCCGTCCAGAAAGACAGAGGTGAGAGAGAGGAAGAGGTTGATGATGGAGAACAAAAGAAACCCTGAGCTGGAAAGAGCCGATCGCCTGCGTGACTGTGAGTGACTCCACCTCCATCATCATGATCTGTATATTCTAAGTCTGTGGAAAGATTAATGAGCCATTTATTACAAAAAAAAATCAGATTTTTGCAGCTTTCATGTGCGCAATCCTGTAAAGCAAAAGAGTTTAATGTCACCTTTTCTGGCTTCCAGTTCGAATATCCGTGGACAAAGTAAAAGCAGAATGGGAGAATTCAAACGGCCCGTACCACATCCAGAGGGTCGCTGAACACTACGGCGTCTATAAAGATCTATTTCCCATGGCGTATTTTGTGCCTCGGGTGATGCTGCGTGTGGCGTACGGAGACAACAGCGATGCAGTGGTGCATTATGGGAATCACTTAACGCCAACTCAGGTGAGCCGGTCCAAGCGAATTCCATGCATATCTTTTGTTGTTTGAATTGAAATGAAACGACTTTGATTTGTGGTCTGTTTTGCGTGTTCTCAGGCAGCACAGGCACCTCAGATCAGTTATGAAGCGGAGGAGAATTCTCTCTGGACGCTGTTACTAACCAGCCCAGGTACAACAAAAATGTGACGCAAATCTTGACTCAAATATCCCAAACTAGAAGTGTCAATCACAAGGTGATTTTAACACATTTTATAGATAAATAATAAAACACCGGATAAGTGTTTTTAACCGAGGATAAATGGATTATGATCTTTCTCTGTCTGGTTGAAAACAATGTTGTGCTGCAGTCTGGAAATGAGTAGAATACACTACTCAGGTGATTCACAAGAGGGCGACAGAGACAGAAAGTAAGATTCGTGTTTGTTCTGTGCAGATGAACACCTGATGGACGGTGAGCAGGAGTATCTCCACTGGCTGGTGTGAGTGTCATCTCATCTGAACCACTTAACATATACCTATAAACTGTTTATTTAGACACACCTAGAGCTGAACGCGGTGACCTCCTGAACCTTGATGTGTAATGTTAACTATTCAGACATACATGTTTAATGCTTCACATTCTCTCTGGGAAGTGAAAGCATCGCTGCTTATGAAAGTCAACAGTCACGTTTCAAATGTCTGAGCACATCAATCTGACACTGTCACTTGGTCAACAAAACCGCCTGAAACTGGGTAGAGCTTTGATTAATTCTAATCTCTTTCGTTAGAAATATTTATATTAATATTGATGTTTGCTAAAATAACCGGCGCTGCTATTGTTAAAGGGATAGTTCAACATAATTTACACCATTTACCCACCCTCTTGTCATTTTGAACCGGTTTGACTTTCTTTCTTCCACAAAACACAAAAGAATATAATTTGAAGAATGTTGAAAACCGAACAGCGGTGGCACCCGTTGACTTCTATTGTGTGGACACAATACCAATGCAAGTGAATGGCTACCATCGCTGTTCAGTCAACAACATGTATCTAAATATCTTCTTTGTGTTCTGCGGAAGAAAGAAAGTCATTCAGGTTTTAAATGACAGGAGGATGAGTCAATAGTGGCAGAATAATTGTTTTTGGATGAACTATCTCTGTAATACTTGGTGTTTAATAAAAAAACTGTCCAGAAAATGATTTGCTACTTAGTATTATTGTTTTTCGTATGTCTAGTAAAATACATAAACATTTCAAATTAAGATACATTTATTTTAGAAGCGAAATGACTTAAGATACCACGTCTTGTTTTCTGAAAAAAGAAAAAAAATATTTTTTAAATAAATGTTTGCTTAAAACGAGAGTAAATAACTGACCAATAACTTCAAAAAATGAACTTGAATTACATTTTATCTCTTTATTAAGTACCCAATGTATGTTTTGCCGTGTCCAAGATGTCTTATGCATGAATAAACTTACTATCTTTCATTATTTTTCTTGTCAAATACACGTCTCTATTTAATAATTGTGGATATTTGTGCTATAAACCAGACAAAAAGAAAGTTCATTTTTTGCAGTGAAAGTATCCATCTTTTTCACATGTACAGTGGGAATATCCCTGGAAATGCGGTTATGTCAGGAGAAGAGATCTGTGATTACATCAGTCCATTTCCTACCAGAGGAACAGGCTTTCACAGATTTATCTTCATCCTGTTTAAACAAGACGGCCTGGTGGATTTCAGCACCGACCAGCGAACCGCCCCATGGTGAGATAGTGTTTTATCTTTCTACTACACAGTACTGTAAACATTCAATTAGTTCATACTAAAGCGGAAGTGTTTTCAAATGATATTTGAACGTCGGCAACAATCTAAATGGACATAAATTGTGTATGCAGTTATTGTCTGAAGCAGCGGACTTTCCGAACATTGGACTTCTACAGAAAACATCAGGATGTCATTACTCCCGCCGGTCTGGCCTTCCATCAGAGTCAGTGGGACCAGTCGGTGACAGACACATTTCATCAGTTATTCAGTGAGCATTTCATCCCTATGAACTTCTATTTCTGTATTTGGGAGCAAAGTCTGATGATTTATTCCAAGAGCAACAAACTTGCTCTAAGAGCCAATGATGATTTTTTGAGCATTGAACCGAATGGACCTTTTATGACAGAAGAACTGACGGCTGCTGAATGATCTTTTTGTTTCATTTACAGATATGAGAGAGCCTGTGTTTGAATATGAAAGACCACCAGTTTATCACCCAACCCAGAAGAAATACCCTCATGGACAACCTCTCAGATACCTCGACCGCTACAGGAACGGAACAGAACACACATATGGAATTTATTAAATCTGCACTTGTGTAATATGTTCATTGTATGTTTCTTTTTCTAATAAACTAAATGTGACACTGAATGTGTGCATATGTCAGCGTCAGACTAAAAGCATTTCATGCCACAAAAAGTACAACAAGCAACTGACTTGAGTACAGAAAAAAAGAAAAATTACAGATAGACTTTTGTGCGAGTCATCCATTAAATGGGTTTCCATTCAGGAAATATGGAAGAATTTCCTTCTAAACCAGACAACATATAATATGGCTTTTGAAACAAGCAGTTCATTTAGTCACTGAACTTTGACTAGACGTGTTCAGTCCTACAGTCTGGAATCTGTCAATGATCCTCAAACTTGTTTAAGAGAACCCACGCAACACTCGTGCGACACAACAAAGATGTAATTGTAAGGGTCTCATGGTGTGTGTGTAAAAAGACATGGAGGTTTTCTTTTTGCATCCCGCTGGAGTGAGTCTGAAGGATACAAGTGGAAATTTCACATTCTAAGTGATGTGGCCATGTCATAATGCAGAAAAGATGCTTTGTGGGTGTTTTTTATTTGGCTCCAAGTTTAATAAATGGCACCTTCATGTGATTTTCAATCCTCAAGAGTTTGCTTAGTTGTTTCCTCTTGGAAGACCCTACTTTAACCTCATCCGTGGAACTAATGCCAAAACTGATGTATTTTTATACTCCTTCACATTTCCGGTGCTGCTGATGGTAAAAGTGTGCAGTATAACACTGAATGGCACTTTGTGCTTAAAGGGACAGTGCATCCAAAAAGGCAAATTCTGTCACTTACTCACCTATTCATGTCATCAAACCTGTATGACTTTCTTTCTTCTGCCGAACACAAAAGAAACCATTTTGAAGACCGTAAACAACCAAACAACACTGAACCCTGATGAATTTAACTGTATGAACACAAAACCAATGAGACATTTCTCAAAATATCTTCTTTTGTGTTCCACTCAAGAAAATCATAAACAGGTTTGGGTTTATCAACGTGAACAACAAAACAAATCTGCTTTGCTTTTCATATTGTGTAACTTCATGTACACTTTGTTCACAGCTCTCCTGAAGCTCAGTATTAAGAGCATTGCGTCAACAACACAAGGTTGTGGGTTCGATTCCAGGGGATTGCAGATACCTGTTTTTAAATGTATTGGATAATGCTATGTAAGTCATTTGAAATGCGTCTGCCAAATGCATCAATGTAAAAGATGAGCTCTTTACAAGATCAACATCCCTAAAAACACTGTGATATCAAGGAAAGAGATCGGTCATTACATCACTTCCTTCCCTGCCTGAACTTCCCTTTCTTTGTGTGAGGTCCTAATTTCTGGAAAGTCCAGTTGGAGATTTTCCGTAAATGTTTGTATAATGCATAAAGAAGACTGTGAACTAATTTAGGTTTAAAAGTGACAGATTTTGAGTTTGGGTATAATGTTGCTTTAGGCTACTTATGTTATGCAGATCTGGCAACCCTGGTGATGCGACACACAACGATCACGCTGCGCTGTGAACTCAAGCTCCATAGAGGATAAAAATGCACAATAAAATAACTCCATGTGACCCGTAATGTACATTTCAACTTCTCTAAAGCCACACGTAACATCATTTGATATGCAATTGTTCATATGCAATCTTTTCTATCATTTACATGTCATTCAACTTTTGTAAGTTACACATCTGCTGTTTTATACTATGGGCTTGTGGGTTTGTAAAAACACGAGAATGTGCAAACAGGGACAGAACTTTTATTTCCTAGCAAACAAACTTGCGCAAGAGAGGTTTTACCCTTGGGGTCTTTGGGTTTGTACTAAAAGCCCACTTAACATGGCATTCAGTCATCCTGGGCGGCGGTTCAAGCATGTTAAACAGAGTCCAGGCGCCGCTGATCTCACGACCAGGCGATTTGCAGCATCTCCTCTACATCCAGAAGTTTCTCTCTGGGTTTTCCGTGGGGTTTTACTCTCCGCTCCTCCTCGTCGTTGATTTTCTCCCATTCGGAAAATAAAACTGTTCTCACACCTGTAGCCGGTGAGCTAGCTCCTTTTTCGTGTAGGGCGTGGCTGAGTACATGGTTGGGGGTTTATAAGCGGGCATTGGAGAGGACGCCAAAATATGAGGTCCGGTCCATTTGGATCGCAGGTGCGTGGGTGTGCTCTCGTTGTCATTTGTGCCCTGATCAGATACGTGCGTCACAAACTCATAGACCAATGGTAATGCTGGGTGGTTTGAGGAAATCGGTTCAGTGGTGATGGTAGTGTTGCAGTAGGTGTAGTTGTACTTTGCTGGTCTGACCCTGTACATGGTTGTCGTATGTTTTCAATCTAGCTGAGGGCTATAATTGTGGTGTATTGGACTGACCAGCGAGGTGGTTTCTTTTTTTCTTTTATTTGTTTGTTTATGTCCCTTCCCAGTCTCGCATTGTCTGGCCACTACAATATGCTCCAGACGACATTGACGCCTACCGCACGTGGTCTACTCTCTTGTGCATGGTTTGGTGTGATATTGCTTTTGGCATGTATTATGTTATTTGTTTTTGTTTGAAGTGTATTATGAGTTTGGGGACTTGGTATATGAATTACTTTGGGTCTGGAGTGGTCCTGTGCTTAGGCTGCCATTGTATCTGGGTTTGGCCAAAGATAAATTAGATCTGTTGAGAGGGGAAGGAAAACATTTGTTACATGTCTTGTCTCTGATGGGAGAATTTATCTTATGTTCTCAAAAAACTTTGTTTTGTATAAACTCTAAAAAAATGTGTAGAAAACCTTGTCCCTTTGTGCGTACTTTAAAGCTCAAGGGTTTTCTACCCAAGCAAGAACAAGTCGGGGCGTAACACACCTGTAATGCAATCAGAAGTTTATGATGAGACGGGTTTATTTTCCGACACAACCAGTTTGAGATCTCAAAAAACACATTTCGCACTGCACGATGCAAAATTAACTTGTACAACAACAATGTTTGCACATGAACCGACAAAGAGTTCAAAATGTAATATTCGATGAAATCATCCTCCTTCTTTCGTGTCGGTAACTGACATCAGTTTACTAAAACAACAACTAATAAAACCTTGATATTAATTGAAATGACAACTCAAACCTATACAAGACTTCTATTGTAAGGCACTAAAAGCATTTACAGGAAAATAAATAAAGACATTTAATGTTCACATGCACTGAGCCAGACCAGTCCTGTGTGCATCTGAATATGTACATCTGTAAACCTAAAGTAATGTAAAAAGAAAGATAGAATAAAACACAAAGCAAGATTTGTCTGGAAAAATGTTATAGGTCATAAGAACCACATTCAGTCAAATGTGGAGGGAAAAAAACGCCGTACAATAAAAGTCTTTCTGTGACATTAGCCATGGCCAAACACAGACAAACAGAGTGACCAGTGTTTGAATCGCTCACTATAAATATACTGTTATCATGTTTCATTTTCTGTTTTAACAACAGCGATTACAGGAATGAGACCAAGATAAACAAGACCACAGAGCTCAGAGCTTTTCATGTATAAATACTTTCAGCCTAAATGAAAGAACATTAGTTCCAGGAGTTGGTTTAAGTGAACTATAACTTTAATCCTTGTCAACTCATATTCTGTATCGTGTGTTTTGTTGTGCTTTTTATCGTACACATGGCTTATGTTTGCCATGTACTTTATTGTCTTGCATTCATTGTGGAAGAACAAGAAACAGATACAATAAGAAAATAAAAATCACAGATTCACTTTTTTAATATTTCACGTGTCTCCAAAATGACAATGAGATTAAACAGAGAGAACGCATCACGTCTGGTGAAAAAAATCAGAAATGGCTCTCGACAATGTGTCAAACTGAGCTCAGATATGTTAAATCTTCAAACGTCAATATTACTGAAGATCTCATAAATAAACTCAATAATTTCTCTTCAAATTTCCTAAAATCCAGTTGATTTTCCCTCTAAAATGTCCACCTTGACCTGATCTGTTGTGAATCATTTTCTGATATTGTATGATCCTGAATATACCATAGAAAAGATACATTTACACAGACTCAAGCAATTGTATAAATAACGTTTAAATATACTTGCAAAATATGAACTTGTAAATATAGAAATATAGTCTTTTGTAGTTTTTTGAGAGCCAATCGGATTCCTGCAGCTGGTTTCCCATCAGCCCCTGCAAGAACCTCCACGGGACTCAGACAGAAGCGGAAGCTCCAGGACTTCTTAGCTTTATTATCTCCTCCATTCACCGCTTTCATCAACAACTCCGTCAGTCTTTTCCACGGCCTGGGGAGGTCTACCACACACACAAACTCACAAACTTTTTTTGTTGATTTACACTTAGTCATTTAGCAGACGCTTTTATCCAAAGCGACTAGAGTTCAGGGAGCAAAGTTGTAACTTACGCACAGCTGGTGCAACCAGTGTTCTGCCAATTTATGTTACCCTATCAAATTTTATTGGCAGAACACCAGGACATTGAATGTCATCATTCCCACCGGCCTCAGCGGGAATCTGTCACACTCCTGGCAATTATATATGCTATCTTGTTTCTTATATTGGCTGCTGTGTCACTGAGGTGCTGCGTCTTTAAGTCCACTATGATAAACATCTGTTGCATTAGGCTAATAAATATATTGACGTCGTCTTATAAGCCGTCACAAACTAACAAGACACACTAGGTGATTAACAAGAAGCACATCCTCTTTATTGGAACGCTGAATACCTTTTCCCCAGGAATTCCCATAGGCCGGTTTGCTTCTGCTCCATAACTCTGGAATACACAGATGAACACACAAGAAAGAAAGTTCTGAAACCAAATAGGTTAGACAAATAAACAACTTCTTTGCGATAATGAAAGCAGCATGGACTTTTATAGTTTAACTTCCTTTGGGAGATTGAAAGCCCTTTTGCATTTGCTGGACGGAAAAGAGCTTTGTCATCACTGGCTTAACATCAAGGACAATCTTCATTATTTATCTGAAATCACATTATTGGGAAGGAAAGTTTCCTTTAAAATAAGCAGTTCACAAAATGGTCGCAATGGCTAACATGTACAAAAAATGAGCGATGTAGTTTTGGTTAGTTTATTCATCTTTATTCAAAGTTGTTTAATGGTTTAATTATTATGAATGTTAGTTCAATGAGCATTAACTATAATGTCTACAGAAATAACTTTTGATTTTGAAAATTATTTGTGAACACTAAATTGACTACATAATGTACCTAATTGATGCAGATACAATGCAATAAAATATATATATTTAATTTAATAAACACGCTTTATATTTTCATCCAGGTGAGGTAGGATATTGCATCACTTTGTAAAGGTGTGTATCTTGTTAATCCACATTTCATTGGCCAAACGGCAGGAATATGTCTTCACACGGCGATCTTTTAAAACATTGCCCAAAGCAAAAATGCTTTTGTTATAAATGTAATAGACACACCTGTGAGCATCGTATCATAAACATATTTCTGATGTTGTTTTCGTCGGAAATGAACTGATGTTTATGCAGATTCTAGTCACCGGCACATAAACAAGAGCGTTTTTAACTCAGATTATGCTTTAAATCAGCGGAAAACTGTAAGAAGAATACTTTTACATTAAGTCATTTAGCAGACGTTTTTATCCAAAGCGATTGACTAAGAGTTTAAGGAGCTATAAGTGATATGTCATACGGGAGCAATAATGCAGAAGCTGCCAATACAAAGTTAATGGTTTCAACAAAAGCTAGACCACTACCTGTTGAGAGAAAGAGAGAGGGTTATTATTCTAATTTTTTCTCATTTATCTGTCAAGTATTCACAGAAGAGATGGGTTTTCAGTACTTTTTTGAACGTTTTCAGAGATGTTGTTGACCTGACCGAGTTAGGAAGAATGTTCAGGAAGAAAAGATGAGGTGTGCTGCTGCGTGCTGAACCAGCTGGAGCTGTTTGATAGCCTTTGCAGGAAGACCAGCTTGGAGAGCATTGCAGCAGTCCTACCTTGAGATTATCAGGGCCTAGACAAGGAGTTGTCTCAGTGAGATAGAGTCTAGCCTTTCTAATGTTGAGTAAGGCATATCGGCATGACCGTGTTGTCTTTGCAATGTGATCATTGAAATACAGCGTATTCATCAAATATGACTCTGAGGTTCCTGGCTGTTTTGGAAGGAGTGATTGTGGTATTGTCAAGATGGAAGTTGAGATCGTGTTGCACCGTGTGTGCCGGGAACACTAGTAATTCTGTCTAGGCAGGGTTCAGTTGGAGGTGATGCGCTTTCATCCAAGCTAATATGTCCTCAAGGCAAGCTGTAATGCGAGCTGCTTCAGTGGCATCGTCTGGGTGAAACTTTTGTGTTTTTAACTGTACTTCACAGCAGGATCAAATGTCACTTACCAGCAGCGCGTGCCAGACCGTTTATCTTGGCCACAAACATTATGACGTTGTTGATTATCATCTTCTGTATCTCCGAGAGATAAAATGCACGATCCAAACAGTCCGTGTCTGTTCCACTTGAGCAAAAGCCCTTTCTTGAAATTTAATGCGTGTGATCAATGAACTCAACGTATAAATAAACAGTGATTTATGGGTTTGTTCATTTGTTTTCATTTTGTGCACTGACTATGTGGGATCCAGTGATGTAATATTCTGTAACTATATGGAATTTATGTGACTGTGTTTAGGGAAAGAAAATGAATGTAATATACATAATTTGTTCTCAAGATTTAATATTTAGATAGTATGTGCAGCCACCTTGATTCAAAAACATGTTTGCGCAGGAATACTGTACACAGACTAAATCTTTTTTTAATGTAGAGATACAGAGTGTTTATGACTGCTGTTCACACATTTAGATGCATATTTTAAAAAGCATGGAGGAATGTCTGGGATCAGAACTTTAAAAAAAGAAACGAGAAGTATTGAGCAAATATTCTCTGAAAGGATTTTCATGAATTTCAATATCAACAGGTAAATGTAATGTTCTCTTATTGTGTAGATGTGTTTTTAAAATGTAACAAGATTGGAAGAAATGCCAAATGCAAATAAAAATCTAACTCTTCTTGTCCGGATAGTAAAATGAAAACGTCTTTACGGACATTTTAAAGAAGAAAATAAGATAAATTATTTTGGTTTCTAGTTACTGCAATACGTATGCTGGGCTATGACAGTTCTAAAGTGCAAAATTCATCAGACATTATTGCTTTCTTGGGTCTCCACATCTGATATTTACATTCTCAAGCAGGACAAGAAACATCAGAACACACTGTACAGCAGAGTTGTTCATCCCAATTCACCATGTCATGAGATAATTTCTAATATTAAAGAATCATTTCACATAATATGTGGGACACAGGCAAAACACAAATTCTTACAATAACGGACATCAATCTTTAGATATTATAACAATCTTTATTCTTGTTTCATTACAGTAACAAATCAATCAACAATAAACAACATGTACATTTTATAAAAGTACAAAAATTAGCTTAAAGATGCAATAGCTTAAAAGTGCATGAATAAGACCAAAAAGCAAAGAATAAAGTCTCTTTAAAACTAGTATTGCTTTTCTTTTATGGGCTTAATGTTAAAATCATATACAGGCCAAAAGTCCACATTAATATTGAGAGAAAACAATACGGCTGTTCACATTTATGCACACACAAATATATATATATATGCAATATATTCACTCTGATCAAGAGATCAATTACAAAAAAATAAAGCTTTGGTGATTTAAAAAAACAAACACATTTTTATAACTCAATGTTACCTATTCAACAGACAGTAACTTTTATCTCTGGACACACAAAGCTTTTAATCCATCAGAAGATCTCACACAGTTGCACCATTTTAAAGACTCATGAACCTGCATGAGATTCATCTAAAACCTGAAATATTGCATATTGATGTCATGCTGCTGTTACACTTTTTCTGTATTTATGGGGTCACTGATGGTGTTTTCTTCACAGTCGCCAGCTCCATTAAGATTGTTGGTGCAGTTGTATTTCCTTCTGACAATGACTCCCACAAGACCCATGATGACCAAACAGATGAAAATACTGCTCATGGCAAGCGCTTTGTTACCTTGTTGAGATAAAAGAAATGTAAGTTATCTTCACAGATGGATTCAAACATACACATTTCTTGAGCATATCTGTATATACTAGAGAGTAGAACTACTTTATTTATTCTCTATTGATTCAAATACCTAAATAATCAGCGACCAATAATTACTTGAATAAGTTGAATACCTTTTTGAGTTTCTTCTGGAGACCCTGTAAAGATTTTAAAACCACAATTAAAAACCCATATCACTCCATAAAACTATATTTATGCAAAATCTGTGTTTAAGGATTTAAGTGCGTGCAGAGCTAATAGCACAATCTATGTCAGTATCACATATGTATTTGTCATTATAAACTAAACATGATCAATCTACCATATTTTTCCTTTACACTCTTTGAAATCTCAAGACATGTGTTCTTGATTAATTAAATGATTAATTAAAGTGTGAAGAGTAACCAGTGACATAAACATAGAATATGTCAATACCTGGTTTAGCAGCAGTTGTTTCAACTATTTTTGCAACTCTTGCAGTATCCTCTGTAAAAGATAATAAAAACATTGTTAATAGATTTGTGATAAGATGTCCAACTGCAAAGATCATAATAAACAGTGTTACACGCAGTTAAACTGTACCTGATATGGTCACAGTGAATTCTGCTTCCTTTGCTGCACGTGTGGTTTGTATAAAGAACTTGAATGTTGTTGTCATGACTTCATTTGCAGTGTAAGGACATGAGATGCTGGTCAACTGTACACAGGGATCACTTCTAAACTTCTCTTTACAGATTTCTTTGTCTTTGTCTTTAGTAATAAACTTGTACATCCTCATGCAGCTTGTGCTGTCCTTATAAGAAACTCTGCAGGTGAGATTTAATTTAACACCCACATGTCCAGTCACATCTTCACAGGTGATATTCAGAGAATCTGTAAAAGAATGGGTTATAATATTTTAAACCTTTAAGATGCACATCAAAAATAACTTTTTTATCTAAAGGAATTAAATTAAATAAACACACAAAGACTTGTAATGAAAATGAAAAAATCTGTAAATTATGCTTTCTGTCATCAATTAAATGGTAAATGTTGTATTAAGGTAAACATGACAAACATTTATTTAGACATAAATCAATTATAATGTTATGGTTAACACACTATCATAACCATAATGTGCAGCATCACTGTCCTCCAAAATGAATTCAAAGTTTATTCTGAATTTCATCTAATAGGATTTCCTAAAAATATTTGTTTGATATTTATGCAAGTTTTTGTACACCGTTTATTTAGGTTAAAAACTGAACACCAAAAATACGTAATATTTACTTTAAAAAACAGTTTGCAAAATCGTGACAAATCTAGTCAATGGAGGAAGTGAATCTGTCTGCCAATGTACTTTCGACTCTTTGATTGCTGACAGAAGGGATATCTAGGTCACACTATTAGACCAGCAAACTGCGCATGTTCATACACTTCACACATAAAATTATGATAATAGAGAAATTACCTTCAGCAGCTGTGAAGACACAAACCAGCAGGAGCACCAGAACACTTACAGCATTCATGATCCTGATCCTGTTAAGAAAGAGATTTGACAATTAAAACTTGATCCAATTTGGAATTTATTGGCAAAGCAAATATTACTTTAAAACAGTAATGCGTTTGTTTCTTGTTTTCATGTTTATATGATGTTAAAAGTATAACACCAAACACTTCTTTTCGAGCTAAGTTCCTGTTGTCTCCATTTTATATTCTGTGTTTAACTTTCTTCATCTGTTAAACTGTCAATCGCGTTCAGTCACATTAAACACATACTTTTTTCCCATCCATCTATGATCTATCGTAGAAAAAGCGCAAAACCATCATCACCAGACTGCGATTGAATGAGTTAACTGCACTTTACTGCACTATAACAGAATAAATCTGATTTTTGATCAATGAAATCCAGCGATTCCAAAAAAATACCCCTACAGCTTTCAAACACATCATATCAATAAAAGCAAAGGTCAATGTGCAAAACATTGAGACCATCAATGAAATAACGACAGGGAAATTTGTCACAGAATATTAAAAGCGACATGAAATTAAAAATGCAAATCGCATAAATCATTTTATTTGAAGACTTTAAAATCATTAAATGCATAAAATATAACCACAGAGCATGCATTCAGATGAATATTGGTTAGTAAATGTAACGATTGTTCTGTAGTTTAAAGTTTACAGTAGTGAACACTTACTGTCTGCTTCTCTTCACTCTGTGAGATTCAAGAACACACTGATCCTCTTCTGCAGCGCACGAGTAAACTACTTCAACACTGAACTTTCACTTTCAAGATAACTCAAAGTGACATCATGATTTTTATCATCTCATGTGCGTCTTGATAGAATATAAACCCACTGGAGAGTCACAAGCCTCACATTGTCCCACAGCCGCCCGCACAACACCCCTGCACAACACATCTGGAAGCAGTTTACTCTCTGTGATACAATGTTACACAGTCCTGTGAACACACTCACTGTTTTACATACATCACTTCACTCTTCGTGTGAGTTTCAAGATTGTGTAACTTTTAAAGTAACTTCCTCCTTGAGAGGCATTAAAGATCGTATTTGCTGATTTGCAAACACCACAAACTGAATTTATATTTATACTATATTAGCAGACATTACAGTGTACATGGGAATAGATTTTACTTGTAGATGCGTTCCTTGCCAAGAATATTGGAATTTACACCTGCCCAGTGTTTCTGTGGCTACTGGAGAGTAAACTTTCTCTTTGAAATAAGAATCCACAGACACACAATAGAAGAATAATTGAAGTTTTAAGTGAAACTTAAATACATATAGGGTTCTTTTAAAACAAACTTTCCTCTCAAAGGTTTTCAGATAAGATCAACTACCAGCTCAACTGGTTATTTCAATTTCCTCTTTCCGTCTGGATTTGTACCTGGGAAAACAAGCAAATACCAACACGTTTACTGCTATTATTGTATTCAGTCAACCTTAATAAACAGTGGAAAAAGTCAAACAGCATGTCTACAAGGATATATCACCCATTAAGATCCAACACAAGCTGCAAAGCATTAGAAATAATGCTCTATGATCTGACAAAATCTGAACAGATCACAAATATCTTCACAGATGGACAGACACACTAGTTGGAAGATTGTTTTTAAAGTCAAGGCAGAGAAACATCCAAACAGAAACAGAAGCTGTGTTTTCATCATAATTCACCATGTGATCATTTCATTTATAATAAAGAACAACTGGACACAGTAAAAAGAGTACAAAGTGTCACAGATCGTTTTTTTATAATGCATTTAAACAATAAACAATGAACATCACTTTATAACTTTCTGTAATAAAATAATCTTGATATTAAGTGACACGCACGCACGCACACGCACAAACAACAAACAATGGAAAGAATCAATAATAGACAAACATAGTTCCTTATCTGTGCATCTTACTTTTTTCACATAGTAGTTTATCAAAGAAGAGTTTGGTTACAAAATGAGATTAAAAAAATTAAGAAATCTTGTTATCATGTTTCTATTGGGTTTTATTGTGTTAGTTAGCTGTATTTATATAGATGTTGTGGCTTAAATCAAAACAAACCAACTGCAGTTTGATGAGAAGCATTTTAATTTTCAAGATATACACTTTGATCAAACAAATGAATAAGAATATTATTTCACAGAAATCAAAAAGTAGGCTAAAGTAGCCTTTGTTTCCCTTTCAAACCATTAACCACGCTTTTAAATATTTCTCCATTCAACAGTCAGCTAATTTTATTCGTTCTGTATACACGACGAATATTTGATATCACTATGGACTATTATTGTGACCAGCACATGTGATGGAGTTTGTGCAGCAACAAAACTTCCTTATATTGGCTGGGAATGTCAAATCATAACAGGACATGACCTATTGATCATATTATTTTTACAGTCTTACTTTAAAAACTCATGACTCTATACAAGCTTTACTTTAAAAAAAAAAATACAACATTTTTCTGCTGTATTTTGTTATACTGCTGATGTTACACTGGATGCATATCGGCATGTTCACACACACACACTTCAGCCTCCGTTTTGTGAGTGTCGGTGGTCTTGCGTTTCTTTCTGAGTATGAATCCCATGATGATGATGATAAAACAGCTCAGAACAGAAATGATGATAGCTAGCATTGATCCATACTCTAGAAAACAGAAGTAAAAATGCTTTTATAGAGGGAGTCAATCACGATCATGATGACTGTAGTGGAGTAGGCGGTTCGTGGTTCGAGACCGGTGAGTAATTGTTAATGAGTGCCAGCTGTGCGCGCACCGGTCTCATATCACATAGGAGATCGGGAGCATATAAGAGAACGAGCGACCGGACCGTCGATGAGAGAGAACCGGGCCCGAACATGTTCTATCTTTGTATGTATGTTCTTGTGTTCTTGCCACCTCACGGTTGACTGCCGACATTTTACTTTAGTATCTTTTGTTGTGATTTATTTTGTTCGCCGGCGGTCGGCTGTGAGGGGCCGTCGGCTGTTATAATCTATATTAAAACTTTATTTAAATGTCTTGCGGCTCCCGTCTCCTTCCTTCCTTGCCTTAAATTTTTCTACAATAACATTGCTTAAACAACCTCAGGATGTTGGGCTGGACATGAAACACAAAAACATTTCTTCGCAATATGTTGAACATTTGCAACTGTATCAGTCACTTAAGGTGAATTGAAATTAACATTGTCACTATTCAGACTATTTAAAATAATTTATTTCCCAATGATCAATGATTACTTGAAGAAGTTATTACCTGCTTGTACAGGAGCTTTCTCTTCAGGTGCAGGTTCAGCTTCGATTCTATTCGATCCACCTGCTGAATTTAATAAACAAAAAAAATATACAACAACCGATGTTTATATACGGCTCCATTATTGATTAAACAATGTAATATTTAGCATGAATATCAGAGTTTATCAGTATTTTCTAAGTGATCAGCGATCAATAAATATTGAAGGAGTTAATACCTGTGTCTTCTTCTTTAACAGCGTCTGTAAAAGATTATAAAACCACTGTTAATGATTCATGATGTACAACTGGAAACATTATTTTCATAATAATCAATGTAAAATGCAGTTAAACTGTACCTGTTATGTTCACAGTGAATTCTGTTTTTTTTGCTCCACATGTGGTTTGCGAAAAGAACTTAATCTTTGTTTTCGTGACTTTATTTGCAGTGTAAGGACATGAAAAGCTGATCAGATGTATGCAGGGATCTTTTCTAAACTCTTCTCTGTAGATGTTGTCTTTATTATAAAACTTGTACATCGTAAGGCAGCAAGTTTGGCTCTGATCAGAGATTCTGCAGGTGAGAGTTAATTCTTCTCCCACATGTCCGGTTACATCTTCACATGTAATATCTGCAATAGAACAGAGCTATTTAATGAACTGTAAACAGCAACTAAACAAATGTATTTTTTGTAGCTACATGCATTTAACCTTTGAACTATGACTGTATGCTTTACAGATTTTTTATAAACTCATCACATAGGCTAATGTTATGTCCAATGATGCAAATCACAAGCAAATAGAAACACCATCACTGAATTCTGTATCTCTTTATTCATGATCCATCACTACATCATCTCATACACGCACGTACACACACACACACACACACGCACACACACACAAGACTGACTTTAGCTATAGTTAATGCATTACATTCACCCAAAGCCTCAATGTGTTCAGATTGGACTTTACACCCAATCGAGATTGTATCTGATCCTATAAAATCAGATAGGATATCTCCCCTGCCAGACTATCCAAGACGGATGTTTTCAGGCTCCCACGCAGTTAGAAAAGCAATCTGTGTTCATAACCTTAACCCGTAAAGAAATTACAGGCTATGGGTTTCAGAGATGAAAATTACCGTCATCTTTACAGCTGTGAGGGTCCAAACCAGAAGAAGCATTAGACAAACATTGACAGCAGCCATGATCCTGTAATGAAGAATCAAAGAACATTATACATACATCAATATAAAAACGTTACGTCAAAAACATGAATTCTAAATGTCAAGCCTTTCATTCAATAAATGTTCTTTTTTCAAAGGAATTTTGAGTTTTTTTGTCCGGCTGAAAAGCGCTGTCACACAGCAAACAATGATGGAAACAATTCCAATGACACATTTAAACTTGTACAAAAGTGGATTGTTTTTCTTCATCACAGCAAGGTTAAACATTTAATAAAAAGTTTAAGCGATTCCAATAAAAAAAATCGACGCTAAAAAATAAAACATTGCACAATTAAAATGACTGAAGGTTTTCTTTCAGCTCATGACAAAAAGGAGAATAAACCCAACTGAGCAGAACTCTTTAAAACATTTGATTTAAGCTCTTCTTCACTTACTGTCTGTCTGTCTAAAAATATCTTCTCATGTTGTGCGTCTTTCTCCTGAATGTCTTAAGAGAGAGATCAACTCAACACTGCCTCATAGCTGCACAACACAAGTACACACTTCAAACTCACCGTTTTATATACCATATTTCTCGAGTTTAATCTGTATTTCCCTTTAGACAATATTGTAACTTTGTGTTAGAGCACTTTGTATATCTTATATAATATGAGCATCTATTTCTCATATTTTGAGAGACTTTGGATAAGTGTGTTGCGTTTATTACCTTCATTTAAATACCGGACTGCGCAAGTGCGCATTACTCATCACGTGTTAGATTGAACACTGCTCATCCTGCTAGAAACGTTTTACAAGACAAGATGCCAAAAGCACGTATTGGCTTTTGTTTCCAGATAAGGAAAGTGTTGGAAAGAGCTGTTAAGTCGATCAGTTCTCTAATGACCAGAGGACTCACGTCATTGCGCTTTGGTTGTTGGATTGCCAAATTAAAGCCTGAGGTGTCAGTGTTTGTTATTTGTGTTGGTTCACATTTGACCATTTTGTGTGTGCAATTCTTGGATTTGTGTGTAAAGTTTTGAAAAAAGAGGTAAAGTTTTGAAAGTGTATTTATAAAGTTGAAAAACAAATTTAAATGGTAAAAATATTCCACAATATTACTGATTTTGCTGTATTTTGGATTAAATAAATTTTAGATTGAGATATGAAGAACTCCTTAAAAAATAAAATACAAAAAACCTTTGACTCTTTTGTTTATATTATTTTTAATGGTTTATAATAATTGTTCATAGTATTTTGTAATAAAGATTATATATTAAAGTATGTTACATCTCGCCTTATAGTGGCATTTAGTGGTGAACTTTAAAATAGCAACTCAGGATTACCGTGTTTTTGCTGTAACATTAATGGCTTTTGTTAATTTGTCCTTTAATTTACATGACATAACGTACATAATAGGCTGCTAATAGTAAATCAGCCATTGAAGCTTAATTCCTTCTGAAAACCAATTAAAAATATATGGGCTATAAAAAAGTGACTTGTCATTGTTACAATTCTGACTTTGTTTTGCAAATGTGAGGTAAAATATCACAACACACCCATTTTCTCATTGTTGTGAGTTTATATCTCACAATTCTAACAGAATAGCTGTATAAAGTACATACTTTATGAATGATTCGCTGATCTCATAGGATCTGTCGCAAATGCCGCACTTCACGTGCACTTGCAGTCTCGTGGCCTTAAATTCTCGCACAATGCAGAATCCATGGTGAAGTTTCCAAAGTAAAGTCAGTGATGATTTGGGCTGCCATGTCATCTGCTGGTGTTGGTCCACTGTGTTCTCCAAAGTCATCAGTCAATGCAGCCAGGAAATGTGAAAGCACTTCATGCATCCTTCTGCAGACAAGCTTTATGGAGATGCTGATTTCATTTTCCAGCAACACTGCCGAAGGTACCAAAAGCTGGTTCAATGACAATGGTGTTACTATGCTCTAGTTCCAGCAAGCTCGCCATTAAGGGAGTGGAAAATTGTGTCTATGCGTCTTTTCCGATCAATGAGTTGCAGATGCAGCACATTCATAACCAAACAGCATCTTAAAGGGGCCCTGCTACGGTGTTTCATGCATTCGGACTTTATATTGTTGAACGTGCTGTCTTCTCATGCGTAACATGGTCAACTTGTAAAAAAACGAGTTGTGCGAATTACTTAGTATTTCTGTGCTCGATACACTCCCCCAGCAATCATAGGTTTCGGAAAAAATGTTAAAACACATACAACTGTTTAGTAACAACTTTTATTAGTCCCTTATTGGACAATTCTCCCGGAAAAGCCTGCGGCACGCCCACGCAACAGTAAGGAGCGCAGGAAAAGGAGCATGCGCAGACGTCACTTTCACTTGTGTGCAGGAGAGAGAGAGAGCATACGTCCACGAAGTTCTGGTGATTGTTTGCTCACTGCATTTAGGGGATGATTGTTATATAAATGGTGGATATAACAGACTAAAACCATTTCATGCCACACAAAGTACCACAAGCAACTGACTTGAGTACTGAAAAAAAGAAAAAGTACAGATAGACTTTTGTGCGAGTCATCCATCAAATGGGTTTCGTTTGAGGAAATATGGAAGAATTACCCTCTAAAGCAAAACAAATATAATATGGAATATGGAAAAAAGCTGCTTTGTGTGGGTTTTTTAACTTTTTTATTGGCTCCGGGTGTATAAATGGCACCTGCATGTGATTTATAATCCTCAAGAGTTTGATTAGTTGTTTTGTCTTAGAAGCCCTGACTTTATCCTCATTCGTGGAACTGATGCCAGAACTGATGTATTTTTATACTCCTTTACATTTCCAGTGCAGCTGATGGTAAAAGTGTGCAGTATAACACTGAATGGCACTTTGTGCTTAAAGGGAAAGTGCATCCAAAAAGGCAAATTCTGTCACTTACTCACCCATAATGTCGTCAAACCTGTATGACTTTCTTTCTTCTGCCGAACACAAAAGAAACCATTTTGAAGAACATAAACAAACAAACAACACCGAACCCTGATGAATTCCACTGTATGAACACAAAACCACTGAGACATTTCTCAAAATATCTTCTTTTGTGTTCTACTCAAGAAAGTCATAAACAGGTTTGGGTTTATCAGCGTGAAAAACAAAACAAAAAAACAGGGTAGAGTCGCTGCTTTGCTTTTCATATTGTGTAACTTCATGTGCACTTTGTTTACAGATTTCCTGTAGCTCAGTGGTAAGAGCATTGGTTGTGGGTTCGATCCCAGGGGATTGCATACACCTATGTAAAGTATAAAGCAATGTAAGTCACTTGAAATGCGTCTGCCAAATGTATAAATGTAAGAGATGAGCTCATTACAAGATGAACATCCCTAACAACACTGTGATGTCAAGGAAAGAGATTGGTCATTACATCACTTCCTTTCCTGCCTTAACTTCCCCTTTCTGTGCGTGAGATCCTATTTTCTGGAAAGTCCAGTTGGAGATTAGACTGCATGAAATTAATTAAAAAATACATTTATTTTCATCTCAATGAACGGATATGTTGTTGGAAGCAGCTCAACATTAAAAACCAAATCTCAGACAGCCCTGTAAACAACGGTAGCCAAATCTCAAGAACATCAGGAAAAGCACTTTTCAGAGAGCAATGCGTCAATAAAGCAGTTCAAGAGTTCATGGATCAACGATCTGAAGACAGTTACACATTTGATAAACCATCAGCATGTGAAAGACAACAAAGACATTGTAGAGATAATTTTCTTATGTGTATTTCAAGTCATCTTAAATAAAACCCTTTTCATTTTTGTATAAATTGATAAGTAGAGCGGTAATGTGTTCGGCACTGTCAGAGAGATGCTGGTGTTTCATACTAATCATGCTTCAACATTACTCAACAGTCGCACATGCAAAAAATATTTACATCATCTTACATTGTCTATATGTGACTTTATGCCAGTACAAATATCTTCTTATTCAAGAAGAAAAATTACCTACAGTATACAGATCTTACATCTTGCTAGCATGCTAAAAATATATAAAAAATGTCAATTGGATAAGAAAAATAAACTTGAATGTGGATTGTTCCTTTGACATTATTTACTCAGTGTTTATCTGCATGGAAGCCTCATCCCACCTTCATTCAAGCAAGTACTGACGTTCGTTTACTTAAAATAAAAAAAGCTTTACAAGAAGCCATAAAAACACCATATGACAACATATATCTTCAATATCTTTTACAGGTTTAACCTGTCAGATGGAATCAGTAGTGCTTACAGGAAACAGTAGTGATGATTATAAGCTCCAGTTACACGATTCTCTGAAACGTATTTATAGACTTTCCATTAAAAGGCGACGCATTCTGTAAGCATATTCACTGCATATTCAAAAATAAAGTCATTACTCATCATATTTAGCACAATAGGTTAAAAACCTACTTTTAAAGAAATTATTCACCCAAATAGAAAGTTCTTTTTGTCTGCAAGACTTTCTTTTTTATTACCACAAAGGTGGTGTGCAAGGTTGCCAAGTCCACCAATTTCCTGCAGACCCGACTACGTTTTTGAATACTACTTTCAAGTTATTGTTCGTGTAATGTATAAAGAAGACTGTGAACTATTTTAGGTTTAAAAGTGACACATTTTTAGTTTGCGTATATTGTTGACTTGGGCTGCTTTTGTTATGTAGATCTGGCAACCCTGGTGATGCGACACACCTCGTTTTATCGCTTTGGATAAAAGCGTCTGCCAATTGCATAAATGCTAATATAAAAAGCACCATAAAATTACCCCGTGTGACCCGTTAATGTATATTTCAACTCCTCTAAAGGCAAACAAAACATAATTTCAGTGTCAATTGTTCATATGCAAACTTTTCTATCATTTACATGTCATTCAACTTTTGTAAGTTACACATCTGCTGTTTAATACTATGGGCTTGTGGGTTTGTAAAAACACAAGGATGTGCAAACAGGGACAGAACTTTTATTTCCTAGCAAACAAACTTGTGCATGAGACGTTTTAAGACTAAGATGTACTAAGAGCCCACTTAACATGGCATTCAGTCATCCTGGGCGGCGGTTCAAGCATGTCAAACAGAGTCCAGGTGCCGCTGATCTCACGACCAGGCGATTTGCAGCATCTCCTCTATATCCAGAATTTTCTCTCTGGGTTTTCCGTGGGATTTTCCTCTCCGCTCCTCCTCGGTGTTGATTTTCTCCCATTCGGAAAATAAAACTGTTCTCACACCTGTGATGCAATCAGATGTTTACGATGAGACGGGTTTATTTTCCGACACAACCAGTTTGAGATCTCACAAAACACATTTCGCTCGAGGGAGGTTTAACTTTTACTACAAATCAGGTTGTGGTTCAGTGGCACAATACACCCACAGAATTACAAAACTGTTGCAACATCACAGAATTATGCGTGCGAGGGTGGCCGGGGGGAAATACAAGAGCAGGAGGGTTAAAAACAGTGTGTGTGTTGGCACGACCTCGTGTTTGAAGGAGAGCAGATATGGCCTGTGCGCCCGGTTTCTTTGACAGGTCCAGCTGGCCCGTCTCCATATCCTGAAGAATAACGCGTGCCGTATCAAAACTGTCATTCATGGTGGTGGCGATCACTCCCGTGGGTCCGCGTTTGACCCAGCCGCTGCAGTACAGGCCTGAGAAAAACCCACAACACAGATAATTGGGCCCGCAAGTCCTGAAGCTAAACCAAATGTTTTCCCAAAGCAATCTAAAACTAAAAGTGTTTACCAAACGCACTTAACTTCATCACAGAAAAGATAATGTTCAGACTGCAATCTATCTGCTTGTTTTGAGAACACACTAAAACACCTTAACCATGGTTTACCTAAACTGTGTAGTTTCTGTTTTACTTTGAGTCAAACCATGGTAAGCACAAATGGGCAATCGTTAAACAATGAGAAGTGTAGTAAAACTGTGTTTTAAGAGATGCTAATCAATCCACAAACCAAAAACATTTTCACTTTTGCTATGATCATTTTTTTTTACATTTTTATAAGGGGTGTGACAACAGATTTGTGAACTGAATAAATATTGCGTTCTCTTTGTGTTATAATGGGTGTGTTTTATTGTGTCAGGGATTTCCACCTGGTGTGTCATGAACTCTTCCCATGTCATTGGGCACCACAGACCTACAGGGGTCAAAGGGCACCGCCGGGTCTATAAGAATGCTTTTATATCCAATACTGCTGATGATCAGCCCACAGTTCACATCCTCAAGCTGATGTGTTGGTACGGCCCGCGCGTTCTCTCCCGAACCCTGTAAAACACACAGCGGAAACACACACTTCACATCTGACCAAAAACACTGTAGTTTACATTATACACTAATATTTGATACATCTGAACCAGCGAGAAAGGGACGTTTTAAAAAAATATGGTTAAAGTAAACAAAAAAATAACATGTTTAATAAGGTTAATAGATCAGATGAAAGCACTCCAGACTTCTACATTATTATTTCACAGTTAAAAATAAGAGTAAAATCACCAAACTGTAAAATACACCAGTTATTCTTTACAAAATAAACAAAACAATACTCCAAGTTCAAACTTATTTGTAAACATAACAACACAAACGTTTGCACATGAACTCACAAAGAGTTCAAAATGTAATATTCGATGAAATCATCCTCATTCTTAATCAACTATTCATGCGTCTCGGCCACTGATATCGGTTTACTAAAACTATAAAAAATAAAACCTTCATATTAATTGAAATGACACAACTCAAACCTATACAAGACATCCATTGTAAGGTACTAAAAGCATTTACAGGAAAAATAATAAAGACATTTAATGTTCACATGCACTGAGCCAGACCAGTCCTGTGTGCATCTGAATATGTACACCTGGACAAAAATCTGGAAAACTCAAAAATAAATTTAATGTAATAGATGAGATAAAATTGACAAACACAGAACAAGATTGTGTCTGGAAAAATGTTGAAGGTCATGAGAACCACATTCAGTCAAATGTGGAGGGAAAAAAAAGGTGTACAATAAAAGTCTTTCTGTGACATTAGCCATGGCCAAACACAGACAAACAGAGTGACCAGTGTTTGAATCGCTCACTATAAATATACTGTTATCATGTTTCATTTTCTGTCTAACAACAGCGATTACAGGAATGAGATCAAGACAAACAAGACAAACAGAGCTCAGAGCTTTTCATGTATAAATACTTTCAACCTAAATGAAAGAACAAAGGTTCCAGGAGTTGGTTTAATTGAACTATAACTTTAATCCTTGTCAACTCATATTCTGTATTGTGTGTTTTGTTGTGCTTTTTATCGTACACATGCCTTATGTTTGCCATGTACTTTATTGTCTTGCATTCATTGTGGAAGAACAATAAACAGATACAATAAGAAAATAAAAATGACAGATGAATTCTTTTAATATTTCACGTGTCTCCAAAATGACAATGAGATTAAACAGAGGGAACGCATCACGTGTGTCTCAGATCTACTTTTACCTCGAGATTATTGAGAGCCAATCGGATTCCTGCAGCTCGTTTCCCATCAGCCCCTGCAAGAACCTCCACGGGACTCCGACAGAAGCGGAAGCTCCAGGACTTCTCACCTTTATTATCTCCTCCATTCACCGCTTTCATCAACAACTCGGTCAGTCTTTTCCTCGGTCTGGGGAGGTCTACAACACACACACATATGTTTTTGTTGTTTTACATATAGTCATTTTATCCAAAGCGACTACCAGAGAGTTCAGGGAGCAAAAAGCGATATGTCATACAGGAACAATAATACAAAAGGTGGTCATACAAAGTTTCTCGTTTCAACAAAAGTTTTATGTGAATTTTTCATAAACATTGGACAACACGCACAATCAATGGAAAACTCTCTGGAATATTGAAACGATGATTTACATTTAAATACAGTAAACAGTCTAAATGTGGTTTTTATACTCCTAAACTCTGCACACTTTATTTATTTAGAAAGTAAAACCAATTATAGAGGCCATCAAATATCATTACTGCAAAAGAAAACTGAAATCATGCAGAATCCGATCCCTTTGGCACACCAATATGTGGTTACTTCAGAAATCTTTTCAGCCTTAAAAGTCATTACACAGCAAAAACTTCTTTCTGTCTTGTTTTGGGGATGTTTGATAATTGTGGTGACAAACATAATATACACACTCTTAAAAAATGGTCGAAGCAATAGAAGAAACGTTTGGTTCCGCAAAGAACCTTTAACATCTGAAGAATCTTTCTGTCTCACTAAAGGTTCATTGTGGTAAAAAAGCTCTTCAGATTATGAAAGAGTAAGAAATGCCTCTTTAAAGAACCTTAAGCTGAATGGTTCTTTGTGGACCCCAAAATGTTTTTTCTATGGCATCGCTGTGAACAACCTTTTATGCCCCTTTATTTTTAAGAGTGTAGGCTCTTTACTTAAGACGCTATGTTATTTTTTAGATAACTGCGTTCATAGGAAATGAGTAATGTTTTCATTCCTACAGTGTACGGACAGGTTTTTATTTGGGAAACAACAAGGGAAACCTTTATTACAATAACATGAGGTTCTGACCTCCAAACACTTGTAAAACATAGGCAAATCAATGCAGAAATGTACTTTTAGGAGGAAATATTGCTTCATTTTGTATACCTTTTAAAGTTTCTTCAATTCCCTCAAAGTCACCGAGCAGCATTTCTGGCCGGCTGTTGGGCAGATTCCCCAGTTCTCTGAGCTCCTGCGGGTTTAAAAAGACATTTCACAATCCCTTTCACATTTTAATTCATAAACAAAAGAGAATAAACAAATCATTTCGTGAACCCTAAAGCAGTCAGAGAGTTTTTCCATTGCATAATGTTTATTCCTACGCTTCACTTTCCAACCTGTCACTCAAATGGTTTTTCAATCACCTGAAGGGGGTTTCGAGCAGTCGATGACAGACATGATAACATGATTCGTTTCCATCACTGAATTTATACAGAGTGAAGTTTTGCGAAATGGGTGACTTGTGAAAACGCATCTGTGGTTTCTCAATGAAACATATTTAATACAATTTCAGCATTTATATCTCCTGTCTTATCCAATTTTTTTAATGGGCTGCATCTTTGTAAACAAAACAAACAAGAAAAATGTCGGTGATCTCAGACCTTGATGGTACATGCGATTTGAAGAGGACCTCTTCTGCCTACGATCAGGACCCTGCGGATGCTGCTGCCCGCTAATGCGTTCATTGCATGCTGGGTAATATCTGTAGTCTGTAATGAGACGACAGAGAAAAAAACGATTGGTGCCAAAGAACCAGATTCACTTAAATAGATTATATCTACAGTATATATATAGTATTTGTTCATTTAAGGAAGTGTTGGCTATTTTGGAACATTATCTAGTCTGAGGCAAAAATCACAAACTGGTAGAATGAAGACAGAGAAGTCAGTTTAAAAAAAAAATGATAGTTTACTTTTGCTCAAAAAACAGTAAAAGAGTCAATTTTCTTTTGACCCAGTTAAAAGAAGCAAACTTCTTAAACACAATGTAAAAATGTAAACCTAGGGACCAATCACTACTTTTTCTTCACCCAACAAATGTCAATTTGTTGATGAAGAGATGGTTGTTGTGACTCTCTTTTTGCATCCTTCACCATTTGGAAGTGATGTTTCGCGCTATGATGATGTGTCTGCCACATTAAACCTAATGTTCCTATTATTAGATATAATCTATACTCTGTAATTGCATATCTTCAGTACAATGATCTTGATATTATTTAATATTCATTATAGACCGTTCCATCAGGACTGCAGTTAACCTCTGGTCTGTGTTTGGCTAGAGTATAACTATTTATATTTAATTTAAGTTTTTTTTTGTAAAAAAATATTTTATTAAATAAACGATTTGTTGAATTTTGTTGTTTATTCAATTTATGACAAACTATTTGTCTAATGGGTCCCGTAGTGGTCGCATTTAAAGAAACCGTATGGTACAATGACATCTCGCGGTTAAGCTTGGTATCGTTGTGTAATACGAAAGTTCAGCCGACGGTTCCCCTCGGTTTCAATGCTTGTACTCAGAAATAATCTATAGGCTATCTATTGTTTGATAATGTTTACCGGAAGTTCATTGCAGCCCACGAACGTGCACATGCACAGGAATGAAACCTTTAAAACCATCTAACGTTATATCATCCAGCCGTATCTCAAGATTGCTAATAACCACAGCGCTGAGTACACAAACGTCAGCATCGTGGTTAAAAAATAATAATTATGGACAATAAAACCACTTAAAACATATCAAGCTAGCGTAGGGGTTGCCCTTTGTTGGCACAACATTTATCATATAATAGCCGATTTAAAAAAATCGGAGGTTTTCAAGGCAAGCACTAAACTAGCAGCGTTTGCAATTCATCTTTTCCTCAGAACTATGATCAGAGGCTTTTGGGCTTTTCTATTTGAGCTGTTTCCTGTGTGTTTATGAAGTCAATACAACACAGAATATGAACCGGCAGGTAGCAGAATGAAGACCTCCGGAAATCTTCAACAGATGTGTCAACATAAGGGTGACCGTGTGAGCTTTTTCTCCCGTGAGAATGCATTGACATCACTTTCTGACGTGAACACACCGGGACACCCCCCCCGAGCACCTGGACACGTTCCCATGAGTAGTAAAACACGCAATTATTTCTCATATTCTCCTCAACAATTTTGTTGCCTGTTTTTACACTCAGGGGAACGTGTCCTGGCGCTCAAGGGGGGCGTGTTAACTTGGGGAAGTCATGTCAAGCATACCCTGATCGCTTTCCATTCCAATGTGATCATCCCTATGCCTGCTCCCTTTGAAGAGTAAAGCTCTTGTGGGGCAGACCCTGGATGGAACAACACAACTGTGTCTCCTAATGTGTCTATTTAAAATTCACATGGAAAAAATAGCAATAAAACAATGTCATTTTCTCTTTATTTTGAGCTTTTATTTCAAGGGGCAATCGTGGTCTAATGGTTAGAGAGTCGGACTTGTGACCAGAAGGTTGCGGAACTCAGGGCCGGCGGGTAACGACTGAGGTGCCCTTGAGCACTTAACCCCTACTTGCTCCACGCGCACTGCAGTGATACCTGCTCACTGCTCCGGGTGTATGTGTGTTCCCCACTTGCTGGGCGTGTGTTCACTACTCAGAGGTCACATTTCAGATATCATCCATGACAAATAGGTCACTTTCACAAAACTTTCAATTGTTTTATGTGGCGTCCCCTTCCCGAAGGGCAATATAACCGTTTGGTATGCGCCTTATCTATTGTTTCTCCAGGACGGGACTTGGGTGTGTCTTCCGGGCATAACCGCGGGAAGTCGAGGGGTCGAGTCAAAGAAAAACTGAAATAGCATGAAATAAAAATGAATAAAGGCAGAGACTATTTGCTCTATGTCCACTCACCAGTATGTGATTGGAATAGAGAAAGTGTAAGAATGACTTCAATTGGAACAATGACTGCAGTGGCGTGATAGCGTTACACAGGAGGTTGAGGTTCTGACGCTCGCGTTTGTATTCAATAATATTGATTTAAGACTTAAGATGTTTTTCATATTCATCAAAGTTTAGGGTAAGGTTAGGTTTAATATCTCAACAAGTTGCCATCATTTTAATAATTTGTGTAAATGCAATGATTTACACACTGTTAATATTGCATACGTTTGATGCACAACAATCATGAGGTGCAAATAGTTAAGATATCTGCCAATATTTATAGGTATCAATAGCATCTAACGACTATTTCAACTTAATCCAAAGAAAAACAGCTTTTCGGTTAGATGATGAGATGGAGTCAGATATGCATTGGTCAGACATCTTCAGATGAACTCTGTATGTCTCTCTTTTACTTGTTCGAACAAGTTAAAGATTGAAACCCTTGAAACTTGGCTTCTTGGTCTTCGTGATTTCTCTCAACATCTGATGATCGATTTCGCCACAACACTATTCACTAATATCCATTGAAAACATTAATAACTTTACAGTACAATGACAACATAAATGTTTCATGACATCACGGCGTTAGTGAAGTGTCACGAGTTGTCCAAATGGCGAGTTGTCCAAAACTTATTTCAGACTTTTTTACTGAACATGTCCTCCTCATGCTGGAGCAGAGCAACCCAGAAAGAAAGTCCACAGGCTGGCAGTAATGTAAAACAGTTATTTCTTTATTTGAGATTGTTGCTAGGTCTTCAGGTAGTGTAATATGTAACATTAAGGGTTGATTTTTCTGCTGAAACTCATAATTGCCTCCGTTATTTATTAACATTGTCCGACTTGAATTTCCCCTCCATTGACTTCCATTCAAACGCATGCGAATTTGGACACACAGGAAACGCAAGCCCGTGTGGAAAAATTTCACATTTCGTTGCGTAGCAAAGTTCAAGTTTGGTGAATTCTGACATGCGAATTCGTGCGAATTGGTCCGTGAGACCAATACAAAATCAAAAAATCCAAAATGGATGAATCCCGTTTGTACAACACAATTTTAAAAGATAACAAAAACAAATAAAAAGAGTAGTGGCATGGTTTGCGGTGGCAATAGAAACAGGAGAGGATGGTAAAGTTTAAAAGGTTAAACGTGTAATTTTATGTGATTGTGCGTGAATGTACTTCATCGACTGTAGTGACTAATCGGTTCCCGCCCATTTTCGCAGCACCGTCCGAACGAATTTCGCATGCGCACATTGAAGTGTGACCGCCGCATTATATGGCTCGCCCATGGTTCAGTCGTAGCACCTCCTGCTCAAAACACGTTCCAGCGGATGTGCTTCCGGGAGTCGCATTTGTCATCGAGGTTCTCACATTTCAGTATATATAATATATGTTGTAGTCATTCTTACCTTGAAATATAATGGCTGCCTTTATAAAATAAAACGGAAATAATAAACCTCAATGACTGCTGTCGACAAATGCGACTCCCGGAAGAAGCATCCGAATCCTGGCAAGGACGCGTCATGGAGAAATGGCTCATATGGTCACCCTAGTCAACATACTTTTCGAAACAAACACATTTCAGTGTATAAACCCGTATAACTAGATTTAAAAACAAAAAGAACAAAACACAAAGTGTTTTGTTCTTCCTAAAATAAAGACAACTCTGGTTTTGACAACTCTGGTTTGACATATTGTATGATAAAACAATGACAATCTTACACATCCAGTATGATATCTGTTATTAAAACAGTTGATTTCTCAAACAACTTGGAGGAATTTCATAGACTGAAAGGATTGTGCTCATGCCCAGTGTGTTTTAATAAAAACATTCCCACAGACCTTTAACATGTCCAGAGGAGACAGAAGAATCCGGGCCACGTCCAGGGCCACGTTTCCCTGTCCCAAAATCACGGCCGTCTCACAGCTCAGATCAGGGCATAACTGCACACAGGTGAAATGCAAAGAAAATTAGACACACATTCCTAACGATTAATCCGCCGTGATTTACAAAAAGCACAACCTCCTTATTTGCAGGAATCCCGTTGTACCAGCCAACAAAGTCTTTAGCTGCAAAGACGCCGGATAAGTGTTCCCCAGGAATTCCCATGGGCCGGTTTGCTTCTGCTCCATTACTCTGAAAAACACAGATGGCACACAAAAAAAGAAATGTCTGAAACCAAATAGTTAGACAGATATTTTATTTTACGATATTTAAAGCAGCATGGGCTTTAATGGGTTTAACTTCCTTTAGGAGCTTGACAGCCCTTGTGCTTTTGTTGGATGGAAAAGAGCTTTGTCAACACCGGCAACAAGGACAATGAAAAATATTTATCCCAAACGACATTAGTGAGAAGGATATTCTCCTATAATATTAACAGTTCACAATAAGGTTGCAATAGCTACCATGAACTAACAATGAGCGACATTGTGAATGTAAGTGAATTCATCTTCATGAATTTTATTTAATGTTTTTGTTATGAATGCTAGTTCAATGTGCATTAAATAATTTCTAAAGAAACAACTTTTTGATTTTGAAAATGTATTTGTGAATGCTAAATTGACAAGATTTAATGAATGCCATCCAATTATTGTTCATTAGTTAGTTCATGTTAGCTAATGCACAAGCTAATGCTAACAGAAACAACCCAATGTGCTTAATTTACAAATGCAAGATGCATTAAAATGTATATTTCAATTTAATAAAAAAACGTTATATTTTTCTCCAGGTGAGGCAGGTTATTGCATCATGTTTTTTCTTCGAGTCACTGTCCCAATGAAAGGTGTTTATCTTGTTCATTCACATTTCATTGGCGAAACGCCAGGAATATGTTATCACACGGCGATCTTCTAAAACAATGAAAAAAAACAAAAATGCATTTGTTTTTCGAACCCCGCATCCGTTAAAATTTTTCCACCAAGATGGCATGTGATAGATATGATGAGTAAACTTGTCTTGTGTTGTTTTAATGCAGTCAGATGAATGTCAGATGGATTAAGATCGACAATCCGACCGTTTGAATGTTGCATATCCTGATAAAATGTGTTGCTCAACAGCCATCTCATCTGTGACTTTTATTTTCTGAGAACGGATACACGGAGGCCAAGCCAGAGAAAAACTTTCTCCGCTGTGTTCCATTTAAATCACAGATGTTTATCCTCAAATTTCTATGAGAACTAAACTATGAGAGTGTAATTGTTGAAATGCACATGCAGAATGTAGAGGCTAATCCGTTTTCAATTATCATTTACCAAATTTTTTTTAGTTAAAAGTCATTAATCATTAGTTAAAAAGATCTCATCAGGCACGTCTGTACGACAGAGTCCATATAAGAGGTTTGTTTGAAGGATTAACCTTTAATAATTAAGGATTAATAATTCAATTTGAGTCGATCCTCACCAAAACGACGGCGTGGTATGCCTGCCTTAATTCCTCAACACTGACGTCTCTTCCCACGTTCACATTACCATGGAAACTGCATCGCTCATGATGGGCCGTCTGTGTGAAAGTGTTTATAACATTCTGCAAAGAGAAAAAAGTTGTAAAATTCACTGTTTATAAGCATGTTTATAACTTCATGAAAAAGGTCTAACAAACAAAATGCAAAGAGTTCGCAAGAGCATGTCTGCAGTTATTTATCTGGTCATGTTTTTCTAAATGCCACGCACCTGTAATCGTATCATAAACATATTTATGATGTTTTTATCATCATAAAAGAACTGATGTGTATGCAGATTCTGGACATAGTCACCAACGCATTTTGAACTCAGATTATGCTTTAAATCATCGGGAAATGAATAAATGTTGTGTTTGGAATTTCAGACAGACATTTGCAACCAATTAAAATCAGTCCAATTTAATCTGTATGTTTCCAAGAAACTGAACCTTGGCATAATAGTGGAAGTTCGCACATGTTGAAAAAAAGTTAAAGCCGTAAAACACACAACGACTGAAAGTGACTAGCCATCGCAGTCAATAAAAGAAAAGCCACAACATTGAGAGATGAATATGAAAGTGTTGCTATTGATAAAAGTGAACATATCCGGTTATCAAAAGCAACCCACTACCGCGATAATATCACATAACCCATGAAAGGTTTTATGCTGTGTTTACACCAAACGCAAACAATTGCGCTCTTTATTACTCGCAGGAAGTTTATTACTGTTGTGCTATGACGAACATCAGACTTTCCATTGACTTTTTATGTAGTTTAGTTGCGCAAATCACTTAATCTGCATTTGGTGTGAACACAGCATTAGTTATAATCGAGATCTGAAATATCAATAAAGTCACAGGTATTCTTTTTATTTTGCATTGACTGTATATTTTATGTGTGTTTTTGTTCATTCCTTTTTCGTTACACACAAACGTAAAAGACAACTTATCAATCACACTTTTGTTCTTATCACCAGGCTATTTCAACACCGTATCTCATTACAGTGTGATGATGGAGTATGTTTGTGCATATGTTCACATCAGATTAATAAGCAATCCGGCGCAAGTGCTCAAAGAAACACACAGCTGAGGCTTTCATGTCAAAGTTAATGAGATTTCAATTTGTATTACTTTCATAATGTGACGTACATTTACAAGGAGAGGTAGTTTACATAAAGCAGAACTTGATGTATTGTGCACGCATAAGCTGGACGAGTTATAAGGAACTTTAAAGCAAGGCATTTAAGAAAAGATCAGATCAGATACAAAATAAGCAAAAAATAAGAAATAGACTGAAACGATGAGAAAACATTTAATAAGATGCACGTTAGGGCTGTCACAACAAACCGCTATTAACCCCCAAAAAACATGATATTGTGTTAACACTACATAACATGATGATCGCTATTTGATTTCATTTTCACCCACAAAATTAAAAATCTGATATGTTGGCAGCCCTGATACACATTATAAGACAATATTTCTTTAATATAAGAAAATAAAGTGGTAAGCTGTGGTCTTTATAAAAAAATGTTAAGCCTGCACAAAAAAATATATAAGTATTATTTTTCCCCTTGCTTTCTCGTTCACTCAAATTTTTGGAATAGAAGTTGTACTGACTTAAAACAACTAATTGGAAATACAAAAATAATTAATTGAGAAATTGTTTAAGAACACCAACATCCATTAAGAAACCAAAAGTGGAAAATGGTAATTTCATGGTGACTTTTACCTTAACCTCAGGGTGATCGGGGGCGACCCCAAACCGCACCAGTCCAAATGGCACGGGCAGGCGTTCATAAATGTCAACAAGCGCATCTTGCCGAGCCTGAAATTAGTGCGAATACATTGTTACATATCAAAAATGAAGAAGTTTAACACTAAAAGGGTCAGTTGAAAACTGAACATTCAAACATCGAATAGTAAAAGATTCACCAAGTTATTTAAAGCCTGAATGACTTTCTTTCTTCTGCAGAACACGAAAGAAGATATTAGGAAATAACACGGACCCCAATTGACTTCCATTGTATGATCAAATAAAGGACAGACTCAAAATATCTATTTTACAACCACATTTGTACTGAACTTTCACACACATCTTTTAGTATTATTGAAGGACCGGAAAAATGAATTACTGGAACTCCGCAAAGCTGGACGACTAAAAGCAGCTGCATTTCAGAACAGTGACAGTTTGTTTAGTAATGAGCCACAGACCTTCAGCAGCTGCTGTGCCGTGTAAAAACCCGCCGGACCTCCACCTACAACACAAACTCTTGGACCGGACGCAGAAGATAGACCACGCCAACCTGATAACATCACATGTTACAGTTTAATACGCAAATTATTACACACATTTATAATTAAATCTCATTAACAATCACATGTTATGAAACAATGACAGATTGAGGACGATTCACGACACAGCAGAGAAACTCGTCCTTTTAAAAAGGGACTATTGGTTTCTTAAAAATGATCCAAATCTACACCAATTATATTTGAAGTTTTTATGACTTACTGGAATATACATTTGGACCTCTAACAAACTCAAATGTGTGCGGACTACACCAAAACATTTTTTGGAAATGTAAGTGGTGCCTGGTAGATTTTTGGTAGTTTTTCCAGTGACCTACTTCACAAAATGCAAGAAAGTAAAGGGACTAAAAAGGGGGCATGGTTGTTGGAGAAACACAACTTTGTTATGGCTGATTTCTAAACTGGAATCAAACACATATACTACATCTGCTGTAGACTGACCTACATGCTCAGAGAAGAGATTAACATCAGCATGTTAGTTTCACTTTATTTACAGTACGCTGTCACTGTACATAAGGTGTGTGTTTACTTGGCAGGTCCCGATGAACTGAACCGTAACCCATGATAAGAACAAGTTGTTAGCAGAAAGTATTCTTCAGTAAGCAAGTGGGCATACAGTCAAATAAAGTGCAACTGAGATGTGAACTGAATTGTTTTTCTGTATTCGCATGCACTCAAACATCCCGGTGATTTTTCTAGATAGAATCAACAAAAAGTAGGTTATCAGACAAGCTCAATGTGGGCAAGCTCAGCTACCTACTGAATGTCTGATAAAAAGAGCCAAGTGACTCGAAAAACTAGTTTTTTTACAGTTATAAACACAGCCACACGCACACATCTGACCTCTCCTATAAACATAACATACTGTCTCTTAGTACTATAATAAATATTAAAGTGTACTACAGTATTTACTTCAGTCTATAAATGTACTATAGCTAAAGTGCTTGTTCACCCCAAAATGAAATCTCTGATATATCATTTACTCACCATCGTGTCATTTCAAACCTTTATGATTATAAAAAAAATCTAACTTAGCACTGTATACTGTGTTAGGTTATATGAGCCCAGTCTTCTTTTTTGATTGCACTTATGCTTTTTGTTGTACTTATCCTGTCCCAATTGCTTCCATTGCTTACCCCACCTGTAATCGCATTGGATAAAGGCGACTGCAAAATGACTAAATGTAATGAAATACTTTCTTCCTTCCGAAGAACACAAAAGAAGATATTTCGAAGAGAGTTTATTTTGGGGTGAACTATCACTTTAATCCTACACAATCCTACAGTGTACATAAACAAAACGTGTTGATCATGGCAGTACACTTTAATTGACTTCAGCTATCTATAGTGCATACTAAAGTATACAACAGTATTTTTTAAGGTGAGAATATTATCCAGATTTGGGTGGGCGGGGCTTAACAATGATCAAAGTCTCCTTCCCTTGGTTAACTCACTGGCACAATCTTTTATTAAGACATGAGAACTGATAAACAATAACCAATGTGCAGCATATACTCCAGAAAGCAGTATTCACTATTGTTGTTAACTTCCTTTGTGTTTTTACCTGTACTTCACAACAGTTAATAAGTTTCCTTAAGTTACAGAACACTACATCAAAAGTGCAGTAATTCGTCAAATACACAAATTACAATTTACTATAAATGCTAAATAATCTTGTCAAGTGGGTCTGGGTCACCCAGTTATCCAGAATTCCAAGGCTTAATGAAGTTGCGTCATGACGTCATACACAACGCCGGAGCGTATCAAATGTCACTTACCGGCAGCGCGCGACAGACCGGTTATCTTGGCCACAGACTTTGTGATGCTGTTGATTATCATCTTCTGCACCTCACAGAGATAAACTGCACGATTCAAACAGTCCGTGTCTGTTCCAGCTGATCAAAAGCCCTTTGTTTAATATTAAAACTTAAATATGTTCACCATTGTGCGTTTCCTTTATCCACATTGATAGATGTTACGTCATGCATCTGGGAATAAGGAGAATGTTCGTTTAGTTTCCAATAACCAAAAGATGACCTGATCTAACACTCTGACACATTAACGTTACATACAATAAACTCAAACATCTATGCAGTTTATATAATCGCACATTTCGATAACAGAATTTAAACAGTTTACTTTAAATCTTCCATTGAAGAGTCCTTACTTTTAAAGTGTGCGTCGCTGAAAGCGCTCCGTAATGAACAACAACTCTGACTAAAGGTTCCTCATCTGGTCAATGTGCAACTTTCCCTCTATTACTCGTCTGTGCAACAGTGTAAAACTGCACTTTATTGGTGGTCTGTTAAGGATCAGTCTGGCTTTATCAGTTCAGCCTTGACTGAAGGTCTCAGTCTGCATGTAGATATATTGCACGCACACACAGGTCATGGACTAATGAACTCAACATTATATGAAGAGCTCTCTTCCAAAACGCTATAAATCCATTTTAATAGTTTTCATGAAAATGACATTCATACCTAGACCCATACATTTTGTTAATATTCAATTTATCCTGTTAAAATGGTCTGTTGGCTCAGTCTGAACATGTTAAACAGTGATTGTTAAATGAAACAACAATATTGTTGATTATAAATTATAAATTTATTATAATTTTTTTCAAACGCTACAAATCCATCCTTTTTTCAAAAAAAATGTTGGTTTATAACTTTTTTTAAAACAAGCAAACAAGAGAACATGAAACATATGGCGTCAGGGACTCATACTATAAATTAACATAAATCATATAAATGCAAATGGATGAAATAAATAACAGACAAATAAAATAAATAGTAACAAAATAAATTGTATAATTCAATTTCAATTACATGTGTCAATATTTTCCACCACATACAACAAATAATTTAGAAATAACACATAGAAATACCACTAACAAGCGAATTCTGATTGGTCGAAAGGACATTTAGGCTTAAAACAGGTTCGGGATTTATAGCGTTTTGGAGAGAAATTGCATCTTGCAGAACATTTTAAACAAGGAAATATAGCGATTTGGCATGAAACATTGATGAAGTAGTGAATAGGTTTAGTACACAGCAAAATGGCGTGACAAACTAATTTGCTTTAAATTTGGCGTTTAATATGTTTTGGAAAAGAACTCTTCATATAAACAGTGATTTAAGGGTTTGTTCTTATTTTATTCACTGACTATGTGGGATCCAGTGACTGTTCGCTTCTTTATGGAATTGATGCGGCTGTTTAGCGAAAGAAAGGGAATGCAATCAACATAATGAATATTTAATATTTTCGATGCATACAGTATATAGTCACCTTGATTCAGAAACACATTTTAAAACGTTTGGAAATGTAAAAAAGTCAAGCTCAGTATGAAAACCTGTAAGTCAATGAAAAGTCATTGTAGTCTATGGAAAGTCCTCATCATTTATAGAAAGGTGACGTGTGTGCAGTTTTTAGGTCCTCATAAGGATTGTAAGAACGTCACATGTGTGTTTTAAATTAATAGTTGAAACCTTGAATATGATGTCTGAGAACAAGTCACTACAAGTCACCTTGAATAAGTCAGCAGGTGTCCTTGTTGTTGTTTTCAGTTAGAATCATACCAGAAATCTGATAAAGATTTTTCAAAGGAAGATTGAGCTGATAAGTTTGTTGTCTAGAAACCAGGGGTTTGAGAAAAAACTCACAACCTCTGCTGTGCAAATGCAATGCGCAGAAATACTGGCAACAGAGTAAATCTTTTTTTTTATGTAGAGATAAAGAGTGGTCATGGCAACTGTTAAAACATGTAGATGCATATTTTAGGGTAATGTCTGGGATAAAAACTATTGAAGTATTTCAAGCAAGTATTGAAGCAAACATTTTCTTAAGGCTATAAATGATCAACTTTAAAAGAATCTGCGAGAAGGAGACTGTGGACGGTTGCCAAGTTCGGTAGAGAGGGATGGAATTTTCCACTCATTATTTACCAGTCCGCCCTAATGCCTTGAAAAAGCCCCACTAACTTGTTTCATCATCTCTAGAAATCACACCCAGTGTTATTTTCCTGCTAAATATACTTTCCTTTGGTATTAAGAACAAAAGAACACACAATAGAATAAGTGAAAGTTTTAGTGAAACTGAGGTCAGTTGTTTGTGCATTCAAGCATCTAATAAAAAACTTTTCCTACCGGGTCAGAGGTTTCACTGCTCAAAGGATTTCATGAATTTCAAGATCAACAGGTAAATAATGTAATCTTACTGGCTGGATGTGTTTATAAAATAAACAAAAAGCCAAATGCAAATAAGAAAATCATACTATTCTTGGATGGTAACATGAAACTGTCTACTGACATTTACACACAGTACAGCAGAGTTGTTCATCCCAATTCACCTTGTCATGATACAATTAATAATATTAAAGAATATAACAGACATCAATCTTTAGACATTATAATAATCTTTATTTATTTAATTGCAGTAAACAAAACACCAATTAATCAATTAACAATAAACAGCATGTACATTTTATAAAAGTACAAAAATTAGCTTAAAGATGCAATAGCATAAAAGTGCATGAATAAGACCACATACCAAAAAGCAGAGAATAAAGTCCTTTAAAAAGTAGTGTTGGGTTCTTTTATGTGCTTAATGTTAATATCATATACAGGCCAAAAGAGAAAACAATATGGCTGTTCACATTTATGTACACACAAAAATATATATATGCAGTGTATTCACTCTGATCAAGAGATCAATAACAAAAAAATATTTCACAGAAATCTGAGTATAGAACAGACAAAAGAACTTAAGTAATTTTAAAACAAACAAACACAGTTTTGTGATTCAATGTTATGTTTTCAACAGACAGTAGCTTTTATCTCTGGACACACAAAGCTTTTAATCCATCAGAAGATCTCACACAGTTGCACAATTTTAAAGACTCATGAACCTGCATAAGCTTCATCTGAAACCTGAATATTGCATATTGATGTCATGCTGCTGTTACACTTCTTCTGCATTTTCAGGTTCATTGATGTTGTTTTCTTCATGTTTGCCCAGATCATAACCTCTCTTGAGATAGTTGATGCAGTTGTATTTCCTGAGGATCAGTCCCAGAGCAACCACGATAACCAGACAGATGATAAGACCAGTCACGACAAGCACTGTATTATCTGTTAAAAAACAGTTTTTTGTTTTATTTATAGATGCATGGAAACATGATTATCAAGCAATAGATCTATTGAGATAGACATCAGGTGATATATCGTTAAAAAAACACTGATTTGTTGAGCTTCTGTTAAGGCAGTTCTATGTTATGTGTAAAACTGTAAATGCTACAAAAACTGTTTTTTATCATTTTTCTCTTGTGTGTCAAATACATTAACCAGTGATGAATAATTACCTGTTTTCAAAGAAGTATTGTCTGGAGACACTGTTAAGATTTTAAAAACACAATTCAAAACCCAAAATATATAATATATCACGTCATAAATCAACATTTATATACAGTTTATTTACAGTATATTTATACAGTATGAATTTCTGTCACAGATGTGCTCATTGTACATTAAACATAGAGCTGAATCCATCATGTTTTTCATTTAAATTTACTAATCTTAAAACATCCACTTTTAATTTAATTGATCAATAAAAGTAATCAGTGGCATACATTTGAAATCATTTCATACCTGTTTCATCAGGTGTTGGATCATCTTTCCTGGCCCCTGAAAAAATATGACAAAATCACTGTCATGATAGATGTACAAATGCAAAGATGTATTTCCTAATAACCAGTGTCACATATAAATGTACCTGATATGGTCACAGTGAAATCTGCTGCCTTATTATCATGTGTGGTTTGTATAAAGAACTTGAATGTTGTTGTCATGACTTCATTTGCAGTGTAAGGACATGAGATGCTGGTCAACTGTACACAGGGATCAATTGTGAACTTCTCTCTACAGGTTTCTGTGTCTTTGTCTTTAGTAATAAACTTGGACATCCTCATGCAGCTTGTGCTGTCTTCATAAGAGACTCTGCAGGTGAGATTTAATTGAACCCCCACATGTCCAGTCACATCTTTACAGACGATATTCAGAGAATCTGTAAAAGAATTGGTTATAATATTTTAAACTTTTTATAAATTCACTAAAAAATAACTTTTTTTGTTTCAAGAAGAAGAACTAAACTGTGTGCAAAAACTGAACACAAACTTGTTTTGGTAAAATTGACTTTAATCGTTTACAAAATCTTGTCATCTTAAATTACAAGACTAATTCAAGACCAGCTTCTTGTGCTACACAACGTCACTCACACCTCCACTCCCGATGAAGGCTTCAGGCTTGTCTAAATTACACATCTGAAGAATTTTTAACAATTGATCCTAAAAGACTGTACATTACACACACTCCGAGTTTTTTTGAGCTCATGAGACTAGAGGAAGGAAATCTGTCTGCCAATGCATTTATAAATCTTTGATTTGCTGACAGAAGGGATATGTAGATCACACTATTAGACCAGCAAACTGCGCATGTTCATACACTTCACACATAAAATTATGATAATAGAGAAATTACCGTCAGCAGCTGTGAAGACACAAACCAGCAGGAGCACCAGAACACATACAGCATTCATGATCCTGATCCTGTTAAGAAAGAGAATTAACAATTAAAACTTGATCCAATTTGGAATTTATTTGCAAAGCAAATATTACTTTAATCATAACCACACATAATACATTTAATAATAATAAAAGCACAACTTTTGCATTGCGTTTGTTTCTTGTATTCATGTTTAAATTATGTTAAAAGTAAAACAGATTTACATTTAGGCATTTGGCAGACGCTTTTATCCAAAGCGACTTACATTACTTCATCCTATACATATTTTTACATAGGTATTTGCAATCCCCTGGGATCGAACCCCCAACCTTGTTAACGCAATGCTCTTACCACTGAGCTACAGGAAAGCTTCCAAACAGAAAACACCAAACACTTCTTTTCGATCTAAGCTACCTTGGTCTCCATTCTATATTCTGTGTTTAACTTTCTTAATCTGTTTAGCTGTCAATCAAGTTCTGTCACATTAAACACATACGACAGATACATTTGTTACTGAATATTAAAAGCAACTTGAAATTCAAAATGCAAATCCCATAAATTATTTTATACGAAGACTTTAAAATCATTAAATGCATAAAATATAACCACAGAGCATGCATTCAGATGAATATCGGTTAGTAAATGTAACGATTGTTCTGTAGTTTAAAGTTTACAGTAGTGAACACTTACTGTCTGTCTGTCTGTCTTCACTCTGTGAGATTCTAGATCACACTGATCCTCTTCTGTTCCGCACGAGTAAACTACTTCAACACTGAACTTTCACTTTCAAGATGACTCAAAGTGACATCATGATTTTTATCGTCTCATGTGCCTCTTGAATGAATTTAAACTCACTGGAGAGTCACAAGCCTCACATTGCCCCAAAGCCGCACAACACATCTGGAAGCAGTTTACTCTCTGTGATACAATGTTACACAGTCCTGTGAACACACTCGCTGTTTTACATACATCACTTCACTCTTTGTGTCAGTTTTAAGATTGTGTAACTTTTAAAGTAACTTCCTCCTTGAGAAGCATTGTAGATCTTATTTGCTGATGATAAAGATTTTTTTCTATAGAGACTCTCAAAAGAGTTCAATAACACCAGAAACTGAATTTATATTTGTACTATATATTTGTCAGACATTACAGTGTACATGGGATTAGATTTTACTAGATGCCAAGTATGTTGTTATTTTCACATGCCCAGTGTTTCTGTGGCTTCTGGAGAGTAAACTTTCTCTTTGAAAGAAGAATCCACAGACACACAATAGAAGAATAATTAAATCAAGGTACATACATGGAGGGTTATTTTTAAACAAACTTTCCTCTCAAAGGTAACATGAATTACCAGCTCAACTGGTCGTTTCAATTTTCTCTTTCTGTCTGGATTTGTAATGGGAATTCAAGCAAATAATAAATTGTAGCTGTCACAGAACCACACAAATGAGCAACACATCCTGGGAAACACAGAACTTCATCCAGTACAATGAACTCACAGGGTTTATATCTCCATCTCAGACAGCATACAGTAATGAATGATGATCACCAACTCACACCTTTACATCTGTTCTCTTCTCAACTCAGAGCTCTTCAAAGCTCACCCATGAACTGGCTTTGACCAATACCATATCTGTCATGAACAAAGAATCTTCATATGATTGTTTGGTGTCGTTTGAAATGTCTCATTTGAAGTTCGATAGGAACAGCTCATTTACACAGCAGTGGAGCAGATCATAACAGAGGTTTGAGGGTTAAAGGTATTCTGCTCACTGTTGAGGGTGTGTCATTCGTGACACTCATGGCCTTATTAGATCCAGAAAAGAGTTCTTGTGTGGAAGAGGGGTATGTTGGTCTGGGGACTTCCGGGAAGCTGGCAAAATGTTCTGGGTAATTCTTACTAAGATGAACCAGATGGTGCTGTGTGTGTGGCTTCAGACAGACAGCACTGTGTTTTTCCGATTGCATCATTTTCTACTGTCAGGTATGCATCTTAAACTCGTGGACTAATTTTTGAGGATTTAATGTTTTGTTTTCATGTTCTCTGAGTTTAATTGGCAAGAAACATTTAACTGACTAATAAATTGTAATATCTGAATTTGTTCTGCATTATTCTGAGTTGATTAACTTTTGTAGATCACATTATATCCTTTGTTGCCGCAAATCTACGTTCAAGACTGTGACAGACTAAAATCCTGTATTAGGTGGAGCATTGGGGAACACCAGCTGAGATTTTAGAGCTCCTGCCAACTACTTCACATGACTAAGTGAACTTTTATATGTTTCCGTTTAGAACAGCACATATGTTGTCTGACTATCTAAATAGTGCGACTCTCAATCCTCTGGTTACTAGAATATTATTCTAAGATAGTGTATTGTGTAGTGTCTTTGTCATTCATAAACCTGTACGTGCCATTTGTGTTACTCTCACAAGGGACTCGGCAGGTCAGAATTCATTTATCCCCCACATGTCCAGTCACATCTTCACATGTTATTGAATCTGCAAAAGTTTATATTAATTCATATTTTATATTTAGACGTATAAAGCAACTGAAGAAAATATATTCAAGCGGTTTTCTGTTATTAACTAAATGGTCAATTCTATATTCAGGCAAAACCTTGAAAACATGTATTTAGATCAAAGACATGATTGGAAAATAACACTCTTTGTCATTAAAAGGTACAAATCGCTGTAAGCCGAAAGGTTCATGTCACGTTTCACAATGAAAGAAATCATGCGTAGTGTACAACAGTTGATTCTGCCGGCTGCCAAATACCACGTTTGAGTAGCGTTATACGCAGGCTAGAACAACTAAAACATTGACATGCTTTTGCAAATTATACACACGCAATACATTTAACCATATTCTTATTTCATAGGCAAGTTTTACTCATTCTAGTTGTTCCAAACCTGTACAAATGTCTTTGTTTGTCTGAACACAAAGATATTTGGTAGAATGTCAGCAACTGAAAATACTTTGCCATCATTGACTACCATAGCAGAAAAAAATATAATGGTAGTCGAAGGTGACCAAGAATTGTTTGCTTTCCTAAATCTCCCGAAACATCTTCAGTTCAACAGAACAAAAATATATAAAATACTTTGGAAACCCTTCAGATAAGTAAATATAGCAATAAATATAACCCTTACTCTAATTTTACTATTTTAGTTTTTGCCAATCAACTTCCTTAATAGACTGCATGGATGAGCAGTGTTTCAAATACATCCATGAGAAATACCAAATAATAATATTAATTTGTAATAGTATTTAAATGCATTTAATCTTATTATTTTTTTGTATTTCTTTTTGTATAGTTAATTCAAGAAATTAGTAGTCTAATAAAGAGGTTGATTGGCAAGAAGTATTTTGTATTTTGAAAATGCAAAAATACAAAGACGTTTGTCATTTTAGAATGTTAAGTTCTACTTCTTTAGTTATTTTGGTGAAAGTAATTCAGGAGTAATGTAATGTATTCTGAGACCATAATTGTCGTTTTGTTATGTTTAGTTTGTTTTTTCCTCCCCTGGTTAATTTCATTATTAGTTATTTCGTTTTCACCTGTGTCTCATTATTAGTTTATCCCCAGCACCTGTTGATCCCTACTTTTGTAGAGCCTACTTTTAAATAACAGTAACAAGTCATCTGTAATGTAGCCTATTACAGTTTGGAAGTAACTTGCATCACACAACTCCAGACCCAAAGTCACTGTAAGACGATTCTAACTCCCCCTCTCTGGAGGGTACTGGCACACATAAATTATTTTTCCATATTCTGAACCTTTACAAACTGACCTGATTTTTTTTTTTGACTTGACATTGTTATGGTCTCTCTTTCTCCAACTTGAAGAAACACCCTAGAGTTTAGGGGTTTCACACAAAAATTAGGACTTAGTTGTCAAGACACAAAGCAAATGTTTCGCCTGGACAGAAAAAAAGCCTTTATTGGAGCCCCCTCACACATGCATGTCAAACGGAGTAATTGGGTTTGCCATTATAACTCGAAACAGATTTTCTTCCTCCAGAGAGGCCCCCAAACATAACAATGACCCTATGTTTAACTATAAATAAACTTAAACTGTAAAAAATTATGTGTTGACTTTAATCAAAATAATGTGCACCATTTTTGCATCATGATTTGTATGTAAATTAAATTTAAGGGGATTTTAAGTTAGTATTAGTTTTTTTAAAAACCGAATAATTTTAAAAAACGAATTTTAAAAGCATGTTTGATTGGTTAAAATTGATTGAGAAAAATAAAGCGTTTTTCCTTGGTTTCCTTGAAGCAGAAGCCACCAAGTGTGTGAAAATCAATGAATTATTTGCTGGAAGAGCAGAAAAAGACTCCAGATGTCAGGACGGGTCTGACTGTAGAGGTGATCTGACATGCATGTTCTGCATTGTTTTTGTTTCAAATTTACAGTAATAAGCCTCCACTGTCAATCAGACCTAACTGTTATTTAAAACAAAGATCAATTTGTTTCTTTTAGGCGCATATAAAACGGTATGTGACTTTTCTAAAAAAAAAAACAGCTTTTTTATGTAGGCCTATTTAAATCTTAACATTAACTTTAACTCTGTCTTAAAAAAAGAAAGAATAAATCACACAATGATCTTAATCACTGTTTTACTGTATTGTAGATGAGTGGTCAACGTGTCAATTAATATCAAATTATAATGACAACAACAATCAGTTTATCTAAAACAATGTTATGAGCTCCTAAGGTTAAAGAAGCAAAATAATACTGCTTCAATTCTTTGCCATTATAAATATGAATTCTGGCCTTTTGTCTGCACCCTGGATCTCCTTTTATCTTTATGGCGCAGTATTTAGAATAGTTTGTGTTTACTTTTCTGACATCTTTGATATTGATTCTCAGGCTAGGCCTAGTGGGTCCACATTAGAGGCGAGTGGAGAGGAATGTGAAGAAGAAAGAAGAGAAGAGAAGAGAGAGGAGTAGATAAGAATAGGGTAAAAGGAAGAAAAGGAGACAGTGAAGAAGAAGTAAGAACATACACAGTGGATGAAAGTAAAGAAACTAAGAAATAAATTGATTCATTAAAACCAGACTCAGACACGAGATCTCACAGGAGCATTTGGAAGCTTTTATGTTGATGGCAACAGAGAGGGACATCCTCTTCTCTCTTGATTCTGATAATTGACAAAGTTGCAGAGAAAAGTGAATTGTTTTCTAAGCTTCTTCTGTAGCCCTGGTATGTAGTTTTCCTTGTTCTGTCTGGATTTGTAGCAGGAAAAACAAGCAAATAATAAAGCGCAGCTAATGCTCTAATTGTGTTCAGTCAACCTTAATAAACTGCAGACAGTATGTCTACAAGGTTATTTCACCTGTTATGACCCAACACAAGCTGCAAAGCATTAAATATAAAGCCATAAGATCTAAAGAAAACACAACAGATCACATATATAGTTGAAAGATTATTTTTAAAGTCAAGGACACCAGCAGAGAAACATCAGAACGCAGAGCTGCGTTCTTCATCCTAATTCACCATGAGGAAATTTCATTTATAATACAAAACAACTAGACACATAAAAAGAGCACAGAGTGTCACAAATCTTTTTATTATAATGTATTTAAACAATAAACAATGAACATCCTTTATAACTTTGTGTAATAAAAGTCATCTTGATAATACAGCAAGTGACACGCACACAGGCACACACAAACAAAGCAAGACGGACAAATATAGTTCCTTATCTGTGCATCTTAGCATCATGTTTATCAAAGAGTACTGTTTTATGTATATGTAAATATAAAATTATTTTTAATACAATAATATTTTTTCCGTCTATGTTAATGCTCAGAGAAAACTACTTAATTTTTAATATAAGCACTCCGGTCAAATGAATAATAATATTTCACAGAAATCAAAAAGTAGGCTTATAGATGTTAGAGTTTTAAGAATTTCACCATTCAACAGTCATTAACTTTCTTCGTTCTGTATTCACAACAGTTTCAACTATTATTGTGACCAGCACATCTGAGGAGCAACAAAACTGCCTTAAATTGGCTGTGAATGTCAAAACTACAGTATAACTTTTAAAACTCATGATGCTACACAAGCTTCTTGAAAGAAGAAACACAATATTTATTCTGCTGTATTTTGTTGTACTGCTGTCGTTAAACTGAAGGGATTTTGTCATGTTCACACGCACACATTTCAGCCCTCTGGAATTTGGGAGTGTGGGTTGTGTTGCGTTTCTTTCTGAGAATGAATCCCATGATGATGATGATAAAACAGCTCAGGACAGAAATAATAACGGCTAGTGTTGATCTATCCCCTATGAAAACAGTAGTAGAAATGTCTGTCTATCAGCAGTCACGACTGTGATAACATTGCTTAAACAACCTCAGGATGTTGGGCTGGACATGCAACACAAAAACATTTCTTCCCAATATGTTGAACATTTGCAACTATATCAGTCACTTAATATAAGGTGAACTGAAATAAACATTGTCACTATTCAGACATTTATTTCCCAATGATCAATGATTACTTGAAGAAGTTATTACCTGCTTGTACAGGAGCTTTCTCTTCAGGTGCAGGTTCAGCTTCGATTCTATTCGATCCACCTGCTGAATTTAATAACCAAAAAAAATATACAACAACCAATGTTTATGTACGGCTCAATTATTGATAAAACAATGTAATATTTAGCATGAATATCAGAGTTTATCAGTATTTTCTAAGTGATCAGCGATCAATAAATGAAGAGTTCTTTTCCAAAACGCATTAAACGCCAAATTTAAAGAAAATGAGTTTGTCACGCCATTTTGCTGTGTACTAAACCTATTCACTCCATCAATGTTTCATGCCAAATCGCTATATTTCCTTGTTTAAAATGCACTTCAAGATGCAGTTTCTTTCCAAAACGCTATAAATCCCGAACCTGTTTTTAGCCTAAATGTGATATGTCCTCTCGACCAATCAGAATTTGCTCGTTAGTGGTATTTGTATGTATCATTTCTAAATTATTTGTTGTAAGTGGTGGAAAATACTGAAACATGAAATTGAAACATTTATTTTATTTTACTATTTAGTTTGTTACTATTTGTTTTATTTGGCTGTTAGTTATTTCATGCACTTGAATTTATTTGCTTTATATTAATTTATAGTATGAGACCCTGATGTCATATGTTTCATGTTCTCTTGTTTGTTTGTTTTTAAAAAGAAATAAACCAACATTTTTTGAAAACAGGATGGATTTGTAGCGTTTTGAAAAAAATAAAAATAATTTTGAATTTATAATCGACAATATTGTTGTTTCGTTTTCCAATCATTGCTTAACTGTTCAGACTGCGCCAACAGATCATTTTTACAGGATAAATTACATATTAACAAAATGTATGGGTCTAGCTATGAATGTCATTTTCATGAAAACTATTAAAATGGATTTATAGCGTTTTGGAAAAGAGCTCTTCAAATATTGAACGAGTGAATACCTGTTTCTTCTTCTTTAACAGCGTCTGTAAAAGATTATAAAACCACTGTTAATGATTCATGATGTACAACTGGAAACATTATTTTCATAATAATCAATGTAAAATGCAGTTTAACTGTACCTGTTATGTTCACAGTGAATTCTCTTGTTTTTGCTCCACATGTGGTTTGCGAAAAGAACTTAATCTTTGTTGTCGTGACTTTATCTGCAGTGTAAGGGCATGAGAAGCTAGTCAGATGTATGCAGGGATCACTTCTAAACTCTTCTCTGTAGATGTTGTCTTTATTATAAAACTTGTACATCATAATGCAGCAAGTTTGGCTCTGATAAGAGATTCTGCAGGTGAGAGTGAATTCTTTTCCCACATGTCCGGTTACGTCTTCACATGTAATATCTGCAATAGAACAGAGCTATTTAATGAAATGTAAACAGCAACTGAAAAAAATGCATTTTTATTTTAGAAACATGCATTTAACCTTTGAACTATGACTGTATGCTTTACAGATTCTTATGAGTTTTTCTTCATTTAGATATGAGATTAACCACATACATAGGCTAATGTTAAGTAATGTAATGCATGCAAGCAAATAAAAGCACCATCACTGAATTCGGTATCTCATTATTCATGGTCCATCACTCCATCATCTCATCCACGCACACAGAGACTTAAGCTTTGGTCAATGCTTTAACATCACACAAACGTTACACACAATTAAGATTGTTTGTATCTGATCAGATAAAATTACACAGGAAATCTCCCCTGCCAAGAAATGTTCCACTCCAAGAAAAAAGTGTTTTCAGGCTCCCACACAGTAAGATAAGCGATCTGTGTTCATAACCTTCACTCCTAAAGAAAATGTATATTTACTGTAACTATAAACCCCGGGGTTTCAGAGATGAAATAGGTCTGTTTAAAATTACCGTCATCTTTACAGACAGCTGTGAGGGTCCAAACCAGAAGAAGCATTAGACAAACATTGAAAGCGGCCATGATCCTGTAATGAAGAATCGAAGAAGATATATATATATATATATAAAGTTATGTCAAAAACATGAATCCTAAAAAACATGCATTAAATTCAACGTATGCACTATTTTCAAAGGAATTTTGGCACTTCGAAACATTGTAGCTCGTTTAACTCTGTTTTAGTGACATCCATAGACACGAGCGCACAAACATAAATGATTTTTTGTCCATAAGCGCGTCGTCACACGGCACTGCTGGAAAAACTTCGTATGACACGTTTAAACATACACAAAAGTATATAGTTTTTATCCGTCACAGCAAGGTTAAACATGTGTAAAAGCGATTCCCATAATAATAACAGCAAAGCTCATTAAAACATTTGATTTAAGCTCTTCTTCACTTACTGTATGTCTTCACACTCCCGAGATTGACGATCAGAAACGCGCAAGAGCGTTTTAATATTTAACTTTCGCTTTCAAAACGAATCAGACGATTAAAATATCTTCTCATGTTGTGCGTCTTTCTCCTGAATGTTTTTCAGAGAGAGATCAACTCAACACTGTCCCCTAGCTGCTGCACAACACAAGTACACACTTCAAACTCGTCACCCTATTTCTCGAAAGTCTGTAAAGACAATATTGTAACTTTGTGTTAGAGCACTTTGTATATTTTACATACTATGAGCATCTATTTCTCATATTTTGAGAGACTTTGGATAAGTGTGTTGCGTTTATTACCTTCATTTAAATACAGGACTGCGCAAGTGCGCATTACTCATCACGTGTTAGATTGAACACTGCTCATCCTGCTAGAAACGTTTTACAAGACAAGCTGCCAAAAGCACGTATTGGCTTTTGTTTCCAGATAAGGAAAGTGTTGGAAAGAGCTGTTAAGTCGATCAGTTCTCTAATGACCAGAGGACTCACGTCTCCAGATATTGCGCCACAGATGGTTGTTGAATTGCACAATAAAAAGTTTGAGGTGTCAGTGTTTGTTATTTGTGTGGGTTTACGTCAACATTTTCAGCTAAGATCATGAAAGATTACTTATAGTCTATACAGATGCATGTTAAAAAATGAGTTCTATAGACAACGTATAAATATGTTTAATTTCATAACTCACTCCAAACAGGCAGAACAGTATAAGCACATTTCTTAGGAGTCTTGACATAATCTTCCATGTTTTAGAAAACAGCAACTCTTCAAAAGTACATGAGTAAGACAAATGCAACAGCAGGAATAATTCTGTGATTAAAGAAAAGATCAAAACTGTGTTCCATTCTAACTTAATGTCTTAAAAGTAGACGTCAATCAGATAAATATTACTCTTGGTATTTTATGTAGAAGCTTTTGAGGTCTCTTCTTGGAAAACTTTTAATCTGAAGGAATTTTTATCTCTCCATGCAGTCACCATAATTTACTGTGATTCAATTCACAACACAATATACTCTATTACAAAATAATATTAAGACATCCATAGTTAGTGTTTCATGAAAAAGTAATCTTTATATTGATATAAAAATCACAATTTATCACAATTTCTTTTTAGGTCATGTAAAAATTTGCTTCTAAATCTACAAAAAGTTAAAGGACACATATTAATATGATCATATTTTACACAGCGAATGCATTTATGTGCATCTCAACTTCATATATATATCAACAGTTGATGCTAAAATAATTTTTTATCCTATTTTTCATTAGTTTTCTTATTTCTTTTTTAAATCTTAATAGACAGAACATGTCACAGAAATGAAAGACACAAACATTCAACCCCAGTTATTCAGTTCTCATGCAACAGATTTGAGCTCTTGGACCGCTGGTGACCAAACAGGTCTGATGGGGTCTGATAGACTCAGGCCATGCGATGAGATATTCTGGTTAGACAAGAACTTTTCTAGTAATAATCAAAGTTCATTACAGGGATAGTTTTCATATGTTTCTGTGATACATAAGAAGATCATTATTTGATAGATCAAACGGATAAGAAGTGTTTAACGTTCAATTTTTTAATTGTCAGCTGATTTTGGAGAGGCCCAAGGAATATCAGGTGGTTCAAACCCGGCCCTAAAAAACCTCACGATGCTTCATGAGCTTCACTTGAATCATGAATATTGAACATTGTTGTGATGCTGATGTACACTGTTTACATATCTAAACGTCCACTCTTGCTGCTGTCTAACACATCCATATTATAATCCCTCTGAAGCCCACAAGTGTTGCACTTCCTCTTCAGAACGAATCCCACGATGATGATGACGATGATCAAACAGCTTATGACAGAAAGGATGATGGCCAATTGGTTATCTTCAAGAAAATTAAAGGAATAAATAGGCGCATTTAAACACAAATAAAAACAATCTTTCTACACACACATCTCTTCACAATATTGAATACCCGTGTCATGTTCTTTAACAGCACCTGTAAACAGAATGTTAAGGCAATGTTAATAGATTTGTGATGGATGTACAGTTACAAATATTTATTCAATAAGTGTTTCATACACCTAACTGTACCTGATATGTTCAGTGTGAATTCTTCTGATTTTGGTTCACGTGTGGTTTGTATAAAGAACTTGAATGTTGTTGTCATGACTTCATTTGCAGTGTAAGGACATGAGATGCTGGTCAACTGTACACAGGGATCACTTGTGAAGTCATCTCTACAGATTGTTGTCGCTTTGTCTTTATTCATAAACGTGTACAGCGTCATGCAGCTTGTGTTGTCCTTATAAGAGACTCTGCAGGTGAGATTTAATTCATCCCCCACATGTCCAGTCGCATCTTCGCAGGTTATGTAAACTGCAAAAAAAATTGACATTTTTATATTTTATACTTTTGAAGTAAGCACAAACTGAAAAACATGTACCTTTTTTTTGTAAATTCGGTATTTATTTATTTATGATCCATCACTCCTTCATCTCATTTGCTCACACAAAACTGACTCCAGATCAGCTTCTAATGTTTTCTGATACTAACTCCCCATCACACACACTTGTGTCTGTATGAGTGCATGTCATAATCTGACCCTGTCAAACTTCTTCTCACTCTGTATATTTTACTGCATGACAGAAGTGTTTGAGACTGTTTTGACAGCTAATTGTCCTTGTTTATAAACTTCATTTCTGAATAAAGAGAAATGACCTTCAGCAGCTGTGAAGACACAAAACAGCAGGAGCACCAGAACACCAGAAGCACCCATGATTCAGCACCTAATGAAAGATTGAATATATAAAAAATGTATGTAAATATAAATATAAATCCATCCATACTTTATTTATACGATGTCCATACATTTATTTTATTCATGTTCAAAACAGTTTAAGGGCTGTTCTGAGAATTTTGGATGTCAACTGAGCTCGTGTTGCCTTTATTTTATATTCTTTAACTTTGCCTTTCAACGACATTCAGTGACAATATACAAAGGTGTTGAATTGGATTTTACTACACTGTTAGAAATAAACAAAGGTGCATAAAGGTTCTTCACAGAGATAACACAGAATAACTATTTTTGTTTCCACAAAGAACCTTTGTGAAACAGAAAGGTTCTTCAGATGTTAAAGGTTCTTTATGGAATCAAAAGGTTCTTCTATGGCAGTGTCTAATAAATAACCAGAAACCTGCGATATTAGTACAGAAGTCTGTTGTTTGATATTTCTCAATGTTATAAATCTAAAGGTTACCTGATTACAGTATTAACGCTTCAGTAACAGCAAAACAGTAAAAGCAAAACTCAATCTGTATCACTAAAATAAAAAAATGAGATCATCTTTAAAATACAGATGTATGATTTATGATATTGTTACAGCTTATTTAGGTCGTGTTCAGACTTCAGTTCTGAAGAAAAAGTCGACAAAGGCACTTTTTTAGTAAAAATAAAATGCTGGTAGCATTAGCAGTGTAAACGCACTTACTCATGGCAGCGTGCACGAAGGCTGCCCAGAGAAACAGACAGGAAGTCTATTTGAATTATAAACAGAGTATCTTTGCAATAACTAATAACTATTTAAAAACTATTTTCTCGCAACAACAATATACAATATAGAAATTGTTGAAAGTGGAAATTAAACTTACATTTATACAAAACTATGCCCCAAAGGGCGTTTCGGCCGCCATTACATTTTTCCGAGCTTGAGCCTATAGGAAAACACGGTTTACTCCATAGGATTATAATGTAAAACAAACGCTAGCACCTTCAGAAAGTCAAGTCTGAACACGGCCTTAGTGTATAAAAACAAAGAGGCAACACTATCTAAAAACGGTAGAGATAACTCACATTACTGTCTGTCTTCACCCTGGAGACATTCTTCTATAGGACACACAAAACACTTTCACTTCTTTCCTTTTCTTCATGAGTCCAGATCCAGACTCAATACTGTCCCTTAGCTGCACATTCCTCATGATGAGATCAAAGCATCTATTAAATGAAAATATGTAAATCCCAGGATAATCTGTAGGATCTGAATTCTGCTAATTGATTTTCACATGTTCAGATGGAAAACTCACTTCAGTTGCAACAGATTCACAAAGAGCCCGAGACTCTAAATGTCTAAAAGTAGAAACATCACATGACTACAGTATGATTGGAGAGAGCAGCTGCAACTCCATTCCTGGATCTCCGGTTGGTAGTTTTCCATTCAAGTGTATGACGTTCAGGTGTTTTCCAATGTTAATTTAATACAAATATGATTTCCAAAAGAGTATTCAGAATTTTCACTCAGATGAATGACACTGGGGAGTGTAGATGAAGACTGGCAAACAACTCACAGACAATAAATTAAGCAGAGCCATTTTAAAGGCCATCAAACCATTTCACATCACGCGTTTAGACTACATTATACAAGCTGGAGCCCATGTATCATCACCTTCAAAATATAACAGAACATTAAAAAATGTGTAAAATTACACAAATACTCAGTGAATGGAAACACAGTGCAATTTTTTTAAATGTTCAACCTCTCTTCCAAAAACACATTTTTTATCATCCTGTCATGACTGTTAAAAGATTCGAGCATCGGTCAATGGTCTATCGAGATAATACGGACCCATGTTGACTACATCATCCACTCATCTGTTTGCATGAAAATCAAATTTGGTCAGGCAAGGATTCAGGTGGACAAACACCAGTCGATTTTTATTTCACAATACTTTATTGGCATGATTGCGTGTACTTACAATACTGCCAAAGCATTGAGCATATAACATACAATAAGTACAAACATTAGAGTCAAATTAAACTAAGTTCCTGAGGAAGGCATCAATATAGAATGAAATATAAAACAAAGTATATGTAAGTAAACAAATGAAATATGGAAATAAAATATCAATGTCAAAAGTAGATTTCAGGAAGAAACATGAATGTAATAAAGTTAAGAGTGTATGTGCATTTATTGTATCAGATGAAGGCAGTTCTGAATGTTTCTGATGAATGAAGCAGCAGCTGATGTGTGTCTCTTCTCCTCCAGTAACATCTGCATTCGCTCTGTTTCTGAACACCTGTCAAACTCTGGCACGAGCTTTGACATTTTGTGAAAGTGTTTCTCTCTCACATCTTTAAATTGATCACAAGTAAGGAGAAAGTGTGTCTCTGTTTCCACCTCACCAGTGTCACAGTGTGAACAGACTCCTTCTTCCTTTGGAAGTCATGTTTGTCTGTGTCTGTCTTCTCTACGGCCCAACTGTGATCAGTCGGTATTTTGTCTCTGTTTTACATCTCCAACATTGTAGAGATAATCTGCCAGATTCTATTTTCTGTTTAGGATCCGATAGCATTGTAGTTTACTTCGGTTTTTACTTTCCTTTTCCCAATGATCTAAATATGACTTATGACTTTCTTTGATCATTTGGTTTATTCTGATTTGGTTTTGTTGGGTTTTGCCGGTGTGAAGTTTCAGAACCAGCTGGCACTGTCTTTAGGTCTCAGCTCTTGGGTTTTAAGTGCTTCATTTTGAGGTGTGTTTGGAGGACTTGAGTTAAGGTGTTTCCAGAATTTGAGGAAATGTTTTTGGGTATGTCAGAAGACATTTCACCTCGGACTTGTTTAGCGTGCCAGCTGCTGCAGATTGTTCCAGTTACACAGCTAACTTATCTATATACTGTATAATTTGAACAGAGTTGGATTTAAGTTGCATCCCTGTCTTACTCCGGGCCCTGAGTGAAAAATTCAGTTCTTTTATCGTCAATTTTAATTCCCCATTTGTTTTCTGTGTACATGGATTTAATGAATTGATTCACCTGTCTCTCAAATGACTTTCTGACCAAAGCAAGCCTGAAGTCATTTAAGAACTGGGCTTCTCTGACCTGCAGTAAAACCCAATATGTGGTCTTCAGCTTGTATTTAAAGCTGATGACAGAAAAGATTACGGCAAGCCACATTGTTAAAAAACATGCAGTCATCTAAAATAGAAAGATTTCTCTCTGGGCCAGATGCTGAAAAGAATTCAGAGAACTTGAATTTCAAGCTCAGACTGTCAGCTTTCTTTTGAGTTTGTCCGAAAGAAAGCAGGATCCAGAAAAATCACAGCTGATTATGAATAAAATGTTTATAATGTTGAACGTTGAATTTGACATATTAAATTAATCTAAGCAATGAAAAATTAATCTTTTTTTACAATCAACGGAACGTTAGATTGAAAAGATTGATAAACTAAAGACTTAAAGAAAATTTAACAATACAACAGAACTTAAACTGAAATAAAAACTGTCAGACAATAATCTTTTGAGCGTTTCACAGACCTATATTGATTTCATTGCATTAAAATAACTAGGGATGCACCAATACCATTTTGTTAAGACTAGTACGAGTACCAATACTTTTCTGGTACTTGCCATTGCCGATATCAACACCTGTACCTTTTTTGTGAGGTGGCAATTTTCCAAGCACAACACCGTGAGATTAATACAAATTATATAATATCTTTATCACAAACAACTCCAGTTCAAATACATTATAAAAACATGAATAAATTGTGTGCTCACAAAATTTCAAGCACAAATTTCAGTATTGGTATCGGTGTATTTTTACGACTTTGGGTATATGAGCTTGGTATCGGCCCCCTAATAATAACTCAAATTAATCAGTAGATAATAACCAACAAGCATGTATTGCAACAGCATATGTAAAAAATATTACAATTTTGTTGCATTACAAAAAACAAAAAAATAGAATAATACTAAATAATGTTATTTAATAATAATTGAAATACTTTTAATATAAACATGAAGAGAAAACTACTGTAAAAAACAATTCTTTTTTAATCATCTAATGCATCAAACAAAATTAACTTCTGCATATTGATGTGATGCTGCTCTTTAATGTTAAGCGCATCTGCCTGTATACGGTGGCGACATGTCTGCTGTTGTTTTCATCATGTGAATGGTAAACACACATGTATTACAGTCCCTCTGGCATCCACAAGGGTCGGTGAAGTTGTTTTACCTTATTGAAAAACAGACGAAATCACACTCAATTAAAACACTCCTCATAGTCCTTCACTTATCACACTGATGTAAAACAATATCAAACTCAGAATATGGAAACTCTGATGTCTGATCAATGACGGAGCAGTCTTTATATAAACATTGAGCTAATTTAAATCATTTGTCATCAGATCAATTTAATTTTGACAGAATGTGAAATAGATGTACTTTTGAAATATTTCAATGATTATACATTTTAGTTTGCAAACCTTTGAATGGTCATTTAATACATTTGTAATCAATAATTTTATAATAAACAGTGTTCCATGTGCACTCAAATATGATTTGTTGGATTAACATAAAAAAGTGGTGTCAAGTGGTTCCATGCAAATATGCTGAGTTTCTACAATGAACAATTTAGTTATGATTAAAAGACATTTAAGTAAAGTTGACAAAATGTTTTGAGTAAATCGAAACCATTTAGATTGTACCAGTAATTTTAAGTTAATTAAACTCAATATTTATCCCTCTCAATGATACTTTTTGTTGTCATACATAAATGATATACAGACTTACTGCATGAAAGTGGAAACACCATGATCAAATCAGTTGAGAGGCATCTGACTGCTGGTTATGCGCAGATAAAGCTCATTGAATAATGCATTAGACAGCTTGGAGATGCTTTAACCTCGCACAGTCTAAGCACATGTACCACTCTTCTAAACAGAGGTAACGCTAAAACTCAAAAGTACTATAAACTCTTTTAAACCACAAAGATAAATGAACATTAAGCACAAACAAGTCTTTATCTTTACTGAAAAAATTAACACAACATTTTGAAGTTTACTGCCCAAATGCAGTCTTACGCAAAGTATGCTGGGAACTGAAAATCCCCCTCAACCAGTCGTGTTGAATTAACTTGTTTATAGTAAGTAAACTCAACAATAGGTCCAATATTATAGGGTTTCGAGTTTTACTCAACAATGTTAAGTTGTCCAGTCAAACACTTGTTATGTAAAGCCAACAGCACTACATTTTTAGTATAAATAAGCATGCATTCCTCATGTACTGTGAACAAGGATGGGTTTTTGTACAACTAACAACAGCCACAGTTCATTTTTTTGAGTGTTGTAAACTGTACCTGTTATGCAATGAATTCTGTTGTTTTTGATCCACATGTGGTTTGTGAAAAATCTTTTCACAAGAGCATCCAGAAAAAAGAGCAAAACTGTGTTCCATACTAACCTAATGTCTTAAAAGTAGACATCAATCAGCTACATCTTACTCTTGGTTAAATAAGTAAATACCTGTTTGGACAGGAGTTTCATTCATAGGGTCTCCCTTTCTATTTGGTCCACCTGACAACAGAATTAAAAACCACTGTAAATTGTATTATACTGTTACAATGATCATTAACAGGTATATTGAATGTTCAGCTTTTGAGTATTTACTGTATTTGTTGTGATGACAGCAGCACTCAAGCTGACATGGATTCAATGATAAAACAATATTGAATACCTTTGTCATCTTCTGTAACAGCACCTGTAAACAGAATATTAAAGCTATGTTAATAGATTTGTGATGGATGTACAATTACAAATATTTATTCAATAAGTGTTACATAAAGCTAACTGTACCTGCTATGTTCACAGTGAATTCTGCTGATTTTGCTCCACATGTGGTTTGTGAAAAGAACATAATTGTTGTCTTCATGACTTCATTTGCAGTGTAAGGACATGAGAAGATTGTCCAGTGTATGCAGGGATCACTTCTAAACTTCTCTCTACAGATTTCTGTGTGTTTGTATTTATTAGTAAACTTGTACATCTTCATGCAGCATGCGTTGCTCTCATTAGAGACTCTGCAGGTGAGATTGAATTCGTCCCCCACATGTACAGTCATATCTTCACAGATAATATTCAGAGAATCTATTAGAAAAAGTTTAAATATATTAAACTGTAAAGTAAACAGCAACAAAACAAAAACACTGTCCTTTGTTCTCTGAAATAATTTGACGTTGGCTTCTTATATTTGTCATCCAGTATTGCATCATCTGATTTGCTCACACAAGTCTTGACCGAAACTAACTATCTCATGAAGGGTGCAGTCTACATGATCCATCTTCTGAATATTTACTACATGACACTCAACTAATTCACATAAATCCAACATAGACTTGAAGATCACACTTGAGGCCGTATGATCGCATAAAACTTAACCTTTGGTTGAACCATAAATGCTGGGGATTCTAAAATGAAATTGTTACCATCAGCTTCAAAGAAAGCTGTGAAGGTCCAAACCAGCAAGAACAGTAGAAAACCATTAACAGCGCCCATTATCCAACTCCTGTATAGTGAAGAATCGCATTACATTCATTCAGATTTTAACTGAAACTATGTCATTTAAAATGAATTAAACTTGAGATGTAATTCACGCATGTTGAGTCATAAAGCCACAACAAATATAAAAAACATGCATTTTATTTTTAATAAATAAGCCACACTAATGCACTCATACATAAGAAAGAAACAGTTTTCATTTAAAACAAACAACGATTTTACCTGTTGATGTCCAAGACAAGCTCCTCTCAGTTCTGCAGAAAGTAAAGTTTGTTTCACACCAGCAGCGTCTTCACACTTGCTAACCACAAATATAACTGCAGGCTCGCTCTATTTTAAATGCATTCAGGATCAAAACCTTTTCAAGAAACTTTTTTATCAACATTGTAGTTTATATAACTTTTTGTTGTGTTTCATGCACATTGTTTTTTCTTTTTTTGTTCTCTCTGTTGAAATGAAGTAAAGATGCATTAGTTTCCTGCTTTAGGACATACATGTGCACGTTGTTTTATTTTAGGGTGAGGTTAAACTGTGAGGTTAATCATAGGAGTTGAGCATTTCCTGGATTGTGACAGTTATAAATGATGATATGAAATAGTTTCATTGTGAAGATTGACTTTTGCGTTTTCATCCTCAAAGCGCTCTGTTAGCAGATTTGATAAGGACTGACATCTGAATGATTACAAATGGAAAAAGATTGCTGGTTTACAGATTTAAAAAATCAAATAAATGAAATGTGGTTTGGTTTGGTGGTGCATTCCATTTACATGAGTTCACTTCATACACATCCTTACATTCATTTCTCAAGAGAGTCTTTATTAATTATTAAACGCATAGAAAAGTAACAATTCAGCGTCATATAGTATTAAGGTAAATGATTCTTTGTGTTTACTCACAGCAATGAGACTTCTCATTTTACACCTTTTACAAGTTTTTTATGTGCTCCATAAACTTTGAACTTAAGAGCACACACAGCGCCCTTGCCAAGCTACTTCTAATGCATTTCCCTCACTCGTAAAACAATTCTGGTTGTCCATGAAAATTTCACAAACTTCCTTTCCCACTCACAGATAAGCTTGCAAGGTCCGCAGCCTGCTATTTTCAAACTGTGCTACAAAAGGTTCTTCACAGTGATGCAATAAAATAATCGTTTTAGTTACCCAAAGAAGAACCATTTCTTATCTTTTTATAGTCTAAAGAACCTTTTTTAACTACAAATAATCCCCTGTGAAACAGAATTCTGTGCGTGTTCACATTTCTACAGCCAAACATTTTTGACCATCTTTATTTTTAAGAGTGCATATATATCATATCACTATAGTATATAGACCACATCGCAAAATGTAAACACTTGTCTAGAAGCTCTTCACAGGTTTTATTGATTTTTTCCATATGACATTTACAAACATTTCTTGGCATTTTCAAACGTTGCAGTGTTAAAAAAACTGACCTGGAAGTCCTTCCGAACCATTGTTGGACCAGCATGTCATCCATTATGCAAGTGGTCTATAGCAAACCCAGAATCTGAAGAGCACTGATATTTAAATACAAGAACACACGTTGACTTCTAGCAAATGTTAACACCACCTAATTCACGGAACACAAAGTCACACAACAAAGAGAATAAGATGTGATATACTTGCATAAACAAGAAATATTGTCATGTTTCCCTTCTTTGCTAATTAGATGTCCATGTGTTTCTTTTTATCTCTGACACATTCTTTAAGTTCTCCTTTGTCTGTTGTTCAACGTGTTTTTCCATTTCCCATGATACATCCCCCACAGTTTATCACACCGAATCTTAATCAATCTGCCGGCTTACACCAAAATAAACACATAATACAACAGTACATTACATGTAAGGACAAACAATTAAAAATCTAAATATCTAAAAAAGAAAGTTTTAATACACATTAATATCACAACAGATCAAATGTAGATGAAATGTCAAATGTGTGACAAATGAGATTAGTAAATATCCTTGCTTGTCTGTTCATCTTAATATCATGTTGACACACCAAGGTTTAAATGCTGTTTCCTTTACTGTACCATATGAATATGTGCTTTACAACATCCTAAAAGACAATAAAAGACAAGTAATACATAGGCACACAAAAAAACACAAGACATAAACAAAGCATAGATATACCCAAGCTGTTTTTAAGTGTGTGCATCAATTACCGCTTCTGAGGTTTGTTTAACATGTGCAGGTAGTAGACATGAGGGAACTCTGATGGTGTTTTATTGGTTCTCAGGTGCCAGATAACATCGAACAAATAAAATCCAATATAATTCACATCATATCCATTAAAGCTATCAACATTTTGGCCTAATATTGTGTTTGGAGCAGGGTTCTAATGTTTTTTTAGCAGGGAAATCTTGTTTTATAAATATCACTACTGTAATACGTTTGCTGGGTTTATACGGTAAATCAATCTTAGTCTGACAAATCTTTATTCATTTCATTGCAAAATACAAACTCTGTCAAAAAAAAGCTTTAAGATGCAGTTTTGGAAAGTAAAAAGAAACTGAAACCTCTGATGCATTGGAATATAAGTAGGTTTTCAATGTATTGCGTCGCAAGTGCGCGATCTAGTGGTCATGGGTTTCAAACCAAAAATCAATTGTCCTTTAAATGGACATATTTGGGATGTACCTGAACAAACCCCAACAGCCCCAACAAACATAAAAGTTTACATTCACAAGGGCTTCAAAACAGACGTTGACACAGTGTTTTTTGGGAAAAAGTTGTTGAATTATTGGATTTATGGGTAATAGTTTAGAAAAAATTTAATGTATTTATGTATTACATGAGCTTCACTTAAAACAAAAATAGCAGATTGATTTTCTGCTGCTGTCAAACTGTTTCTTATGTCCTTTTCACACATACAATACAGTTCCTCTGGAATCCACAAGTGTTCTTGGCGTTCTGTTTTCTTATTAGAAGCAATCCCAAAATTAAGATGACGCAACAGATTATGGCGGCAATGATGACAACAATCCATGTTTGAACAGGAGTTCCTTTTGCAGGATCACCCTTTGGTCCTCCTGTTAACAGATTTAATTAACAAACTATAATGAAATATTAAAGGTACATGATTTGCATTACTGACAGCAGGACTCAGGCTGACATGGATTCAGTGATCTGTGAGTGATGAATGAGTTAATACCTGTGTCATCAACAGATTCTGTAAACAGATTAAAAATGTGTTAATAGATTTGAAAACTTCATAAAAAACTGTGATAGAAACAGTGAAACCGACCCGTTATGTTCACAGTGAATCCTGCTGTTTTGTTCCCACATCTGGTGTGTAAAATGAACTTGAATGTTGATGTCATGACTTCATTGGCAGTGTAAGGACACGGGAAGCTGGTAAACTGTAGACATGGATCCTTTCTAAACTCCTCTCTATAGATCGTTGTGTGTGGTGTGTTAATAATCTTGAACATCATCACGCAGCATGTTTTGTCGACATAAGAGACGTCACAGTTAAGAGTCGACTCTTTTCCCACATGTCCAGTCACATTTCTGCAGGTTATACTGAAGCCATCTGCCAAAAGAACAGATTATATTTAATGTTCGGTATAGCAACTAAACAATTGCAATCTTTATAAATGAAAGAAGTGTAACCCATGAAGATTTATTTTATAATTGACAAATGCACTGAAATGAGGACGTCAATCAGGGGAAATATCAACATCCAGCATCACTGTCCACTAATGTCATTTTAATAAAAGTCTTTCTTTCTTTATGATCCATCACTGTATCATGTTAATGGACATGTTCGGACGAATCATTACTCACGTCTGAGTCTGTACAAACTCTTGAGAGTCAACAGAAAGCCAAGGGATTTTTCCACTTATTATTTAATTACTTTATGAATGAAGCGTTTCACACACGACCAGCAAAATGACAGTGCTCATACACTTTATCTGTTAAGTATGAATTAAAGAAAGTGTTTGACGGCAGGGTTTCCATGAATACATAAACATCATTATATTACCATCAGCTTCACAGGCAGATGTGAAGGTCCAAACCAGCAGAACCAGAAGCACAACACAACCAGCACACATGATCCTGCTCCTGTGATGAAACATCATTCTTACTAAAGTTGGAATCAATTCATATGAAATGTAAACCACACAGATACAGGGCTATACTGTAAATATATACTGTATCCATTAATGACTTACAGTCTATGAAAACTGATACAAAATATATTCAAGAACTTTGAGAAACAAAATATAACTACTAGTCATGCATTCAGAAGATTTCAGGTCAGTAAAAGTAAGTTAAATGATTGTTCTGCAGTTTGGTTAAAGTTTAGAGTAGTGAACACTTACTGTCTTCAGTCTGTTGAGATTCAAGATCACACTGAACTCTTTACAGGACACACGAGTATTTAACACAATGACTCATGTAGTTTTGGCTCTGATTCCAACCGCAGTACGTCAACACGAAGGGGCCTTCCCGAAAAATCAAAATACCCACTTCGGATATCGCATTGGTTAAACTTATCTTATCTGCAAGCAAAACGGTTTGCTCAAGTATGAACACAAGCTGAGTTTTTCCAAAAGAACAGTGGATCATGAATCCAATTAATTTCAAATTATATTCAGTCAATGTCATGTTTCAGCAGTTCTGCTGGGCTTAAACACTTTATGGTAACATTCATGAAGTTCATTTTGATAAAAAGCAAGTGCCATGTGATATCCAGTGTTTTGAAGCAGGACCAGCAGAGAACCGCTGACCACTTTAAACAATTGCGACCCTGGACTTTAAGTCGCACAGGTATTGAACCAATAGCCAACAATACATTGTATGGGGTGAGACATGACCCCCTAAGATTCCAATCCGTCCCCCTCACTCTCCCTTTGAAAGGCGACAAACATCAGTCAATATGAGCTTTCCTGTAGCTCAGTGGTAAGAGGTTGTGGGTTCGATCCCAGGGGATTGCAAATACCTATGTAAAATGTATAGGATAAAGCAATGTAAGTCGCTTTGGATAAAAGCGTCGGCCAAATGGCTAAATGTAAATGTAATGAGGATTCATTCAGGTTTCCTCTGTGTAGGTTCAGTGGCTGACAGGTCTGTAACGGACCTCACAATAAAGAGGAAAAACGTTTAAAGACAATACCTCGGGTACACAGTAAACCAGATTCTTTTGGAAAAACATAGTATTTTTATTTAAACATTATATAAGTTTTATGCATCGAATTCAATCACCCACGGTTTGGTTTGACTTTACCAGGGCCAATGACAAATGCAGATATGATTCACAGCACAACACTATACTCTAGTGGTCACTCAGAGCACCCCCCCCCCACACACTTCCCCATAGGAGTTAAACACACGATATTCACTTCACACAGTGAGATCAATTGCCTTGGACGCTTAGTACATACCCCATAGGACCATTGTAACCATTGCATATACACTCTAAAAACAAACAATCATTCATACACACCATACAAATAATGTTTAAAATACGGCACCCCGTTCTCCTCAGATGAACTAGAAACTATCCCGGATTCTGGAAGGATGCACATCCCGGATGTCCTTTCAATGTCTAACTATCTTCGTTGCCGGACAGACCCTTGGCCTCGAGCAACACACAGCCGGTCTTTTCCCATCTTGTCTCTCACATCAGCTCTCTTAAATGTCCAACCCCCAGATGAAATCAATCACCCTCACTGGATTCTCGCCCCTATTACACCCAGGACCCAAACTCATTACACTATGTTGCCGTCACTGCTTCACTATCGGGTCTGAGCTGATGCACATTATCTCCCGGTCGCCATTACTTTGCACGTTCTCATTCACGTCATTCTGTTGATAAAAACTAAATGACTGAGATGAAATCATTTGATGACAGTTTGGTCCCCCCAGTTAAAAAATCCCATCTGCGCCCTTGGGTACAGGGTCATAATTCTAAACATTACTCATGTTTGTACAGATGCTGAAAAACTTGAAGACCTTCATGATAAACAGTAAGTTTGATACATTAACGATACTGTGTATAATACAATAGACTTTTTGATCGTTTTACAAATCTTTATTCATTATATAAGATAAATTTTTATGAATTAATATACAGTTACCAACAATGCCATGTACCGTATATGTTATCAAATAAATTCAAGACCCAGTTTGATGGTAAACACACATTTACAAACATGAAATGTAGAGAAAGAAATATCTTATAAATGTAGCTTCAGGTTCCTCGTCTGTGCGTCTTAACATCATGTCAACAGGACAAAAACTGAAGTTAAAAACTTTGATTACTGTTCCCGGAGAACTAAAAGCTAAATCTTATGTATATATAAATATACTGCATTCACAGAGATGTTATGGATATTTTAGAGCTTTTAAGGACTCATGATCCTACATGAGCTTCATATGAAATGCATGAATCCACTTCTCTCTTGATGCGTTACACAGTTTGTGTATTTGAACATTCGGTCATATTGTTGTCACTCACACTCTTAATAAAATCTCTCTGAAATCCACAAGTGTTGAAGGTGAAGTTATACTTCTTCTTGAGAATGATTCCTATTACGATCAAGAAGACTACGACAGTAACGATAACAGCGATGAATGTTGCTGAAAAACATGTGACATGTTTGTGATATTTATGATGCTGTTTATTATGATTTGGTTAGAAGAGCTTTACTCTAAAGATTCAACTAATGTCCAATAATCAGAATGAATGAGCTTCATATATTTAACTTTGATTGTAATGTAATTATTCATATTATTTTTATGTTAAACATATTTAAACATTATACAGCTTGTTACTTCAATGAATACCTGTATGGACAGCAGGCTCTGTGTGACGATTCATTGGAGAACCTGTCAAGATTGTAAAACCATAATTTAAACACCCCAACTATGACGTATAAGTCCATAAACATTATACAGTGTCAAAAACATTGTTGTCCCATATGATTTAAGTAGAGCCTCATGTGTGCTTTAAAGTCACCGTCAAATCAAAACAAAAAAAAGTGTTTTACACAGTGTTGCAGTGATGCAAAATTTTAAATTTGTTTGCGATCTTTAATCAAAAACGTTAAGCCCCTCTCCCCCCCTTACAACAACTCTTCATCACATGACGTCAGCAACAAAAAAGAGGTAAGATTATACTCACTGTCCATTGGCCAGGCGTTTGTAGCCCTCCCCTCCAGGCCCAACTTACAACAAACCAATCAAAAAGGGAAGGCAAAATAAAGCCCCGCCCTACATGTTTCCAAATATCAGAAGCGTTTCCCTCGGATATACGTCACGATATGCAAACGAAGACAATTGGAACTTCCGTTTCGTGGTGACTTAAAGGGAAAAGCGAAATATTTAAAAATATATGTATTCTCAATTATTTAAAAGCAGGGCAAAATACAAACCGTCTCATAACTTGTGGACGCCCAAGTTCACTGTGAGTCAAATCAAACTTCAAACTTAAAAAATAAATCGTATTTATTGTTTATTAAACGTTCGGGGAAAAACGACGAAGAAGATTGAGGATCTTTAGGGGCAGTTTGACCTTTATGGGCCTCTGTAAACAGATTAAAACACGGTTCATTGATTCTAGATAGATGTGCAATTGCAACGATTTATTGAGTAATAAAACATGTATATGCTGTTGCACCTGTTATGTTCACAGTGAATTCTGCTGTTTTGTGTCCAGGTGTGGTTTGTATAAAGAACTTGAATGTTGTTGGCACGACTTCATTTGCAGTGTAAGGACATGAGATGCTGGTCAACTGTCTCTAACTCCTCTCTACAGATGTCTGTGTCTTCGTCCTTCATAAACTACGTCCAGTCACATCTTCACAGGTCATGTTTAGGGAATCTGCAAAATATAGATGACAATTTTATATTTAATTGTATATATTACCAGTCTACAGGTATATACAGTATATCATTTTCTGGAATGAAGTGAAAATAAATGTTTTAATACAAAACCTAACAAACATTTGACTCACTCCAGACCAGCTGTTGCTGTCAACCAGTAGTAAAGTACAGTAGCTCCTCCTTCTCTCTTTATATAGACCCCAGGCTTGTCTACATGATTCATCTTCTAAATCTGTATCGACTCGCACATTGACTTCATTCACACATTCAGTCTCAACACACATGAGGATGACTTCAGACCGGACATCTATGAGGTCATGAGACTTAAGAGGAAGGAAAGCTGTCAGGTCAAAGTACTTCCACTCATTGTTCGTGAACAGAAGGGATTTTTGGAGCACATTCACAGAGCAGAAGATGTTGATAAATTTGAGAATTACCATTAGCAGCTGTGAAGGGCTCAAAGCAGCAGGAGCACTAGAACACTATCAGCACACATGATCCAACTCCTGGATTTATTTAACACTCAATCTTTATAGATACTTTCTATACTCGGTAATGAAATCCCCAGCAATCTACTTGTCAAAGTCACATCCTGCCATAAACATTTCTTCTGTGCTTCAGAAGCATTGCCATACCAGCAAATTAAACCAAATGTCATAACATTCTCAATAAAAGCACCATAAAAAATCAATAACATTTGATAGCGGACATTGAACAGGATTCATTTCTTAAAGAAATACATTCGTTGTTGAACCTTTTTACCTAAATGCTCAGTCCACCCATCCCATCTAAGCTTATGTCCAGTATACAAGATATTTATAGTTTATAACAAGTTGTATTGGCTCCCCATTAATTAATGTATGATGGAATGCATTTTTCTCTCTAAAATCAATAACCATTGCTTTTGTTTTTTAAATATTCAATGGAAGATTTGATTTTTCACACCAATTTAAAAAGAAGTTCATAACAGGCCAATGCTCTTCCTCTCCTTCGTGTAAAAGACTAAAGCAGTATTGTCTGGACATTTAATAATTTGTCTGTTTTTTTAAAGAACTTGAACAAGAATTTGTGTATAAGATAAAGATTAAAAGAGATAACACACGGGGCGATCCAATCGAGGTAATCATTTGATCAGAAACAGATCCTCAAACTTAACCTGCTGGGTTCTGGAACTCAGAGAGTCAGTCACTCTTGTAAACAACTTACTAGTGAAAAAAGTGAAAGTGAAAATTCTCTTTTCCAAAATACCAGCGAATATATTCAAGATGTAATTAAAGGCAGAGGAGTCCACAAATAAGATTTTAACATGAGAGTTGGGTTTCTCTAAATGTCAATGCAGCGAATGCAGAACAGATTGCATCCCCTACACCCAGTACACATACTGTAGATGTTTGTCTATGAATATCTGTCTTTAAATTGGCCTCTGTATAACTGTCACGCACTGAAGCTGGCACCTCTGTTCACCCCCTGAGAGCGCCATTCCACTCTGTGAAAAAAAGCATATTTCATTTACAGTTTTTCTCAATTTGTAACACAAAGTTAATGAAACAATTCACCATTTTCTGACAACTATAAACACATTCTCAGAACAATGCACCAACTTGTACAAACCCCACACACAAACCTCCTCAATTTCCAAAGGTTTAACCATGTTCTCATTCAGAAAACACAACACACTGAAGTGTCAAGATGTAAACTCAAATAGCACATCCATCAGTAAACATTCAGTGGTAAAACTGATGACAAACCAATCAGAATCTCGGGATCATATCAATAGGAGCAGAGGTAATTGTGCATTCTAGAATTATATACTAGGCTTTTATAATACTTACAGTAAACATACAGTATTATCACACTACACACTTTTTATGAGAAATTTCCCCATTCTGTATCCAGTAAACTGTAGCACGTAGCACACACAAATTTGTGATTGTGAAGCTTACAAATGTGCATTTGTAGCTTTTTTGACCTATTGCCTATTTTTGCAGAAAATTGTATACTTTTACCATAATTCATTTTAATATTTTTACATTGACAAATGCCTTAACTGTATTGTTTCCTTAATCTTCTCTTTAAGTGGCTTTGGATAAAAGCATCTGCTAAATTCCTGAATGTAAATGTTATTTGTGCACTTGTGTACTGTATTGTGTTGCATGGCCAGTTCATTTTGTTCTTTATTTTTTTGTCTTGTAAGATCATCTTCATCTACTTTACAGTAGTGTAATGTTATTTTTTTCTTAAAGCTCATTTTTGCATTTTTCTCCATGTGCACTTTTCAGCAAGGTTGAATGGGTTTGAGAAGAGAGCTTGATTTTGACCTGAAAATAGGATGTTTGGGGAATTGGGTGATGTGTTATGGATTTGTGTTTACTGCTCTGAGAATACGAAGCATAATTTCAAGAAATGTGTTTAAGCAATCGAGAAAAACTCCAATTTAATAATATCTCGACTTCTCATTTAGTTTACATTTACTTTTATCATTAACAATTGTGAAATAAGGATGGTTGTCTGATTCTTCTGCTTTACTCTAAATTATACTCCTTCATCCAATTCTCAGTGTCGCTCAGAGTCTTGCGCCGGCCGTTACATGCGGATCTCACGGTCACAGACAAGCAGTCTTGGTCACTGCCAGATGTTCTATGACTATTAATATTGAGAAAGCATTATTTTATCGAGTCCCCTTAAACTATAAAAACTGAATGAAAGTAATGATTATTTCTAACCAGAGGTAACGACAACTCCATGGAGATAAAATAGACCAATCTTACATCCTCTGATGGTAGCTTTGTATAATCATAACGTAGTTTCCTATGTACACTTAGTTAGAATAATATTTCAATAAGCAGAGGATTGAGACTTACCTTATTTAGATTGGTGAGACTACATATGTGCTGTTCTAAAAGGAAACATTAGCCCCTACGGTCTAAAATCTCAGCTCTAAACATTCAGCTGGTGTGCCCCAATGCTCCACCTAATACAGGATTTTAGTCTGTCATTAACCTAAACCTAGTTTTGCAGTAACAAAGGATATAGTGTGATCTAAGAATACAGAATGAATTCAAACATAACAATTTATTAGCCAGGTAAGGAAAGCATAATTCAAATCCAATTCAAGATTAATTCAATAATCAATGGCAATCAATAATTCAATAAGTAATAGAAAATCATAAGAAATAAAGTTAAGAGAAATTCAATGTTGCATACCTGGCAATAGACGACCCACAGGAATTTGTGCAGGAGATCTGGTAACAGACTCCCTGTTATTTTAGTCAACCATCCTTATATACCAAACCAGAAAAAAGCATTATGGAAATTCTTTAGAATAAGGACCTCATTGCATCATTCATCAGGAACCACAGGTGTTAATTTGATGATTTTGATAGTTTGTAATGAAAATCCACAGCATGCCAGGTTTAGGATTGTACCAGTAACTGAAGCATTAATGCTCATGAGCACGCTCGTACCTAATATAAAACCACATATAAAGACTGTTTAAGGCTGGAGAAATGTTTTATTCATACTCTTAATAACTTTTCTATAACAGTATTTGTTTTTCTAATGAAATACATTCACCTTATTGATTGGATGTGTGTTGTAGAAAAATTCATCAGACATGAATGACACTGGACATACATCAGATGCTGTATATAATTGCAGAATAAAAACAAAAAAGCTTAATCTATAGAAATAAAACCTTATCATTTTCTTTTATTAAACATGAAAGCCATAAGACTGCCCCAAATAAGACAACTAATGTAAATTAAATTAAGTTCTCACATTTCTGATCAGTATTGTTCAATTTAATTAATGAATGTGACCAAAGTCAACAAAACCAGTCTTACGGGTAAATTTATTGAAATTGAGATGTTTACATAGCTGAATAAATAAGCTTTCTATTGATGTATGTGTTGTGTTATCTGGCTGAGATACAACCGTTAAAACTCTGGAATCTGAGTGCAAAAAAATCTAAATATTGAGAAAATTGCCTTTGAACTTGTTAATCTGAGGCACTGCGGCAGGACATCTACTCACAAAAATAAAGTTTTTATATATTTAAGGTAGGAAAATTAGAAAATATTTTCATGTAACATGATCTTTACTTAATATCCTAATGATTTTTGGCATAAAAGAAAAATCTATCATTTCAACCCATACAATGTATTTCTGTCTTTTATGAAACATGAACACCAAGACTGCCCCAAATAAGCCAACTAATGCAAATTAAATTAAGTTCTTACATTTCTGATCAGTATTGTTCAACTTAATAAATGAATGGTCTCGGGCTGCCGTCTTCTTTATAAATCAGAGCAATAACACAGTTTATGAGGCTCTTGTCAGTTTCGTCCAGATCCGGTAGGCCTTGATCCGGTTGAACAAATTCACTTAAGCGCCTCCAGCCACTATTTTTCAGTTTTCTTGATCTGGAAATCACCACCAAAATCGCTCTTTTAGAAACACCATGGAATGTGCCTGCTACAGGAACATGCGTTTTACGGTGGAAATCAAAATCATCCCAATTATTATTTCTCCTATATAACTCAGAATGGCAAAAAATCTTCTCTTTTGGATCATTCTTTAGAAAGAACTTGTATGCCAGCTCCCACCACGCTTGATCTGCTTCCTTGTCTATGTTTGTCCAATCTGGCATCTGTTGAAAAATAGTAAATAAAAGTGAGTGTACTACACTTATTAACACTTTGAATCAAAAAGACAAGAACTGAAATGTCAAACTGACAAACAATATCCAGAGATTAAATGTTATGCTTAGTCAAATCATCATAGATGTATGGTATGATACAGTAGTGGTCATACTTCAATCATAAATTATCACGCAAATTATTAAAAACTTACTGTTCGTAGTCTTTGTATGTCCTGTGACTTACTGCAAAGATGTCTTTGATAGTTTGTTGGTAGATTTATGTTATTTGGTGTGAAAACAAAACAAACTCGACGACTTTTAAAGCAAACTACCACACCCGACTTTTGTATTGTCCTTCATGCAAAAATTAAAAGTATTTGTGTATCCTGATGTACGTGCGTCACTGCAATCTTTAAAGCGGATTTACTGTAAAATAGTGATGTAATTAAATATAAGTCATTCATTACGCATATGTACTGTATATGTATATGTATGCTCTATGTACAGTATCTCACAGAAGTGTGTACACCCCTCACTTAGTAAATATTTCAAAATATCTTTTCATGTGACAACACTGAAGAAATTAAACTTGCTACAATGTAAAGTAGTGAGTGTACAGCTTGTATAACTCAACACACAGCCATTAATGTATAAATCACTGGCAATAAAAGCGAGTATCCCTAAGTGAAAATGTTCAAATTGTGTCAATAGTGTCTCAGTGACTCAGTGTCAATATTTTGTGTGGCCAATGTGTCACCATTATTTTCCCTCACTGCCTAAACACTCTTGGTAATGGAGTTCACCAGTGTAAGACAGCTGGAAAAGTCCTAAGAACTAAGGTTGTTTGTGATGCTGGGACACAAAACAATAAAACCCCATTTGTTTTTAAAATGATTTAAGAAATGAGTTTGTGATGTAATCCTTATACTATGCCCTCTAATACACATCATGCACAAAACGTGTTTCTTTCACTATATACTACAGTGTTGATCAAAACTTTCGACCTGTTTTGCTACGCAAGTTTGTATCCTCACCATGTGAAAGTCAAGAACATTTTTATATTTTCTAAACCTTTTGTATGGTTTCAACATTTGCATTTAGTCAGTACAATGTTGTCAGGCATTTACACTTGAGTTTTTAGAAGTTGTTTTGTTTGTCACTGTTTTGTGAATATTTACAAATGACAAATTTGATGTGATGTGTCTGTGATGTTTGTTAGCCTCATTACATGTTTTACCAAATCTTAAGAATTAATCCAATGGTCGGGATTTCAACTGATAGCCAGTAAATGTAGGACAGCTCTTTCATATTCTGACAAAGTCTAAAGAAGATCATAAAACACACATGGTAAGACTACGGAGGTGTATTACCGGTAATTTTATAATGTAATGTTTCTCATTTGAACTTTTTTTATATTATTTTCATTTGTTTTTCTGCGTTATTTTCATAATTTAACACTTCTTAGTTATAATTAGTTGCATGTTTACTTTGTAATTTGTAGTTTAATTGTTCAGATAGCCTATGTTATAAATTGTTACTTGTAGCTAATTCTCACGTTTTGACCTGTTCATTGTTTTGAGTTCTTGTTCAATTGTCTTATTTTCCTCACAAATTTATCCAAAATATCTTGCTTTAATGCTGGTAAGATCAGCTGTTCTAAGTTTTCTCATTGTTCGTGCCCTGTTTTAGGGTTGATGTAGGTTTGCTTTGATTTAATAAAAAACAAGTATTTACATAGAAAAAACCTTCTTCATCTTAATGTCTCTATTTTATTACACATCTAGTACTTTAGCTATTGAGTATGTATGTTTTATTTTATACATCGGCACCAATATTTGGCAGAATATATCCATGCAGTCCTTATGAACTAAATATTAGATTGCTATGCTGTAGCTCAGTTGTATTTTACTAAAGAAAGCATCTTGATTTAGATTAGTTTTTCTTTGAAAGGAGGGAAGGAATGTTGTTTAAGGTGTCAAAACCTGTTTCCATGGAAAGTACATACAAACTTGTTTGGTAACAAGATTTACAGCACAACCAGTGTTTGTGTGTGTCTACACAACACTTTGTTCATTATCCATGATAGTCTGATTATTTATTGTTCTATAGTCTGTATGCTGTTATTATGGCAATTATAATAGCAAATAAAGGAAATATATTTATTTGTCCTGAAGCCAGAAACTATCAAAGGTAACTATCTTCCAATACAATGTGCATTTTCCATGCCGCTGTTCAGATTCAGGATTGGTAAACTGTAAATGAATTCCTGAAAAAGATCTAATTAGATCATAATATTGCTGTTTCATTAACAGATCAAAAACAAATATACTTTTATCTATCCAAAGAGAAACTTTACATTATAAAATTACTGTTAATACAACACCGTAGTCTTACCATGTGAAAAGTGAAAGTGACCTGTTTTTGTCAGATATGGTGACCCATATCCGAAATTTATCTCTGCTTTTAACCCATCCAGAGAGTAGTGAACACACGCACAGCGAGTGGTGAACACACATACACCCAGAGCAGTGGGCAGCTATCGCTGCAGCGCCCGGGGAGCAAGTAGGGGTTAGGTGCCTTGCTCAAGGACACCTCAATCGTTACCCGCTGGACCTGAGGATCGAACCGGCAACCTTCTGGTCACGAGTTTAACCCTCTAACCATTAGGCCACGTGTGTTTTATGATCTTCTTTAGACTTTGTCAGAATATGAAAGAGCTGTCCTACATTTACTGGCTATCAGTTGAAATCCCGACCATTGGATTAATTCTTAAGATTTGGTAAAACATGTAATGAGGCTAACAAACATCACAGACACATCACATCAAATTTGTCATTTGTAAATATTCACAAAACAGTGACAAACAAAACAACTTCTAAAAACTCAAGTGTAAATGCCTGACAACATTGTACTGACTAAATGCAAATGTTGAAACCATACAAAAGGTTTAGAAAATATAAAAATGTTCTTGACTTTCACATGGTGAGGATACAAACTTGCGTAGCAAAACAGGTCGAAAGTTTTGATCAACACTGTAGTATATAGTGAAAGAAACACGTTTTGTGCATGATGTGTATTAGAGGGCATAGTATAAGGATTACATCACAAACTCATTTCTTAAATCATTTTAAAAACAAATGGGGTTTTATTGTTTTGTGTCCCAGCATCACAAACAACCTTAGTTCTTAGGACTTTTCCAGCTGTCTTACACTGGTGAACTCCATTACCAAGAGTGTTTAGGCAGTGCTGGAAAATAATGGTGACATCTTGGTCACACAAAATATTGACACTGAGTCACTGAGACACTATTGACACAATTTGAACATTTTCACTTAGGGATACTCGCTTTTATTGCCAGTGATTTATACATTAATGGCTGTGTGTTGAGTTATACAAGCTGTACACTCACTACTTTACATTGTAGCAAGTTTAATTTCTTCAGTGTTGTCACATGAAAAGATATTTTGAAATATTTACTAAGTGAGGGGTGTACACACTTCTGTGAGATACTGTACATAGAGCATACATATACATATACAGTACATATGCGTAATGAATCAGTTATATTTAATTACATCACTATTTTACAGTAAATCCGCTTTAAAGATTGCAGTGACGCACGTACATCAGGATACACAAATACTTTTAATTTTTGCATGAAGGACAATACAAAAGTCGGGTGTGGTAGTTTGCTTTAAAAGTCGTCGAGTTTGTTTTGTTTTCACACCAAATAACATAAATCTACCAACAAACTATCAAAGACATCTTTGCAGTAAGTCACAGGACATACAAAGACTACGAACAGTAAGTTTTTAATAATTTGCGTGATAATTTATGATTGAAGTATGACCACTACTGTATCATACCATACATCTATGATGATTTGACTAAGCATAACATTTTATCTCTGGATATTGTTTGTCAGTTTGACATTTCAGTTCTTGTCTTTTTGATTCAAAGTGTTAATAAGTGTAGTACACTCACTTTTATTTACTATTTTTCAACAGATGCCAGATTGGACAAACATAGACAAGGAAGCAGATCAAGCGTGGTGGGAGCTGGCATACAAGTTCTTTCTAAAGAATGATCCAAAAGAGAAGATTTTTTGCCATTCTGAGTTATATAGGAGAAATGATAATTGGGATGATTTTGATTTCCACCGTAAAACGCATGTTCCTGCAGCAGGCACATTCCATGGTGTTTCTAAAAGAGCGATTTTGGTGGTGATTTCCAGATCAAGAAAACTGAAAAATAGTGGCTGGAGGCGCTTAAGTGAATTTGTTCAACCGGATCAAGGCCTACCGGATCTGGACGAAACTGACAAGAGCCTCATAAACTGTGTTATTGCTCTGATTTATAAAGAAGACGGCAGCCCGAGACCATTCATTTATTAAGTTGAACAATACTGATCAGAAATGTAAGAACTTAATTTAATTTGCATTAGTTGGCTTATTTGGGGCAGTCTTGGTGTTCATGTTTCATAAAAGACAGAAATACATTGTATGGGTTGAAATGATAGATTTTTCTTTTATGCCAAAAATCATTAGGATATTAAGTAAAGATCATGTTACATGAAAATATTTTCTAATTTTCCTACCTTAAATATATAAAAACTTTATTTTTGTGAGTAGATGTCCTGCCGCAGTGCCTCAGATTAACAAGTTCAAAGGCAATTTTCTCAATATTTAGATTTTTTTGCACTCAGATTCCAGAGTTTTAACGGTTGTATCTCAGCCAGATAACACAACACATACATCAATAGAAAGCTTATTTATTCAGCTATGTAAACATCTCAATTTCAATAAATTTACCCGTAAGTCTGGTTTTGTTGACTTTGGTCACATTCATTAATTAAATTGAACAATACAGATCAGAAATGTGAGAACTTAATTTAATTTACATTAGTTGGCTTATTTGGGGCAGTCTTATGGCTTTCATGTTTAATAAAATAAAATGATAAGGTTTTATTTCTATAGATTAAGCTTTTTTGTTTTTATTCTGCAATTATATACAGCATCTGATGTATGTCCAGTGTCATGCATGTCTGATGAATTTTTCTACAACACATATCCAATCAATAAGGTGAATGTATTTCATTAGGAAGACAAATACTGTTATAGAAAAGTTATTAAGAGTATGAATAAAACATTTCTCCAGCCTTAATCTTTATGTGTGGTTTCATATGAGGTAGAAGCGTGCTCGTGAGCATTAATGCTTCGTTTACTGGTACAATCCTAAACCTGGCATGATGTGGATTTTCATTACAAATTCTCATTATCATCAAATTAACACCTGCGGTTCCTGATGATGCAATGAGGTTTTATGAAGTGAAACTACAGTCTTAGATCATTAGCTTGCTGACGTGCGCTACATGTGCTCAGCACAGAACAGTTGGACCTTGATGAGGTAAAAATCTGGCAAATAATGGAGCATGTTCAAAACTGGCAAAGTCATGTGATTTCAGTATTAGGCTTCATTACATCAATTCCGCTTTAAAATGTTTTCAAATCCTTGGCTCACCGCAGGGGATGATCTTTCCTCGAATCCTGCAAATGTACTGAAATAGCCCCCTGCGAACCAGCGTTTATGGTTTTTACCTGTTCTCTAATCACTCATTTCACTGAGCCAAACGTCGAACAAACAAAAAAGGCTTGAAAAGATCTAAAAGAACACATAATATGCAGGTAGTTCATATTTAAGGGCGTTGAATGATTCAGCAAATTCCATGTCATGTATCATAACTTCAATAAAACATTGCCAATGTATTTGTAAAAGCTGTTAATGCATATTTTGTGTGTGTGATATGGTGCAATTACACTGTTTGTTCAGCTGGTGTCACCAGACTGTGGTGATTCAAACGCTTTGAAACAGTTAATCATTTTGCAAAGTAATTAGTTTGAGGCTCATTGAGGTAATTTGAGCAAAAAGGCTAAAAACTTGTAATTACATTTTTTATTTGAATTTAACGAAAACATGCAACGGATCCAGTGAACACACCACACCAACATATAAAAAGTACTTTTTAAGAGCGTGCAGAGAGCGATACAATTGTGTCACTTCATGCTTTATGTGAGTGAATGGAACTAGGGGTGGGATTATCAGCACAGCATCATGGGAAATGCAGTTTTTCATTTTTTTTTCAAAATAAGCAAAAATAATGTGCGCTGATGGCTTCAGCAGAAGCAAATACCATAGATTACCAGCCTCATAGCACACTCAATTCAATTCAAGTTTATTTATATAGCGTTTTTCACAATGTGCATTGTTCCAAAGCAGCTTTACGGGGCAAATAGGAAAAACAGAAAAGGTAAAACACAGCACAGTGCATGGTGTTTATGCAACAAGCAAGATCATTCTAATGAATAAATAAATAAATAAATAAATAAATAAATAATAAAACAATAAATAAATAAATGCAGTCTCCCGGTGAGCAGGCCAACACTGCACTGCTGTGGCGAGGAACCCAAACTCCAATGATTGATTAATGGAGAAAAAAAAACTCTGGAGAAACCAGGCTCAGCCGGGAGGGCCAGATCCCATCTGACGTGTCATAGCTGCACTCAGTGTACTGTAGGTCTGTGTTTAAAGGTCTAAAAATATTATTTAAAACCTTGCAACTGCACTAAACAGAAGAATACTGACCCTACATCACTGACCGGAGACCCATTTTTAAACTAATATTTGTTTTAATCCTGAAAGAAATTATTGGATAGGTGTTTATAACAAATGGATTCAGTGATCTGTAAGTATTGAATACGTTAATACCTGTGTCATCAACAGATTCTGTAAACAGATTAAAAAATGTGTTAATAGATTTGAAAACTTCATAAAAAACTGTGTTAGAAACATTGAAACCGACCCGTTATGTTCACAGTGAATCCTGCTGTTTTCTTCCCACATCTGGTGTGTAAAATGAACTTGAATGTTGATGTCATGACTTCACTGGCAATGTAAGGACACGGGAAGCTGGTAAACTGTAGACATGGATCCTTTCTAAACTCCTCTCTATAGATCGTTGTGCCTGGTGTGTTTATAATCTTGAACATCATCATGCAGCATGTTTTGTCGTCATAAGAGACGTCACAGTTAAGAGTCGACTCTTTTCCCACATGTCCAGTCACATTTCTGCAGGTTATACTGAAGCCATCTGCCAAAAGAACAGATTATATTTAATGTTCGGTATAGAAACTAAACAATTGCAATCTTTATAAATGAAAGAAATGTAACCCATGAAGATTTATTGTATTATTGACAAATGCATTGAAATGAGGACGTCAATCAGGGGAAATATCAGCATCAACATCAGCATCAGCATCCAGCATCAGCATCAAGCATCAACATCACTGTCCTCTAATGTCGTTTCAAAGGAAGTCTTTCTTTCCTTGGTGTCTTTCTTTCTTTCTTTATGATCCATCACTGCATCATGTTAGCTATAAATTCACACCGAATCTCATTAAACATGTTTTAGGACGAATCATTACTCACGTCTGGGTCTGTACAAGCTCTTGAGAGTCAACAGGAAGAAAATTTGCTGCCAAGGGATTTTCAACTTATTATTTATTTACTTTATGACTGAAGCGTTTCACACATGACCAGCACAATGACAGTGCTCATACACTTTATCCGTTAAGTATGAATTAAGGCAGGAGCGGGTGGTACTGGTGAGTCAGGACGGGTGAGACATGACCCCCTAAGATTCCAATCCGTCCCCCTCACTCTCCCGTTGAAAGGCGACAAACATGAGTAAATATGAGGATTAATTCTGGTTTCCTCTGTGTAGGTTCAGTGGCGGACAGGTCTGTAACGGACCTCACAATAAAGAGGAAAAACGTTTAAAGACAATACCTTTCAGGAGAACGACGGGTACACAGTAAACCAGATTCTTTTGGAAAAATATTGTATTTGTATTGAAACATTATATAAGTTTTATGCATCGAGTTCAATCACCCACGGTTTGGTTTGACTTTACCAGGGCCAATGACAAATGCAGATATGATTCACAGCACAACACTATACTCTAGTGGTCACTCAGAGCACAGCACCAACCCCCCCAACCCCCCCACACACTTCCCCATAGGAGTTAAACACACGATATTCAGTTCCCACAGTGAGATAAGTTGCCTTACATACCCCCTAGGACCATTGTAACCGTTGCATATAACCTCTAAAAACAAATACAATCATTCATACACACCATACAAATAATGTTTAAAATACGGCACCGCGTTCTCCTCCAACGGACAAGACCCTGGCCCGGGGTCTGGGAGGGAGTACAACCCCGATGTCCTTTCACTATCTAGCTATACAGGACAAAAACTGAAGTTAAGACCTTCTATTACTGTTCCCGGAGAACTAAAAACTAAATCATATGTATATATAAATATACTGTATATATGTGCACTGATAAATATTCAAGGAAATATACAATGACGATGACATTCACAGAAATGTAATGGATATTTTAAAGGTTTTAAGGACTCATGATCCTACATGAGCTTCATATGAAATGCATGAATCCACTTCTCTCTTGATGCGTTACACAGTTTGTGTATTTGAACATTCGGTCATATTGTTGTCACTCACACTCTTAATAAAATCTCTCTGAAATCCACAAGTGTTGAAGGTGAAGTTATTCTTCTTCTTGAGAATGATTCCTATTACGATCAAGAAGACTACGACAGTAACGATAACAGCGATGAATGTTGCTGAAAAACATGTGACATGTTTGTGATATTTATGATGCTGTTTATTATGATTTGGTTAGAAGAGCTTTACTCTAAAGATTCAACTAATGTCCAATAATCAGAATGAATGAGCTTCATATATTTAACTTTGATTGTAATGTAATTATTCATATTATTTTTTGTTTAACATATTTAAACATTATACAGCTTGTAACTTCAGTGAATACCTGTATGGACAGCAGGCTCTGTGTGACGTTTCAGTGCAGAACCTGTCAAGATGTTAAAACCATCATTAAAACACTCATCTTTATTTATATTGCCCTTTTACAATTTTCATTGTTACAAAGCAGCTGTACATGAGCCATATTGACTATAAGCAAAACAACTTAAGTTATATACCTGTAAAAACAAGAAAAAGGTGAAAACACAAAAGATAGACATACCCACACACAAACGCTCCACACACACAATATGCACACATACTTACACACCGACATAGACACACACACGCGCCCACACACACACACATTCGTTATATCGTGATATACGGCACGATACGGAAACAAATTCAATTGGAACTTCCGTTTCGTGGTGACTTAAAGGGAAAAGCGAAATGTTTAAAAATAAAAGTATTCTCAATTATTTAAAAGCAGGGTAAATACAAACCGCGTCTCTTAACTTGTGGACGCCCAAGTTCACTGTGAGTCAAATCAAACTTCAAACTTAAAAATAAATCGTATTTATCATTTATTAAACGCTCAGGGGAAAATGACAAATTAATTAATTGGCCTCTGCAAACAGATTAAAACACTGTTCATTGATTTTAGTTAGATGTGCAATTGTGTACATGCTGTTGTACCCGTTATGTTAACAGTGAATTCTGTTTTGTGTCCAGGTGTGGTTTGTATAAAGATTGATCATGTAGACAAGCCTTGGCCTGTTACTGTAAACCAGTAGTACAGTAACTCCTTTTTATAAGGAGAGAAAGAGGACTTACCATACTACTGGTTTACAGTAAAGGGCTAAGGCTGTCTACATGATCCATCTTTTAAATCTGTACCGCCTCACACGTTGAAAATACCCACATAGAGTCTTAACACACATGAAGATCACAACCAGACATCTTGGGTCTATATGAGCTCATGAGACGTGAGAGGATGAAATCTGTTTTATCAGAGTTCTTCCAGTCTTTGTTCGTGAACAGATGGGTTTTTTGGGGCACATACGCAGAGCAGAACATGTTGATAAATATGAGAACAAAATATTTATAAAATAATTAGTATCAAGTGGAAGAACGGTAATTTCTTCTGAAATTTGTTTAGGGAACGAAGGTCGAGTATAGGTCTTACAACGCCATCTTTTTTGGAAATAAAAAGTATATTGAATAAAACCCATCAAGCCGTTCTGACCATCTTAGTTGTTCGATTTCACCCTTCTAAAGAGTTGTTTTATTTCTTGATTTTATGAATCTGAATGTTTTTGTTCTAAAATTATCGTCGTTCTGACCCCACTGAAAGAGGGAGGCCGGCGTCGGAATTTCAGCCTGTACCCTTGAGTTGGGGTTGATATAACCCAATGGTCTGAGGTTGTTGTGTCCCAGTAATTGAGCTGCTGATGAGAAAAACATACGACGGCCGGCCTCGGACACTCAGGTCCTGCGCCCCTGGCCTTTATGATCTGTAGTGTCTGCTTTGCAGCTGGGCCAAAGAGCTGTCAAGGAACTACAGGAAGCTCCCTCAGTGTTCTCCTACAGACCTCCCATAGAGGAGACTGCGCAAGCATGAGATTTGACATAAGCCTGCACAATTATATTATAATTGTCACAAATGCTACTGCCTGTAACGAAGCATCGCTCATGTCTTGCGATGTAGTATCACTTCCTGAAGCCTGAAGAGACTGGGACAATGCCATACCTCCTTGGTCTTGTTTGTATTCGAAACCAGATTGTTTGGTGAACACCACAGGTCCAGGTGATGGATCTCCTCCCTTTAGAAAGTCTCATCATTGTTCCATATAAGACCAAATACGGTGATATCGTCGGCAATTTCACAATAGTGTTGGAGGCATGGACAGAGGTGAAGTCGTGTGTGAAAAGACTAAAGAGTGCTGGACCTCCTTGAGGAGCTCCTGTGTTCAGAATGAGGCCAGATGATGTGTTGCCCCCTATTCTTACTACTTGTGACCTGTCGGTAAGAAAGTCTCTGATCCATAGGCTAAATGAGATGGACAGGCCCAAATTAAAGAGTTTCTGTATCAGTTTGTGGGGGGTTATTGTATTGAAGGCGCGCTAAAATCGACTATTAACATCCTGATGTATGCATTCAACATCTCCAGATGGGAAAGGACTGTGTGGAGTGCTAAGATGACTGCATCCTCCGTAGATTGACTTTCCATATGAGCAAACGGGTAGCTGTCTAATTCTGAAGATACAATGTTCAAATGTGTCTCAGAATAAGCCTCTCGAAGCATTTCATAATGACAGGGGTCAAAGCCATGGGGCAATAGTCATGAAGGCAGGTAACAGCTGACTTTTTTGGCACAGGTACAACAATTTTGTATTTATAGCAAACAGGGACAACGCTGAGCTGCAGTGAAAGGTCAAAGATGTCCTGAAACACTCCTGCAAGTTGGTCAGCACATCATTTCAATGTCCGACCTGACACTCGGTCCAGCCCCACGGCTTTGGTGACATTGATAGCCTCAGTGCAGACTTCACATGATGACACTGAAGTACAAGAGTCTGCTGCCGCTTTTCTTCAAACTGGGGCAGCTGGGCAATCACTTCAACTTTTTATGTAATGTCCTAAACTAGAGCTACTAAATTAAATATTAATTTATGAAAGTACAGAAGAAAAATGTTTCTTATAAACCCAGAATAATTCCTCTATAGGGTTTAAAAATGGCGAGTAAGGGGGCAAGTATACCACTTCAAATTGATTGTGGTTGGTGAACCAGGCCTGGACCAGAGCAGCCCGATGGAAACTGACATTATCCAATACCACCACAAACCTTGGCTGATCTGGTCTGTTCTGTACAACTACATTATGGAAGGCATCTAGAAATGTTCCTCCTCCTCCTCCTCCTCCTCCAAAAGCTTCAAGTTGTGTAACTTTAGTCTAAGCATGGGTCTATAGTGTTCAAGCAACGGGCAAAAACTGTAATGCTGTGATGTAAAACATGAGATGTATTTAAATATAAATCAGTGTTATGTTATACACGATCACAATGCACGATGCAACATCAATGCAAATTATAATGACATTACGCGTGGAAAATATGTAAAATTATCTTTTTTTTTAAGTGCAGCTACTGTTCCTCCTTCTCTCTTCTCATGAAGAAGTGTGCGCTGTACTCTGTTAAATAAAATGTTATGAAAACTAGTTATTTGTTAAAATTTGCTATTCATATTTTGGCAAGGAGGTTACTAAAAGCTACAATATAGGAAAAATCATGTATATTTTAAAAATGTATCTTGAAAATGTCTGACAATTATTTTAGTGATCCAGAAAAATATGCCGAATTACCATGTAAACATTTAGCTCGTCATTTCAGTCTCTCTTTCTTTCTTTTTGTTGGGGTTTTCCAAAAGAATGAAACACGATCTGAGTCCCAGCAGATCATAAATATCAGGAAAGGAGGTTTTCGTTTTCAGTAATTCTGTTCAGCAATTGGAATATGTTTACAATTATTTACAATTATAAACAATTAAGAAACGAAAGTAAAGTAACTGCAGAGAATCATCAGAACACAAAAACTACTGTGATCTACATTCTTATTCACCTTGTGACGATAAAATTCAACAATACAACGTACCTTTAGGATTAAAAAGGGGCGTTGATCTGTAGAAACTTGGACAAATTATTATTCAATTTATTGTATTTATTTAAAATAAACTCCAATAAATAATCATCATTAATACCATGTACGCTGTGTGCTATGAAAATCAGCTTAAAGCTGCAGTTTGTAAAAGTAAAAAACACATTTATATCACACGCCAAATAAAAGAGTGAAGCGTCTGATTAATGAGAGAAGTCAGCAATTTAGTGTCTATTTCTGTGCATCTCAATATACAGTCTTTCCTTTTCACTGAATCAATATGCAGAAAACTATAAGTGAATGATAAAAAAGGTACAACACACATGTGGTTTATAAGTGTTTCCCTTCACTTGAAACATAATTATTATGTAGTGTAGTGTTATTGTGTAGTGTTGTGATTTGTGATGCTGTCGTCACATTGTTTCTTTATCTGGGGGTTTTTGATCTTGTCGTCCAACACAACATAGTTCTTCAGGAATCCAAATCTGTTCTTAGTATTGTGCTTTCTTACGAGAACAAATCCCACGACGAAAATGATAAAACAGCTTATACCAGCCATGATGATGGCAATCCCAGGTTTACCTTGTTTTAAAAAATAAAAAGGCTTTATGGGTGCATTTAATTATGATAAAAACATATAGCTTAGAGTAATCAGGTCTGCCGAAACTAACACAAACACATCTCTTTATAAAATACTTCACATAGTATATATTTCTATATTGATTAAAGGGATGGTTCACCCAAAAATGAAAATTCAGTCATCATTTATTCACCCTCATGTTGTTCCAAACCGGTATAAATATATTTAGATATTTGGAAGAATGTCAATCTGAGAGAACAATCTGATGACAGGATTATCATATTTGGGTGAATTATACATTTATCTCCTTATTTAAAATGATATTTTATCAATACCTTCAATAAATTGCAATCAATGATCCATAATTACATGAATAAGTTAATACCTGTTAGGACAGAAGTTTCTTTTGTGGGGTCTCCCTGGATTCTACCAGATCCACCTGCCAACGGTGCAAAATATTACATCATTATTGTATAAACAATGTGGGTATATTCAGCAAAATTCAGTGTTACATTATGTTAATCTTTACCTGCTGTGTTCAGAGTGAAATATTTTTTTACTATTCCACAATCCGCTTGCAAAAAGAACAGAAATGTTGATGTCATGTCTTCATTTGGAGCGTAAGAACAGGTAAAGTGCTCTTGAGTGGAATTGCTTGTACAATTCTCTCGACAGATTGTTGTGTCTTTATCCTTATTCATAAACTTGTACATCACTGCATGGCATCTTTTGCTATAAATGACTGTGCAGTTAAGAGTTAATTCTTCTACCACATGTCCAGTCACACCTTTACAGGCTACAAAGGGGAAATCTGCAAAAGAACAGATTATATTCAACATAGTGTAAATAGAAGCTGAACAAAACATGTTTGTTTTAATAAATGAAATGTATTTCACACATTAAGAATAAGAAATTTATAAAACTAGATTTTCTTCATTTTGACCTTAATCACAGAGATTTAAAGTCACCATGAAATGGAAGATGCGATGGTCTTCTTTCTTGTTTCGTGACGTACACCTGAATGAAACGGCTTGTGAAATTTGAACAAAAGTAGTGCAGAGCTTTGTCGCCCTCCCCTAATTCATTAGATCTTTGTAAATTGGCCTGATACACCCCCGGTACACATTGGACAGTCCGTATAGTCACACCTCATTTTCAGGCATTACATCATGAAGAGAGGAGTTCTTGTGTAGAGCCAAAGTTGAGCTTTATGTTTTTGGTTAAAGTTTACAACTGCAAAGGAATTTTACCAAAATGATGCTTTGATAAATCATTTATAATAATCATTGCAACGCTTTGTAAGAAAATGTGTATTATCATTTTTAATTGCACGGTGACTTTAAAATGTAATGCACAGTTACAAGAAAATATCAATTGACGTCAACATGAATTAAGCACAAATGTAAAATTATTTTAAAAGATTGATATTAAACTGTAGAATCCAGAATTTACAAGATGATTGATGATATTACCAACATCCTCTATACAGGAAGCTCTGAAGATCAAAACCAGCAGAAGCAGTAGGTCAACACCAACACCTGCCATGATCCAGCTCCTGTAGACTAATGAAGAACTTAAATGAAGAACTTTTAATAACTTAAATTCTATCATCAACAGGATGCCAAAACGACTTCACAAATATTAATAAAAAAAACATTTATTTTACTAATGTATAAACTATGATAAAAACAAACGATGAAGTAATTATTCCTTTAACTATCAGAAAATGTTGTTTGGAAAGTTAAAACGATTCCAGCAACACTACAATAAAAAGTTGCCGTTCTCTCCCTTATAATAACATACGTCATATCCTATATTGTTAAATAAAAAGCTAAGCAGAAACGTTACGTAGATCATCTCAAACTTAAAAGCATAACATATCAAAACACATGAACAACCGACTGGCATTTTCGTGATGCTAACTAGAAGCCTAACTTAGAAGGAACCACTTCATGTTTCTCTTCACATTAGTAATGCGTTACATTAGCAGTTACAGCTGACGTCTTCATCAAATCTGTGCCAATATAGTTCCGGAGAAAGAAAGACTTCATTTAACAAAATACAACAACTCACATAGTTCTAATGATCATAATAATACAAACTCACATAGTTCTAATGATCAGAATAATACAAACTCACATAGTTCTAATGATCAGAATAATACAAACTCACATAGTTCGAATGATCACAGCGTTAAGTCTGATTCTTTAACCTCTAATCAGACAAAGCGTCGCTCAGAGTTGTTGTCCGACTGACGCACGGAGTGAAAGTGAAGAATAGTCACCGCGAGGGGGCGTGGTCGAGACGTCTGGAGGAAGACGCGTGGGATTTATTTTGCTTCTGCTGAGCTTCCTGTTACAATCAGCAGTACGTTTAAAATCATTCGTGTTATGTAAATGTTAACGTTCAATAAATGTTCACTTCAAAATAGATATGATTCTTGTTGTGTCTTTCTCTTATATAGCCTATAAGCCTAAAGAGTCAAATGAACGTTGTCCCACAGCTGCAGAATACACATCAAATGCTCAGTTCAAGTTTACATGCACGTGGAGACACAAATACACACATGTGTGAAAACACTCACTGATATTTCAGATGGAGACAGATGCATGTAAAGCTTTGAAAGGATATCGGTGTCAGTTGTTATTGTGTATTGTCGGAAACTTATAAAAACAATAGAAAGTTTTCATAATGGTTTTCATTAAAATTATAAAGCATGAGCTAATTTTCCATTAAACCCGTTACAAAAGTTCCTTTTTGTAGTGTGTTTTTGGGCATAAGGCTGTTTAGATTTAATGGTGTATTATTGGTTCTCGGTTGCCAGATAACATCCCACACATAGATTCCAGTAAAGCCCAATTCCCATTATAACTATTAAATCTGTTTCCATTTAGGCCTGATATGTTTGATATTTTTTTCAGCAGGGAAATCTTTTGTGTTTCTGAATGTCACCATAGCCTATACATTTCATTACTATAATGTGTTTGCTGGATTCATACAGTAAATCAATCTTAATCTGACAATTTTTTATTCATTTCATTACAAAATATGAACTCGGCCCATAAAAAATGGCAACAAGCTTGAAAATGCAGATTAGGAAAGTATAAAAAATACATTAGTATCATATAAATGAAACGTCTGATACACTGAACAGATTTTCAATGTATTGCGTTGCAATTGCACTATCTATTGGTCATGGGTTTCAAACCAAGTCATTGTTCTTTAAATGGACATATTTGGCACGTGCATGAAAGAGAAAACCCCAAAACAAACATTAACTGGGATCTGACTATGCACAAAGTGTTCAGAGCAGACGCTGACACATCATCTTTTGACCAAAACTTGTTGTATTATTGGATTAATTGGTAATTGTTTAATAAAAATTAAATGTATTACATGATCTTCACTTAAAACACAAATAGTGCAGATTGATTTTCTGCTGCTGTCACACTGTTTCTGATGTTCTTGTCTCACACACACAATACTGTTCCTCTGGAATCCACAAGTGTTCTTGGTGTGTGTTATCTTATGAGAAGAAATCCCAAGACGAAGACGACGCAACAGATTGTGGCGGCAATGATGACAACAATCCATATTTCATCTTGTTCGAAAGAAAAATGAAGTCTTTAAAGGTACATTCAATAAAAACAAAACAACATCAGTGTATTGAGAAGACATGAGATACAAACACACTCATAAAGTGAAATACATATTATGACACTGTTTGGACACTTTGATGACATATCAGCTGCTTTGTTGGATCTTGTGAACTATTTGAACTTATTTCAAATCGATTTATTTTGCACGGTGTCAAGTAATCTGCAATCATATGAATAAGTCAGTACCTGTTTGAACAGGAGTTCCCTTTGTAAGATCACCCTTTGGTCCTCCTGTTAACAGATTTAATTAACAAACTAAAATGAAATATTAAAGGTACATGATTTGCATTACTGACAGCAGGACTCAGGCTGACATGGATTCAGTGATCTGTGAGTAATGAATGAGTTAATACCTGTGTCATCAACAGATTCTGTAAACAGATTAAAAATGTGTTAATAGATTTGAAAACTTCATAAAAAACTGTGTTAGAAACAGTGAAACCGACCTGTTATGTTCACAGTGAATCCTGCTGTTTTGTTCCCACATCTGGTGTGTAAAATGAACTTGAATGTTGATGTCATGACTTCATTGGCAGTGTAAGGACACGGGAAGCTGGTAAACTGTAGACATGGATCCTTTCTAAAGTCCTCTCTATAGATCGTTGTGTCTGGTGTGTTTATAATCTTGAACATCATCATGCAGCATGTTTTGTCGTCATAAGAGACGTCACAGTTAAGAGTCGACTCTTTTCCCACATGTCCAGTCACATTTCTGCAGGTTATACTGAAGCCATCTGCCAAAAGAACAGATTATATTTAATGTTCGGTATAGAAACTAAACAATTGCAATCTTTATAAATGAAAGAAATGTAACCCATGAAGATTTATTGTATTATTTACAAATGCACTGAAATGAGGACGTCAATCAGGGGAAATATCAACATCCAGCATCACTGTCCACTAATGTCATTTTTATAAAAATCTTTCTTTCTTTATGATCCATCACTGTATCATGTTAATGGACATGTTCGGACGAATCATTACTCTGGTCTGAGTCTGTACAAACTCTTGCGAGTCAACAGAAAGCCAAGGGATTTTCCACTTATTATTTAATTACTTTAGGAATGAAGCGTTTCACACACGACCAGCAAAATGACAGTGCTCGTACACTTTATCTGTTAAGTATGAATTAAAGAAAGTGTTTGACGGCAGAGTTTCCATGAATACATAAACATCATTATATTACCATCAGCTTCACAGACAGATGTGAAGGTCCAAACCAGCAGAACCAGAAGCACAACACAACCAGCACACATGATCCTGCTCCTGTGATGAAACATCATTCTTACTAAAGTTGGAATCAATTCATATGAAATGTAAAACACACAGATACAGGGCTATACTGTACATATATACTGTATCCATTAATGACTTACAGTCTATGAAAACTGATACAAAATATATTCAAGAACTTTGAGAAACAAAATATAACTACTAGTCATGCATTCAGAAGATGTTAGTAAAAGTAAGTTAAATGATTGTTCTGCAGTTTGTTTAAAGTTTAGAGTAGTGAACACTTACTGTCTTCAGTCTGTTGAGATTCAAGATCGCACTGAACTCTTTACAGGACACACGAGTATTTAACACAATGACTCATGTAGTTTTGGCTCCGATTTCAAATACGTGCACAGAGGCAAAAACCGCAGCTCTGAATAAAAGGTATTTATATTCAATTTGTTACAATCTGTTTTCAGTCGGTGGTTTCCTCTTGTTCAGAAACTCCTCATTCTGCAGTCTGTCTGTAATTCACATTGTAATCTGTTAAGCATTAATTTTCTTCACATTAACGGCTCTTTATGAATCATTCTGCCAAAATGTTTTTTCCATGATCTCAGAAGTGTTCGTAGACACATCGTCTTCAGAAAAACTTTGTGTTTCAACAATCCCTGCTGTGTGAAGGACCTCAAGCCCAGTAAAAAACGTTGCAAAGACTTATTATGCAATAGAGCTGTCATAAGTCACAGATTAAAATGGGTCGAATAGATTCAGTGACACAGCAAAGAAACAACTGGGAAAAATATTCAGACAAAAACACATTATGGGACTGAGAAAGAAACGAAAAGCAATGCAACATGACGTGTTTGTCTTTCTTTCTTTCTTTCTTTCTTTCTTTCTCAGTCCCATGCTTTGTCTTTGTCTGAATATGGGAAATTATTAAAGACTTTCCAAAAGCATTACTGTTCATCTTGAGACAAAACAATGAATTTGAAGATGTTTCAGTGCAAGCCGTTTTCAATTCAGACAGTTCTTACATTTACTATATTCTAGGACTGTCCGGGAAACCACGAGGTGTTGTGTAATCTTTCAGTCTTTCTTCTAAAAAAACCCCGAATAGCATCACGAGAAACTTTCGAACACAAATAGTCATTTTATAACACGGTTTATGATCGAAAGTTTCTCCTGGTGTTCTCTGGACCCAGAACTGATACAATTTATAATACAATAGATTTTTTGATTGTTACATTGTTTTACAAATCTCTATTCATTATACAAGATAAATTCCTATGAATTAATACACAGTTACCAACAATGATATGTACCGTATCTGTTATCAAATAAATTCAAGACCCAGTTTGGTAAACACACATTCACAAACATGAAATGTAGAGAAAGAAATATCTTATAAATGTAGCTTCAGTTTCCTCGTCTGTGAGTCTTAACATCATGTCTATACAGCCAGATAAAAACTTATATTACTGCTCCCGGAGAAAAAAAAAAATGAGTGTTTGTGATATTTATGATGCCGTTTATTATGATTTGGTTAGAAGAGCTTTACTCTAAAGATTCAACTAATGTCCAATAATCAGAATGAATGTGCTTCATATATTTAACTTTGATTGTGATGTAATGTAATTTCAATATTAATATTATTTTTTGATTTATCATATTTAAACATTATACAGCTTGTTACTTCAATGAATACATGTTTGGACAGCAGTCTCTCTGTGACGTTTCAGTGCCGAACCTGTCAAGATCTTAAAACCATCATTTAAACACCCCAAATATTACATATACATATTCCATAAACATTATACAGTGTCAAAAACATTGTTGTCTTGAGCCTCATGTGTGCTTTAAATTCACTAGCAAATCAAAAGAAAAAAAGTGTTTAACACAGTGTTGCTGTGATTATTAAAATGACTTATCCGTGCACACTATTATTTTTTCTAAATTAATTTGCAATCTTTAATCAGAAAAGTTAAGCCTGTCTCCCCCTCTCAACAACAACTCTTCACCACATGACGTCAGCAACAAAAAGGCATTCTCAGCCCTTCTCTGAGCCATTAAGAGAGAGATTCGTGTCAACTCTGTTGACTCCAATGGACCAGGTTTTTAACAGCAATGGCGGCTCATGGAGGCTCTCAATAGTTCACGGATGTTACTATCTATGCACAGAGCTGCGACTAAACAGACCAACTGAGGTCAACTCTTAACCCGTTTAAAGATGAAATCCATTTAGTTAAGAAGTGTAGTTTAGCCTTTTGCGTGATGAGTTTGATAAGAACAAACAACTTTCAGACATTAATTTTAAGAATAACACAAATTATTGCTGCACGACAAAACAATAAAACACAGATACAGTATGCTATAATGCATCCACACCATTAAAACATTAAATCAAACAAAACAAAACAAACAAACCAAACCTAAAACTGTACAGGTATTTACAATATACAAAATCATTAACAACCATTTTTTTTACAAATCAAAACCCATAATCCTAACGTTTTATATCAAACAAACAGTGCAAATTATTGTTTGAACTTGTAGCATATCTTTGGCTCTAAACATCGAAAACAAAACAGTTTTATTAAAACCATGCATTAAATATACGTGTGGTTTGATATTCTGGAAAACTCTCTGTTTTAGTTGACACCACTCACACTTTTATTCTTCAAAACACTTGAGATTTAAAATGTCATATTGTGGCTTTAAAGACTTTTAGACCAACAAACACGTAATTCCCCAGATGTGATTTTTGGAGATTAATGTGTCTACTTTGGTATTTTGTGAGGACAATAAATATATATATATTAAATGAGACTTATTGCAGTGGCATTTGCCAGTTTTGCACAAGACTGTGTTTATAGTGATGATGATGATTATGATGATGAAGATGATAGAGGTGACTCGAAATCCACAACTCCCTTCTTCTAATACTCCTAAAATTATTAAGAAGACTCTTTATATTCGCAACTCAACTCTGTTAAGACATTATTTATATTATAATGTAAAAGACCACCCACTGGCCCAACGACGGAATCCAATGGTGTGGTTGAAGGGATCTCGTGTTCTTCTTCTCCTCAGCGATTTCTACATGAAGTTATTTAAGAACGGTTACAATTTGGTTCAATTTATATGACTCTGTGTTTAAGACCGATCTGACTCTCACTTTAATATAATTACAATAACTTGGATCAACAGATACATTGAAATGTCATACAAGTTAACTTATCTATAAATCTCCATACTTTAATATTTATTATTTAGAGTTATTCTTTCGATTGGGACCTGCAGTTGCACAGAGTCTCAGGCCGGCCGGGTTCATGGATCTCACGGACACAAAACGGTCAGTTCTGATCTGGTCAGAGGTTGCCGGGTAAACTAATATCATTACGTTTGGGCGCGATATGCTTGCTCAGAAACATAACAATAGTTATTTTAGTCACGATCATGCAACGTGGTAAGCCAGATGATAGGTGGAAATTTGTAACATGTGAGCTTTAGTAATGCCCCATTTATAATTTAAAGTCTAGTATAAACTAATCCATCCTATCCGGACACATCCATTTTTCGGGAGAACAGAACAGGTTCCTTTCAATCTACTTGTAATAACAGACTTTGAAGAATTCAGATAATATCAACAATATCAATTTATTATACCAGGCAGGAACAACATTAATTAAAATCATAGAATACATAAACAAGAAATTCCTTATTTCATAAGCAATGATTATCAACATAGTATAAGAATAAAATAAAACCACAACGTTTATCATACCGAGGCACACACAAGCTGCAATGTGGGAAGTTGTGGTTACAGAAGCTTCCTCGAGTCTTTTGCCAAAGCTCACATCTTCACATGTCACATTGAAGGAATCTGCAAAAGAACAAACGATATGAAATGTAAACAACAACTGAAGACATTCTGTTCTCAACCGAAAAATAGAGACTGCATGTACATGACATGACCAGGACATAAATCACTCAATGATTCTTCTGTCATTTTATTTTTGAATTGCTTATCCAAACTTTACAAAACACAAAGATAACACAGATCTATGAAAATCACATGTAAATGTTGGTATGTATGTAAAGCAATGCAGCTTTTACCGGTTTGTCCTGTATGGATATGAGTGAAGATGCAAACCAGTTCAACCAGCAGGACGACTCGCACAGCATTCATGGTTCAATGTTCTTCACGAGATATTCACATTTAAAGTCAAACTTCATGCACACATGCTTCAGATTTTGTGTGTGTGCCATGATGTCACTCATTGGAGAATGAAAGTGCAACATCAAAAAGTATGTTCTCTATGTATGATCTGATTTAAGAAATATTTGCAACATAATTAAATCATCAAATAAATGCATTCAGTATTTTTCTGTATACAGTTATGTACAGTTTAAGAAGATGTACTATACATCTGTTTATTCTCTTGTCCATTGGCTAAATGGCAAGAAAGAGTTTAAACTTACTGTCTATCCGTCTTCACTGCTCACAGGTTCTGGTCACATTGGGGTTTTACAGGTAACATGAACCAATAAACACAAAACTTTCACTTTCATTATTACAGTACAAAACAAATTTAACGTGCACATAATTGCATATCGGCTTTGATCTCATGTTGTTTTTTCTAATCTTGGTTTCAGAGTGTTGACAATACTTCCACATCAAATACTGATGGCCGTCTTCACGTGTACAGGAGTGATCAAAGAATTGAAGAAAGCTTGGATCACACCATAATTCATGTTGCAACATACCTGATGTGTGTTAGTTCCCCTTAAAAGAGAGAGGAAAAGCACTTTGTTAAACATCTTCGTCTATCACAATGGCACACAAGACTTACTGTAGCAGCAATTTTTCCCAGGTATCCGCTGAAAAAAGACCTGAGCATTAAATCAGAGCGGTACAAAAAGAATAATAAGAAAGAAAAGAACTGAAATTTGACAACATGAGATCTTTCTTTTCTAAGTCACAGACCATTCACAGAAAAACTATTCCATGTGGACCCATGTAAAGGATTGACTCTCCAAGAATTTGATTTGCCATCATCATCTTTGGTTTGCTCACATTTGTATTGCAACAAGTGCCAAATAAAATCCAACTGTCATTGTTCAAACCTGCTTGTCATTGCATAAACAAACTTAAAACCTGTTCCTCATATAGCACCTCTTTAGGGACTTCTTTTACTTCCACTGAATTCCTTTCGAGTGAAACTCCCAGTCAATCTGCCAAACTAAAAATAATTGTCTCACTCCCAAGTCATGGGCTTGTCCGGGTCTTTCCACCACCGGAAAATTCAGGTTCAATTGGAGTTAAATGGTCTGATGCCGGCAATAAAAAAGCAATAGTTATATAAAATATGAATGTCCTATTATAACTGACTTACTGTCATGTCATTCCAAAGTGTAGATTCATCCCTGTTACCCAAATATAAACAATTTAGTTTATCGTTTGAAAAATTGGCACTTTCAATCATACACAGATGGCAACAGAAAAAGACGTCTTTGATGATAGTTTTAGTGATTTATTTCAGTATCCTATGCCATCATAAAGAGAGGCTGTACAAACACGGTTCTTACAGAACTTAATACAAGCGACATATGAAAGAGAAACAAAGAGAAACGAACCAAACGTGAAGGAAAGAGAAAACAAAACAGTGTTCCCTTCATTTTCAATTTCTCCAGGACGACATCCTCATAGAGAAACAAACAAGCAGCAATCCTTCACCAAGACCCAGAACATGACTAAAGAAACGGGTGCTTATATTCACCCCGGAACAAGACGCAAGATGCAAAAGAGAGCAGAAGAAATCATGCGGTTTATGTACATTCAGGTGCTGCTTGAAAACATAGCGAAATATGACATTGATATCATCGTAGGACACGACAGGCGCTCAAAAACATGATCCACTTCTGTGTGTTTGTGCATAAAGAGCGCGTGTAAGAGACGACACATCAACATTCTGCCCGACAGGTGTTTCTCAGTCCGAACAAAAGAACAAAATAAACACACATAGAGACACGAAGCGGTTTCAGCACATCTGCGCGGCTGAACATTCTCTCTGCTGGTGACAAGATGCGTTGCAACATTTACATTAAGTTCTCATGACACCTGAGCAGAGAATGGCTGTTAATTTCACCTTAAAACACAGAAAACTATTTATAACATCATGCACGCCGGATATACAGCGCTGTATCGGTACAAGTATAGCAGATTGAGTCTCTGGAACCAACATGCCTGGGTCAAACAGTATTTCACCGCCACAAAATGTGATTTCCCTCAAAGAAATAAAGCCTATTTTTAGATCATCACATCATTACCCTGACATCTTTATTTTGTGTTACATTTACGAGAATAACATGTGCTTAACTTTCACGACGATGCACTAAAAACAGGTTTTATCTTTCTACTTCCATAGGCAAAATATCATTTTCATCTTGTGTGTTTGTGAGATTTAATAGCTTTTTTTTTACAATTCAGATCTTTAGTTTTTCTAGACTTAACACAGTAAAATAATTCCATTCATTTTCAAGCGAAGACGCCCACATGACCTTCCAATCATTTGGTGTTTACTATAGTAAACTGTGCGGTATAATTCTTAGATTCTATTATATTTACCATGGTAATGTTTCCGAATACTAAAGTACTAGTGTACATTAACAAAACGTAGAAATTCCTTTGCAATACACTTAATAGAATACAGTACCGTATACTACACTTTACCACAGTTTACTACAGTAAATACAATACACTGCAGTATTGTCTCATGTGGGGAACCCATATTTTACTCAACATCACACGATCTTTGCAGAAAAAACGCTTAGAGAACAAAGCTTGAGATTGTGAATTTGATTCCCATCACCGTGGTAGAAAAACAAGCTTCAAGTGGCTATTTCAAGTAATCCTCAGTGTGTCACTGAAAGCGCGTGCTATGTCATCACACAAACACAGGTCTATGCTGAATATTGCAGGTGGCAGTTTTGATTGACACACCACATTCGTTATACATGTAAAACATTCCTTATATAGGTGATATACTGTGGTGTTGCGCACACACGCTCGGTCTCATGGATCACGTTAAGCATTACAGGGAAGTGCGTTGAGTACACTTACGAACTGTATTTAACAGGAATAAAAATGACATTCGAGTGTTGCAGAGGTCGCTTGCGAACTACACGCCGCACATCTTCTATCGGATCTATACTGGATTGAGTTTCTGCTTTACCAAACACACGAGAGATTGTCACTAGTCAGCCATGCCGAACACAGCGGACGAAAACATTCAGCTGATGCAGAGACAAGGTTAGATAGATAAAATATAGAATATTTAGAGACAAATATTACGCTGTATGACTGCAACAAAGTCATATTTTCGTCATCTAGTGAAACATAAAAACATCCTCGTCTGCAAAATTGAGTTTAAGAGAATGCATCTTGAATTAATATTATTCGGGGAAAGAAATGGTTTTAAGCATGAATCAATTGAAGTTTGTGAGTTCTAGTTGGATAAGAAATTCCAAGATATATTCTCTAAAACCGGAGAAATGTTTCAAGGATGTTTTAATGTTTTATTGGAAAAGACAAAAATACTGGAATGATTTTTTCGCAGTGTAATAATACTCGTGTTCAGTGCAAAATACATTTTTGGGCAAACAGATTGTAGATCGATTATAAATAGATTGAAATGTATGTGCATTTTTATATAAATAAATTGATTAGTAATGCCGGAGAACAACGCGAGGAATCCACTAGTTCTGTAATGACTAGTTGTGTTTTCTGTTTGTCTCCTGGTCCATGACACCACACAAAAAATCCCATAAATAAATAAGAAGCATTCTGGTCCTTGTCAAATGGCATCAGATCCTTCACTATTCATGTGACATTTTTGCGCAGAATGGTGAAAATAAACTGATGTTTAATTCAATAACATTTTACAAACGAAGAGGTTAAGGCCCAGATTTGTGCCGGCCTTAGAAATGCGCAATGTGACATAGAGGTCGCCGATAAACCAAGAAGGCAAAATGACTGATGGCACCTGCATTCCAATTTTATGTCATTCCTCCGAGGAGTCCCGAACACTCCGTAGCACCTTATGTGACATCATCCACCCATCAGCCAATCACAGAGTCAGATTCAGAGTCTGAATCAACACCACTTCCTGACACGCAGCAGGACGGCGCGCACGAGAAAATGAGAGGCCTCGCTTTCGCTCCTGTACCGTTTGATTCCTGCGGAATGCGTTCATTTCCGGACGGCCTGCCGATAGCTGTGCCTTTGGCCCTGACCGCGCGAGCAGCCGTTGCTGTTACCGGGAGGATCCGGCGGGGCGGCGCTCTGACTCGCGCCGTCTCTGGTGCTGCAGGTCATGCTGCTGTCCTGCAAGGTTGGACTTGATTGAGCTCTCTGTAACGCCCCCTCCTCCAGAAGCATGTCCTCAAACACAGACAGACTATCGTCTCCGCAGCGCTGCTTGGCACGCAGGAGCATGCTGTACGTCTCGTAGCGTGTTTTCTGCGAGGAGAGGGAGAAAGTTTTATTTGAGGATGTGAGGATGAACGCCCTCCCATTAAGTAAACTAAGCAGCTCCTTAGGGCCCTGCTGCCACTAGGGGGCCCCAAGAGGGCCGTTCCCACAATTTCTTCTATAGTGTGTGTACAAATTTGTGAAATTACTGAATAAACACAACATTGGGATATCAAAATAAGTGAGTTGGCCAATCAAATAAAAAGAGGCGGGAGTTACTGGTTACAGAGCCGAGCAGTACCTATTTAAATCAAAGAAGACGGAACTACGGTCACGTCTTCAGCTGTTCAGCAAGAAAGACGCTTCAATTTAAAAGTTGAAAGAATGCTGTGCAACACACAACATTTGACAGTACGTTCAATGACAAAATGCTGATTTAGATGAAATATTTATGATTTACGTGATTCATGTAATTTATAATTATCCGTTAATTCAGCGTTTTATTTGGTATAAGGTTGAGAATAATAGTGTGAATACTGTCAATTCATTTAATGGTTATCAAGTAAATACACACAAAAATGACAAAAAGAAAGCTGTGTGGCTTTAAAAGTGTGTTTATAGGTTGTGGGTTATTTTTTTTTTAAATAAAATATTTGCAAATAGTTAAATGCATTGAACAATCAATTCCATAACCTTTGTATGGTCTGTGATAAAAATATATAGGCATAGTTCACTTAAAATTGGAAGTAATAAAATGTCTGGACAATCACAATACTTGTAATGCAAGGTATACGGTATGTGTTTATGACATTCTTACATCACAAGCACAGCTACAACTAGTAGATTTGGATGTTTTACATTTAAAGTGTGCGTTCAAATGATAAACATTGAAAATAGTCAATTGTGTTGGGTGCACAGGGGGACCACCAAATAAAATTCTGCTTTGGGCCCTGTAAAGGCTTGGGCCAGCCCTGGTAAACGCACAAGTTGATAGAGACCCATGTCTCTAAGGCAACCACACTACTCATACTATTTTTGCAGTATGCATGCTATGCCAGTATAAAAATAATTTAGTTGACAATTTAATTGTTTTATTTCTAAGGTCCTAACTGGATACAGTTGCTTAATGTGAAGATGCAAATAAATGAGGTCATGTGACACACTACTATTTTAGATGCATTGTCATTGCATACTGCATGCTACGTCACAAAGTAGTCTGTATAACACACAGAACACCAGTGTTTTGTTTACATAGTGTGCATATTACCTCAAACTCCAGATACTCCTCTCTCAAGCGGTACTCTTCAAGTTCACGACCTTTCACCTTCCGGTCAGGTGGATAAGAGCGAAGTTGAGCTAGCTCGGTGGAAATGGAGCGAAATCGACCTTCATGTTCCTGTACCTGCTCGTCCTACACAATAAACAAAGAGATATCAGGAGAAAACAAACTCTCAAAGAAAAATTTGAATTTAATGTTTAGTACGATTTTTTTATTCATATTCACACACATGCGTATTATCATGTATATGCTGTAATATTTATGCAGTTTTTATCATGAAACCTGCGGCAGTTTGGAGGCGGAGCCTGGAAGCAGCGGTCGACTGAATTTCTTCTGTGAGCCAATGGCAGCAGGGAGGGGCGGGGCTGAAAATATGGCTGCCACCGTGTTGATGCGCGTGATCCAAGACTGCATCTGTTCAGCATTCCTAAACAAACAAAAAAATCAAACAGTTCATACAGTTACATTAATCATCACCTTAATCAGAGTGTCAGAGAATGGAGGAAATATTAACCAAGAAACGCTGAAAAACTCGATAAGTGCATGACTTCCATGGCTGAAAAATAAAATTCTTTCATCATTTATTCACCCTCATGTCAAGCTTGTATGACTTCCTTTCTTCGCCAGGACACAAAAGAAGATTTTTCGAAGAGCGTTGATAATCAAACAACACATTGCTGAGACATTTCTCAAAATATCTTCTTTTGTGCACCACTGATGAAAAAGCGCAGCTTTTAAACAACATGAGGGTGAATAAATGATGACATATCTTGTTTAACTATCACTTCAAGCATTTAGAAAGAAGAAATTTATTTTCAAAACCGAATATGCTTAAAAGTAAGAAATCACTGCTGCCGTCTATCGAGAAAGAACAGTTTACATGTTTTTAAGTGAAAGAAAAAACACACAAAAGTGGAATTTAACAGCACGAGTGGTGCGAGTGAAAACTGGGGCAAACTTCAACTGGAGCGAATCAAGTTCTCCTGAGAGACTCATGTATGTATGATCTCACACACGCAAGCATACACACACACACACACACATTTATGCAAGCAAACACACACACAGTATTCTGCTATGAATCAAATGACATGCTGAGATTTCTGAGATTCATTTGACACGAAGGACAACTAAAATCTTCTTTCAATGAAGTACGAACGGCTTTAGCCGCATTCTAACAGATCAGCTGACTGGACTCACGGGGCTTGAAAGAGGTAGACTCTCCAGTCGGCCGTCCGGAGGTAGAAGACATTTGGTCGTTTGCTGTAGTCCGTGGCTCGGATGGCCAAGGAATGATGAATTGACACGGCGTTCTTCAGATCTTCATCTGATAACTGTTTGTCGGGCCGATACTCCCCCTGAAATAATGATTACGCAATCATTCAGTAGAAAAAGAAATGCTCATGTCATTTTACTCCAAAAGACCAATGATGTGATTATAAATGTATTAATTAAATAAATTAGTTACTTGAAAAAAAAACTATTTTGTAATAGGAAATAAAATCTCAAATGAGCCGAAACTGTTTACGGCCATAAGTTGCAGTATGCTACAAAAATGTGTTCCACATAGAAAACATTACCGGAAAAAGGCCATTCAACCAATGGAAAACAGAGCTCATAGAATTCAGGTCATGGGAAACATACTGTCACTGTTAGACCGGACACAACCGCCGGAGATTCTCTAGACTGGAGTGGGACAGACACACCTGATCTGACTACAACCACTGTAGAAACTAAACAATCTGTGCATTGAGTGTCAAAAATGAAAATGTGAGAAAGAAAAAGAAAGGAAAGAAAAGGGAAGGAAAGAAAAAGAAAGAAGGAAGTACAGAAAGAAAGAAAGATAGAAAGAAAGAAAAAAGGAAGGAATTAAGTAAGAAAAAGGAAGGAAGGAAAGAAAGAAAGAAAGAAAGAAAAATAGAATAAAGGAAGAAATGAAAGAAAAGAAGGAAGGAAGAAAGGAAGAACGAATGGAGGGCGGGAGAGAGAGAGAAGGAATGAAGGGAGGAAGGAAACTAAGAAAGAAAGAAAGAAAGAAAGAAAAAAAAGAGGAAGGAATGAAGGAAAGAAAGAAATAAGGAAATAAAAAAGAAAGAAAGAGAGAGAGAGAAAGAAATAAGGAAGGAAGGAAGGAAGGAAGAAAGGAGGGTGGGAGAGAGAGAGAGAGAAGGACAGAATGAAAGAAAGAAAAAAGAGGAAGGAAGGAAGGAAAGAAAGAAAGAAAGAAAGAAAGAAAGAAAAAGAAAGAAAGAAAGAAAGAAAGAAAGGAAGGGAGGCAAAAGAAAGAAATAAGAAAGGGAAAAGAGAGGAAGAATGAAAGAAAGAAAGAGAAACGCACCTTCTGCAGGTAAAGGATGAGTCCCTTCAGAACAGCATAAAATGTTTTCCATCCTCTTTTCCCGCGAGGTGCTGCATTTCACACAAAACAACATAAACAGCAGAAGAGTAAACAACATGTTGTAACATATATCAAACATACCAATATCCCTGTAAATGTTATAAAACACTAGGGCTGTCACATCCAGAATTAAAGTTTGTGTTTACATAATATATGTCTGTGTACTGTGCATATTAATTCTGTGTATTTATAAAAACACAAAACATACAAATACAAGTCTATGCATGTATGAAACATTGTGAAGAATTGGTTTGTACGTAACGATCATTGAAATGATATAAAAGTTTGTTCATTTTTACATTTGATATTTTTCTTAAATAAATACATGTATGTGTATGTGTTTAAAAATACAAAATTAATATGCACAGACAATTATTATGCAAACACAAACTTTTATTCTGGATGTGATGAATGGTTTGACCGCTCTAGAAATCCTAATGTTCATGTTGCTCTAGCAACACAAAGATCACAGGGTTTGAACCTCACTGTAAATCTCATCTTCCAAATGTATAATATTAACTGTATAATATGTTATATTGTTATAAACATCATTCAAAATGTCTTTCACATCTCTACAAACTTTCTTGTTTGTTAATTTTTTTGTGTGGCTTTGTTTTGTTTGTCCAGTCCACTATCTTCACATTTTATTGTGACAGAAATGCAAGTTGGTTCTCCGTTGGATGGACATTGAATGTTAATGATTAACATTTCGTGAGAGCTGCGATTATTGCATCAGATCCTCTTTAACACTCACTTCTCTTTCCATCAGAGTCTGCGTGGACCTTCCGCACCAGGAAGCCTGTTTGGTAGAGAACGGCACCGGATGGAGACGCCAACCCGCTGCCCATCTGCCTCACGGCTCTGGAATTTGAGTCTCCTCGATGCTCCCCGAGTTCTGAGAAGGACTTCCGTAATTCCTCTTCATCGCTTACAAAAGAAACAGGAAGTTCACTCCAAATCCCACACAGAACACTTCAGCATTCCTGATGGATTACTTCTGAACACTCTCCTGCAATTCTGCAACTTCTAACGCTCTACATTATTATTCTTTAACATTCTTTTGACTTACTGTTAAATGTTATACAAACTTCCTCTGGCTTTCTTTTTTTTTAGATAATTTGAACACAAACACCTTTATTTTTATAAAGCCTAACATGTGTTCCTTCGGGAAAGATGCTTGTTGTGCTCTTTATGCTGCAGTGCACTGAAAAGAATCTGCCACATTAAACAAAAATACTATGGTATAATTAAGGATTTTATTATAGTTAAGAAATCAATTGTAGTATATTGAAGTAATTACTATGCTTTTATTTTATACAGCAATATTCTGTAGTAATACTATAGTGAATTAAAATACAGTGAACTGCAAAAAATACTGAAGTATACTTTAACATTTACTAGAGTAAACTGTAGTGAATAGAATTGTACTACACTATGGTACTTCTGTAGCATAAGCTATGGTGAAATAAACCGTAGTAAATACCTAAGTATGCTTTTGTAGTAAATACTGAAGTATGCTGTCGTAGTAAATACTGAAGTATGCTGTCGTAGTAAATACTGAAGTATGCTGTCGTATGTACTATAGTGAAGTGCAGTAATTCATAGTATACTGTTAACTGTAGTGAATAGTATGGTACTACACTGTTTTTTAGTATAAGTTATGGTGACTTAAACCGTTCTAAATACTGAAGTATGGTTTTGCAGTAAACACTGAAGTATGCTTTTACAGTAAACACTGAAGTATGCTTTTGCAGTAAATAGAGAAGTATGTGTTTGCAGTAAACACTGAAGTATGCTTTTGCAGTAAATACTGAAGTATGCTTGTGTAGTAAATAGTGAAGTATGCTTTTGTAGTAAATACTGAAGTGTGCTGTCGTAGTAAATACTGAAGAATGTTGTCATATTTACAATAGTAAACTGCAGTAATTTATAGTATACCGTTAACAGTTGTGAATAGTATGGTACTACACTATTCTTTAGCATAAGCTATGGTGAATTAAACTGTAGTAAATACTGAAGTATGCTTTATTAATAGTAAATACTGAAGTATGCTTTATTAATAGTAAATACTGAAGTATGCTTTATTAATAGTAAATACCGAAGTATGCTTTATTAATAGTAAATACCGAAGTATGCTTTATTAATAGTAAATACCGAAGTATGCTTTATTAATAGGTTATACTGAAGTATGCTTTATTAGTAGTAAATACTGAAGTAGGCTTTATTAATAGTAAATACGGAAGTATGCTTTATTAGTAGTAAATACGGAAGTATGCTTTATTAATAGTAAATACTGAAGTATGCTTTACTAATAGTAAATACTGAAGTATGCTTTACTAATAGTAAATACTGAAGTATGCTTTATTAATAGTAAATACTGAAGTATGCTTTATTAATAGTAAATACTGAAGTATGCTTTATTAGTAGTAAATACTGAAGTATGCTTTATTAGTAGTAAATACGGAAGTATGCTTTATTAGTAGTAAATACTGAAGTATGCTTTATTAATAGTAAATACTGAAGTATGCTTTATTAGTAGTAAATACTGAAGTATGCTTTATTACTAGTAAATACGGAAGTATGCTTTATTAGTAGTAAATACTGAAGTATGCTTTATTAGTAGTAAATACGGAAGTATGCTTTATTAGTAGTAAATACTGAAGTATGCTTTATTAGTAGTAAATACTGAAGTATGCTTTATTAATAGTAAATACTGAAGTATGCTTTATTAGTAGTAAACACTGAAGTATGCTTTCGTATGTACTATAGTAAGCTGCAGTAATTCATAGTATACTGTTAAATATTGTGAGTACAATGTCTTAATGTACTAAAATGTGTTAACTATAGTGAATTAATAAACTGAAGTAAATACTGGGGTATGCATTGTTGTTCACTATAGTAAAATTAAAGCATGTGGAATTAACTATGTGAACGAGCTATTGTTCTTTAGTATGCTCTTATACTTACTATGGTAAGGAACAAAACACTATAGTATCATATCACTATAGTAAGTACTACAGTACATTACAGTATTTTTCATGTAGGGTGTGTGCTGTATGTTCAGTGTTTATTGAAACTGGGTCTGTTCTCTTCGCGTTCTGATTCGGCTCCTCTCTGTGTGATATTTTGGGCTCACGTGCTGTGTGTCCTGCCTACAGCAAAAAAAATCTGATAAAAAAAAGAACCCTACGAGTTACACAGACGCTATCGATCGAGAGTCAGCGGGTCCCTCACTCACTTGTGCCAGCGGCTGGCTGAAACTCTACAGTTGGTCAAAGACTTCATCCTGCAGGCCTGATTATTATTGTATAGCACTGCCAGTCTGCTGGCGGGGTTAAAGGGAAGGACATTAAAGGGCATCATACAAAAAAATACACTTTGCTTAAACAAAAATATAAAAGAGCCTTCCGAAATAAATCGCATCTAAATGGATCTCAAACCTAAATGGACCTCTGCTTGGATGGAAAAAAGGTCCCTTGTAACTGCATCTTTAAATCTCCCTCACCACAATCACACTGGAACAACTGGACCATTTCTCGTAAACGCACATGTTTCGTTTGTGAGGTTGAAAGACCCTTTTGTAGAGAAAGGACAGACGCACATCTCACTGCTGCCCCGTCCGCGTGACGTCTCTCTAGAGATCTGAGCTCCTGCATGAAAATCACAAGCTTCAGAGGCTCACACCGCCCAAAAACCTTCATCTGGCCTTCACTTCACCTCCACAAACCAACAGCATCATCCATCTACACAGACATGGACTGTAGGACGCTTAGGACAAAATGTCAGGATATAAAACACTATTTTTGTCCGTTCTTACTATTATTAAGGCTTTTAAGAAATCTGCACTGTTCAAAACCACAGACGCCTTTGACATCAAGCAGAAATACAGGTGAGAGAAAGAGCAAATACATTTCAATCTTGTTCAAATTATTAAGGAAAAAAAGAAAGCTAAACCTTCAAAGAAATCTTCTTGAAGAGTAAACAACAACACTAAAATATGAAAGATGTTGATGCGGGTCACATGAATCTGACACGGCCAGATTCAACGGGTTATTTCTATCTGCGGTGTCACAATAAAGTAGGACCCAAACGCTTTATAAAAGAGCTCAAACGGGTGAAAAACATAAAACTTCAAGCCTGTTGCTTGGTAACTGTCTGCATAAAAGAGAGAGAGAGAGAGAGAGAGAGACAGAGAGAGAAAGAGAGAGAGAGAGAGTGAGAGAGAGAGTGAGAGAGAGAATGAGAGAGAGTGGGGGGAAGAGGGAATGAGAGAGAGAGAGAGAGCCGAGAACTGATGAGAAAGAGAAGTAGGGGAAAAAACCCAACCTTAAGAATAAATATAGACCGAGTCATTACAGATGGACTGATGATGTGCACGAGACGCTGGCGGACGACTAAGCGAGAGATTTGATAAAACCCAGAGAATAATGATGCTCAACACGTGACAAACTCACAGCATCAGACCAATGATCAACATCCTGTCAGAGAGAGAGAGAGAGAGAGAGAGAGACAGAGAGTGAGAGTGTTAGTGTGAGAGAGCGAGTGAGAGAGAGAGAGAGAGAGTGAGAGTGAGAGTGAGAGTGAGAGAGAGAGAGAGAGAGAGAGAGAGAGAGAGAGAGAGAGAGAGAGAGAGAGAGAGAGAGAGAGAGAGAGAAAGAATGAGAGAGAGTGAGAGAGAGTGAGAGAGAGAGAGAGAGCGAGGGGGAGAGAGAGCGAGGGGGAGAGAGAGCGAGGGGGAGAGAGAGAGAGAGAGAGAGAGCGAGGGGGAGAGAGAGAGAGAGAGAGAGAGAGAGCGAGGGGGAGAGAGAGAGAGAGAGAGAGTGAGAGAGTGAGTGAGTGAGTGAGTGAGAGAGAATGATCAACAACTCCCTCACACACACATAATAATGAGTGTTTCTGTAAAATCTTTCCCACATTTTTATTAATTTCAATTTTTTTATCCGTTGTAAATCTTTAAATCTCAGAATCACCTCCATAAGTTATACATTTATAAACACTTCTGCTGGAAAACGTTAACACCTGACACAAAACATTACTGATAAATTAAGGTTTTGTAATCATCCCTAAATAAATACTCATCCTGTTATAACTAACAATTTGAATTGATGCAAACCATTGAAATTCATAATATTGATAAAACACAAATCTCTGCAAGACACAAACTCAACTGCTGCAGGATTCAGTGACAGTGCCGGACGGGGCGGTTGTGTTCTCGTTGGTGAGCTCGGGGAGGTACAGATGTGGTTATTTTAAGGTGTTCTGTAGGAGTCTGTGGGTTCAGCTTCGCTCTGGATGCAAACAGACCCTGATAACAGCGCGTGTGGGCGCATGTATGAGTGTTATACATGACAACGAGGTTAGGACCGCGTGTGTGTGAGTGGGTTGAATTCATAACGGCAGAGCAGTAGCTATGCAGCTGTATCCATGGAGCCGTAACCATAGCGACGGTGCTCGGAAAGCCAGGGTCTTTAATTGGCGAACATGAATATAGGGTGAGAACGGCCAGCCGTGACACGCTGTTGTTTCAGGCAAACAACACGCACAGAATGCACAAAGCAAAGATTTAACAACATTTTTGAATCATGTATAATGCATTATAATGTAATAACGATTATATAAAACACTTAGCAATTCATTATTACACTACACATTTTAAATTGGTTATAATTCTTCACAACTACATATAATGCACCACAACACTTATTTTTAAGAATTATAATGTATTTGACCCTTTAATAACCCTTTATAGTGCATTACACATACATGCTTCAAGGAAAGTGTACCGATCTTTTTTTCCAAATGACATCACTTGTTGAATCGCTACGAAATATTCATCATGGTTACCATAGTTACCATCTAAAAACCACGGAAGTTGTTACAGCTCGATATTACAGTCGCTTATGCTCCAGGTTATGAATGTAAATAAACTCATTTCTCTTGGAGCTAAAAAAAATCAAATTGTGATTTTGTTTTATCGTGAAGGGCTTTTTCCAAGCATTCAAACTCATTTTGGAGAACTTTACAACGCGCAAAAATACCACAGAAAGACTCGCAGGGCTGAAATGAACAATAGACCAAAACAAGAGCGCAACACCCCTAGAAAAATACTAAAGACCACCAAGACCACCGCAATACACAAAGTCACACCAATAAAGTACCTTTATTAAAATTGAAAGTTGAGAGATAAGGAGATAGAACGAGACAAAGAGAGAGGTAGGAACCAGCCTAGCAACTTCCTAGCAATTTACCAAAGAGCATCCAAGATATATATATATATAAACAAAATCCGCCACTGCCGTTACAATGAATGGTGATCAATGCAACGCTCATATGGCCGCTCTAGCGAAGATAGTCCCGCCTTCCAGTAAAATAACCTAATTGTCAATCAATAAAGAATGACAATGGGGTGGAGCTTTCGTGAGATGCTTGCCAGCCTGGCGCAGTAGATGAGGCGACCTCGAAAAAAAGTGATTTTTAGCGCAATTTAGGCTTTGCAAACCAAAGTTGTGATAGAGTTCATGTCATGTTTAACTATTGATCGGAAATATGCTGTTTAATTGTGATGTTTGCCAGCAATTTAAGAAATATCTGCCTTCCCCCATTCAAGTAGATTGGACTGTGGACTTGTTATAAACTGCACAGAGGCGTCGCAAATATGGCCGCCGAGTGGCACAACCTCTTTAAACCGACTTAGAGAGCGTCCAGAACATTGTAGAAACCACATAGCAACGCCTTGGCAACTATTGATTTTCAATCTTTTGGTAGTTGGCAAGAAATAAAACATTAACAGGACATTACACACTTACATTGTCCACTGCAGTTTGTCGTTCTTAATGGAGTTGTACAGCGCCTGTGAGGAGAAACATCACACAGTTAGGAACACATAAACAAACAAAACACTGTGTGTGTGTGTGTGTGTGTTTGGTCTCTGAGGTGGCGTCTTGGTTGCATCATATACAGTTTGCTGTCAATGGCATCACAACCACTTTCTGCCCGACTCAAACCCATAAATAAACAACTTCCATTCCATCACGGTAAACAAATGTACAATGAAATGTCAAATGTGAAGCATCGACTCTCGACCAACATTTCAATAGAATTAAAATAAACCATCAAAGAGGTTAAAGAGGTAAAAATATCTTAAAGTCAAGCAATTTTTTTAACGCAATTTCTATTTCACTTAGGATTTCGATAGTGGTCAATAATGTCTTTACTGATGAAATGTATTTTCCGTAAATCTTTTGGTAGCAATGCAAAACTGTCAAAAGTGGTGAGGAATTGAAATTGGAAATTAATTAAAATAAAGATTTTTTTTATACATACATTTTTCCAAGAATACATTTATATCGCTGCTGTCCCTCTAAAACCACTCTATATTTTGTCATTTAAATTTTTTGCCTTTTTATTAGTTACCTTTTATTTTTGTCACTGGTTTTTGCAACTATATAACCAATAAAAAGTATTAAAAAGTGTTATTTAATTAAAACCTGGGAATTAGCACATACGAGAGGTTTCAGAAGGACAGAGACGCTTTAACTAAGAATGATTCTTTAACTTGTAATTAAAACACGTAATAGGGAGAATTTTTTTTTTTTCTATTCTATAAATCACTTCCGAATACTTTTTTCTAGGTGAGAGTTTGAGTTCAGCGTGTCCCAGCTTCAAATCCATTATTAATAAAACAAAATACATGAATACATAAACGTCTAAAAAAAGGTATATTTCGGTCAGATGGATGTTATAGAAGACACCATCAGGTGAGTGATGGGTTACGCTCACCCTCTTTCTCTTGAGTGCCTGTGGGTGGTTCTGTCCATCTTGAGATTTTCCCAGAAGGTCAGGGAACGCCAGAGGTTTAAGAGATCGAGACCGAGGCGTTCGTGGATAGCGAAAGGGATCCATCATGCGAAAATCTCTGCCGTATCGAACCGAGCAGAGAGAACGAGAGCGAAAACGCCCAGCCGAGTGAAGGCTGTTCACCCCGATCATGTCTGGACAACAGAAACAAACCGCACTATAGAAAAAGATCTATCCGATGTCTTTCAAACAGAATTCAATAAGAAGCCAAAAAGACTTTCAGGAGCTCAAAACGAGAAACAGATGAAACGCTTGGCGAAGACCAACATGTCCCTCTCTCCGAAAGGATGAAGTAATTCCAAAAAGCAATCCAAGTGTTTACAAAGATTTGTGAGGAGACGTCAAGCTACGGTCCGTGTTACATGACAAAAATCCACCAGGAGATAAAGGAAAGATCCTACGTCACAAAAACTTCTGTCTGCGAACCATTTGGTGGACTTGGAAATAAAAGCCAAACAAGCAGACAATTCAGAGTGTGTCCAGAACAAAATGAAGACTAAGGCACAACACGTCTCTCAAGCGTTCTTAACGCACAGCAGTCGTACACAACATCCAACTAACTTCTACAAGCTAAACGCTGCCCGTAAAACCAGCGAGTGGCCAGACGTACACACACACACACACACACACGGAGATGTCACAGATGGTAGATAACACTTCATAGATGTGAAAGAACAGCCAGGAACCGACAGATGGAATGAAGCGAACGGAAACGAAGAGAAAACACACACATGCACGCCCTCACACAAGACACACCCACACAAACTGTGATCATGCAGCGGTCAGCACGTCTTTCTCACGGCACGCAGGAACCCTCACACCTGTTCCAGATCCAAACCACCACCTGAGTTCAGCCAGAACCCAAACGCAATGCTGAGAGAACGAGAAATGGATGAAGGATCTCTGCAGAGAAATCTGCAAGCCTGTTGCTTCTCTGATCTTCTCAGCGGGCTCCAAGCGTCAGAGAGCGGCTTTCAGAAGATGCACATCATTCCTTTTAGACCCTTTTTTGCCGCATCCAGATATCCATCCATGTGGACCGTGTCAGTCCTTAAGATTTGTCGCTGTTTGCGGACACGACCTCCTCAAGTCGTTTTGGTCCTAATAGAGTCCGCGTGCAAGAAAATCTCGATGTACCGTCTACACAAATGTTCATGAGGGTTTTATCTCTCAGTCTCTGAAGACAGAATGTGTCTAAATCACAGAGAAACCCGACGGAGGCTGCAAGCTCTCTCGCCCCCCCCCCTCTCTCTCTCTCTCTCTCTCTCTCTCAGGTTTAGGCAGCCAATCGCAGCGCTCCAGCGACACACACGGCTTGCTTTACTTTGAACGCTGATTAACATTCAGCACTTGTCCTCAGAGGTGAAACACAGAGAGAGAAAGAACAGAGAAATATGGAACGATGGGAGGATGAGGTTCGCAAAGAACATCATTAAACCGGAAGCGTGACCGATGAGCAGTCTATAAAAATAACGGAGCGTTGAGCTTTTGCTGGAAATGAGATGACGAGAGGTCGCGTTTTAAAACAGAAACTGATATTGAAAAGAAATGATATTTTTCATAAATCCAAAGAAAAAAATTGCATGGATTTGTTTTTGGACACATTTTTTTTTTCACTTGTGTAAGAGAAAATTTAGAATGACATAAATAAATGTAATTTTTTCAAAATACTGTTAAAAAATATATGAAACAAAAACGAATGTACGAGAACAGCAGGGAAAATCGACCTGATCTCACATAATTTATGAATATTTTTGTGAATCAGATATGAATCTTATTCAAATAATTAATCACAAATTTTGGCCGATAACGATCATTCTTGAACATTTGAAGCCGATAACCAATAGTTTGGCCGATGTAGGGCAATATATATATAGATATTCACGCGAATTACACATGTCTAAATCGATTCTGAAATCGATTCGATGTTTTAAGCAAAGCTCTTACGTGAACTACGGCTGTTTGATCAGTACGAGATTGAGTCTTTTATAACGTGTATTTGAAATGCAACACTCGTCTATCATTATAAATATAAATCAACTTTATTATCAAAAAATATCTGAAAAGGTTTGAAAAACAGTGATAGAATATGAGCACTGGCATTTCCTGGAACCAATTGTTCTTCTGTTTCCCATATCTGGAGTTTCTGCACAAGAGCGCCCTCTGGCTTTCAGATGTGGCTGCATTTAACCGTAAGTCATGGAGAAACTGAAACATAAGCATCATACGATATATTTCCCAGCTCGCCGATATACAGTATCTAAATAGAAATATAAAAAAAATCATGTACCAAGCCTACTTTACTTTAAAGATTCTTTAACTTTTAAACTTTACTGGCATAATGTTTATTTCATAAACAAATTAAAGATTTTCTTCCAGAGGAACCCAGAGAGGTGTTGTAAATAGCCACAAGTCTAACAGGTCTCAAGACAGAAAGCATTCAGACAGGAGTCGACTTCAAACATTATGCTTTTGTTCCTAACACATTCATAAATATCTACATACTACATCAAAAAAAAATTGCTAGTAGCAGTAAGTGAATGATCACGACAGAAAGACAGTAGTTCACCCAGAGGTATTGATTTATTAATTATCGGCGATCATATATTGGCCTGCGCAAAATATATATTGAAATGCAAAACATAACAATGCCTTACAAAGTAACATCACAAAGCGCTTTACACAAATAAGATCTAATTAAATATGAGATAAAATAAAATAAAAGCAAAAACAAAATAGAAACACAAAAAATTGAAACAGAAATTATCAAACTTAATAATTCAAAGCAGATATATTCACATAGGTCACATTACAAGTCTAATCTGTTAAGCATCATATGAATGTTGACACTAAGGTTTCATAAAAAATGTACAGTAGGATGTAGTGTTCGACTACATCCTACTGTTCGACTCTTTAAACAGGGATGCCAAAATACAGAAATTGAAGGTTACATACTGTGTATAGCCTATACACACAAAAAACACACACTACGAATATAAATATAGTTCAGGACATTAAACACCCAGTCGCGCCTTGTCAACTCATAGCGTTTGCTCAAGAGAACACAAGCTGATTTTCATCTTCCGTTATCTCAACGCACACACAGACACATACTGAAGTGGGTCAGCAGTCCACCCATGAACATCCTATCAGTTCCCAGGTCCCGCCCCTCTGTCTCCATGACAACAACACACATCATTGTCTCTTCAACAGCAAAGCCACATGTGTGAGCGACAGCGTCACAAATCCATCAGTACATTACCTAAAAGCCTCCTTTGGGACACAGATGCTCACGTTTCTGATCTTAATTGGTCAACACAGATGTGACTCAAACAACCATTTCATTTATACATGCATGCTTACGTCATTGCGTTAATAGTGTATATTGTTACATTGTTCTCTTTTATGGAGATAAATTTTCTCAAAATACAGCAATGTTTATAGAATAATCTTTTTTTTATTGTTACTTGTGAATATGTGAGTATTTATTTTGTTACTACCGCAACCATCCAGAGGCTTAAAGGAGAGGTTCACTTTCAAAATTAATGTTCATGGTCATTTTCTCACCCTCATGTCATCTAAGATGTTTATGTATTTGTTTCTTTAGTCGAAAAGAAATGAAGGTTTTTGATGGATTAATGGATTTTGAAAAGAGCTCTCAGAAGACCTACGATCAAGAATTGTTGACTTACATAAAGCTGGAAAGGGCTACAAAAGTATATCTAAAAGCCTTGATGTCCATGTGTCCACGGTAAAACAGATTGTCTACAAATGGAGAAAGTTCAGCACTGCTGCTACACTCCCTAGACGTGGTCGTCCTGTAAAGATGACTGCAAGAGCACAGCGCAGAATGCTCAATGAGGTGAAGAAGAATCCTAGAGTGTCAGCTAAACACTTACAGAAATCTCTGGCACATGCTAACATTTTTGTTGACAAATCTACAATAAGGAAAACATTAAACAAGAATGGACTTCATGGGAGGACACCACGAAGGAAGCCACTGCTGTCCAAAAAAAACATTGCAGCAGGTTTGAAGTTTGCAAAAGAGCACCTGGATGTTCCACAGCACTACTGGCAAAACATTCTGTGGACAGATGAAACCAAAATTGAGTTGTTTGGAAAGAACACACAACGCTATGTGTGGAGAACAAAAGGCACAGCACACCAACATCAAAACCTCATCCCAACTGTGAAATATGGTGGAGGGGGCATCATGGTTTGGGGCTGCTTTGCTGCCTCAGGCCCTGGACGGATTACTGTCATCGATGGAATAATGAATTCCAAAGTTTATCAAGACATTTTGCAGGAAAACTTAAGACCATCTATCCGCCAACTGAAGCTTAACAGAGGATGGACGATGCAACAGGACAACGACCCAAAGCATAGAAGTAAATCAACAACAGAATGTCTTCAACAGAAGAAAATACGCCTTCTGGAGTGGCCCAGTCAGAGTCCTGACCTCAACCCGATTGAGATGCTGTGGCATGACCTCAAGAGAGCGATTCACACCAGACATCCCAAGAATATTGCTGAACTCAAACACTTTTGTAAAGAGGAATTGTCCAAAATTTCTCCTGACCGTTGTGCAGGTCTGATCTGCAACTATAGGAAACGTTTGGTTGAGGTTATTGCTGCCAAAGGAGGGTCAACCAGTTATTAAACCCAAAGGTTCACATACTTTTTCCGCCCTGCACTATGAATGTTTACATGTTGTGTTCAATAAAAACATGAAAACATATAATGTTTGTGCGGTATTAGTTTAAGCAGACTGTGTTTCTCTATTGTTGTGACTTAGATGAAGATCAGAACACATTTTATGACCAATTTATGAAGAAATCCAAGTAAGCCCAAAGGGTTCACATACTTTTTCTTTCAACTGTATATGAGAAGACAGCAATGTTATATAAATAATGACATTTACTAACATACAAAAATAACACCAAAGTAATGTTCCGATACATCATGTAGCCTTAAAAACCAGCCATTATTTTCGTGTTTAAATGATGAGCTTTTTATTTATTTATTTTGCAAGTGTGGTTTATGTCAATCGGATTTAAGAGCCAAAATGATTTATTTTATAATAAACCTTTCAAAAGTCACACCGTTCGTATGTATGAAATAATTAGCGGCCCACAATAACAGCTTCGGTTTATGTGCCAACAAATGTGCTCATATATGCAGCTCGCCTCAGCGGGGAAAGAGAGAGAGAGAGAGAGAGACCTAGACACATTATTCAGTAATAAGAATCTGAATGAAAGGTTAAGAAATGAATTATTAAATGTGAATATATAAATTTTTTGAAAAAATGAAAAGACTATTTCAAAGACCATTTATAGTTTTTCATTCTGTGAACTACTAACAATATTTCTACCAAATGTAATAAAAATATTGATTCTGTTTGCCTTTATTAGCAGAAGATGAAAAACTGGAGAAACAGGTAAAAACACCAGAAGAGATGCTGTGTATTTTTTCAGATCTCAAATACCGCAAAAAGAGTTCATATTCACTTTGAAGCAACACAACAGCATTATTTCTACATGTATTAAGAAAATAAAAAAAATGATATAAGGATTTTGATCACAGTTTTCATTCGTCTTGTCATGATGTCAGTTGTTGGATGACTTTCTGTCACTCCTGAGGTTTGATTTTGTAGAAATTCAACACATACAGGACTGGAATGACAACAACACATCTAGAAATGTTGATTGGTCTCTTAATTTTTAATGAACATAAATTCAAATATAAACCAAAAAAAAACAGATATACAATAGAAGTATATAATGTATACCGAGTATTTAGCGATCATCAGTGTCCTATAGTTGCTTAAAAACTCCTTCCAGACCGAATGCAGACAGAACATCCTCTCTTTGCCCCCAAAACAAACTGAAAGCTCATTTATTTCATCACTATTAACTCAAGAGCTCATCAGATTAGCGGAAGAATTAGCCTGCAGGGTTAATGAATGGAAGCAAAACATCCCTCCCTTCCTGCCAATTACATCAGAGCACTAATCTAATAATACAAACCAATAAATGACCCACTAAAGATTCATCCTTTCCCGCCGGGACACCGTTCCGTCCCGTTTCACATGACACATGCTACTCAACACTGTTGTGTACCTGACAGATGTTTATGCAGGTGTACACACAAACATTCAGTTACAGGTGTAAACAACACACCTGTAGGACGTTTCACACATACGACACACCCCACGGAAGAAAAATTTTGATTTACCTTGAGTAGATCTTTGGGAAAATCATGACCGCCGTTCAGTCCCTCCAGGTTCCCAATGAACTGTGTGAAAGACATCCGCTTGCCAATATTCTGCCGAAAGAAATAAAAAACAAAACGTTATTGAAAGTACCTTGGATTTTAATGAAACGCAAATGAATTGTGACATCACATTGCCTTTGATTTCGGGGTTAAAAATGACCCAGACGTTCATCGTGGGATTTATCACCCACCTACATTTTAAAAAGTTTATTTAAAAGTCAATCTCCATCTTTTCAGCAGCCGGCCATTTTAAGAAGTGTACGCATCATTTAAACTTAACATGAGGTGTCCTACATTTCCTCTGCGAGTGTGAAAACCGGTCTGAAAATGTATAAATATTTAGAGCTGCAGAAGGATCTTTGAATACATAATAATCTGATAATGTGAACCTCTAAGCAGTTTCGACAGAAGGGGAAAATCTCTGGCAGTTCTCATCAGGACCGTAAACCTGTTTCCATGGCAACGGCAAGGCTGGCCTATAACAGCCTGCATTTGTTGGATGACAGTCCAAAAGCCTTCCACAAGAGCAATGGAGCGACGTCTAAAAATCATTAGAGGACAATATTGGTGTGTACAGTGATGGAATACAGCTCCCGCCGGACAGCCGTCACACCATCTCTCCCTGTCTGCTCCAGCTTAAATCCAGCCGATGCTCCACAGACATGAACTCACTGGCAATGAATTCCTGCGCTGCTAAAATTATTGTCTGTCATAACTGACAATATGCCATGGAAAGCGACTATGGAGCTAAACTTGAATATTCCTTTAAAAGGATTTCATGCACTGTGAATATTTATGAGCGCACTGGCTCTGGTCCAAACCCGGCGAGCTGTCTACAGCATCTTCACAGACAGTGTGAAAGGAAGGTAGATAATTATTCTTCTGTCTGAGTTAGAAAGCAATCCCATAATGCACCACAGTATATGCTGAGCTCAGTGTAAATCATTGAAAAGGGCAGAAAGGAGAAATGGTCGTTATAATTACACTCATAATCTATTTAACACTGAAAAGCATCGATTTACACCGTAAATCAATGTCAGATCGATGTCTCCAGAGCAAGTTGCTAAAAGGTTTGCTCTTGCGGATTTTCCGTCGTTTGAGGAAATTCCCATTCACAGCTTTTTGTTCACATTTGATGCAAAATAAAAGAACAAATGAAGATTTGATATTCAACATTTTTATTTGGCAAATGATACAAACGCCTTTTCGAAAACACCAGAAGGATGAGAATTAACCAAACCACGAAGAAATGCACCAATATTTTAATTTTACATCACACTCAACCTGTTATGCAGACTACTGTATAATATGCAAGACAAATGTGATAACGTGCAATGCAATAAAGACATTTTGTTCACTTATGGCATCAAAGCTTTTGACCTCATGATGTTCTGTATAATAATGATAGAAATATAATGTTTAAACTCACATGTCCATGCAGGTCTGTGTTGAGCAGCATCAGGGCACAGGTCAGTGTGTGGACACTGTCTGTAAAGAGTGATACACAAATAAATACACACAAAAAGGTTATATCGTACTGTACTGTACTGTATATAACGCACACGCACGCACACGCACACGCACGCACGCACACACACACGCACACGCACACACACACAGAGCGTTACCTTCAGATAGTTTGAGAGAGGGGTTACACTGAAGGTGTCTGCGGGAGAAGTGTGCTAAGATTCTCTCTCTCTCCTGCGTCTCACCCGTTAGAGCAAACTCTATCAGGAATGTCCTATAAAAATACAAGTTAAAGTTTACGGTAACACTTTATAATCAAGTTCCATTTGTTACCATTAGTGAATTCAATTAATTAAAAGGAATGAACAATGAACAACACTTCTACGGCATTTAATATTTGTTATTGTTCACAATAACATTTACAAATACATGAAAAAAGTTGTACCTATTTAACATAAGTTAATGCACAACGACATTAACACACAATAAACAAACCTTTTGTATTTGCTATAATTCAGAACTATTAATGTAAACTAATGGTACTTTTGACAACATGTTTATATGCACTTAACCAAATGAATAAATGTAAATTAATAAATGCTGTGAAATTTATTGCACTTTGTTAGTTTATGTTAGCTTACGCCCTAATACATTTTTATAAATGAAAGTAGAAATTGACAAATATTTACATGAATATAAAATGTATTAATTTCTAATATTTGATTTTGTCTTAAATTGGTAACAAATTATTTATTTAATTTCTTAATATTTACTTTTTACATTTTACATAGTTTAAGTAGCAAATTAATACATTTATGTATATGCTAATTTCAAATAGATTTAAAATCATAGCTTTATTTTATAAACTATAACTTATAAAAAAAATGTTTTTATTATATTAAAACTGTATTCACCCATTGATTTATTTATTAAATAAAGGTGCAGCGTTCACTTCCTGCATGACAAGAGTTACCAAACAGAACCGCTAAATTAATAACACTTATGACCTCTTTTATTGTACAGATAAATGATCCTGTCCAAAACTCATGACGCTGTCTGAACCAAAACTCTTCTGTCTGGCCAAGTCGAGTAATGAAAAACATATTTCACCTTTTAATAACCCTAACGTCTAAAAAAGTCTGTATAAAGCCAAAGTGTCACTCTTCTGAATCTATAGACAGAAGTGTAACATAAAACACTGTTTAAATGTACCTAGGAAATACGGAGACTGTTTATTAGCTTTTGGTAGAAACAGGTAAAGAATCAAACAAATAATGATAACTAACCAAGCTTAACTATTCATGTGATAAAACAAACCATCTGAATGTGATGAAGTATTGTAAAACCAACAAAACATTCAAATAATAGTGTTATAAATTTAATCTAATGTTTAATCTTTCGTTTGTGTATTTGATGTGCTGACCTCAGCGCTTGATCCAGAGTCATTCCAGTAAAACTGAAGAACTGCAGATATTCCTCAGACACCATTCGACTGAAGTCATTACTGAACATGAGAGAGACATCGAAAACACGGTCACAGAGAATCAAAGTGTAACACACACGACTGAGAGACATGTCACAGCATCACCGGTCTGAAAATTCCCATGATGCATCTGTCAGATAGAGAAAAGCTCTTAAAGTTTAATACGACCAGAGAATAAATGTTGCATTAAAACGCACGCACGCACACACGCACGCATGCACGCACGCACGCACACACACACACCTGTAGGTTAGAGACGGTGCAGAGATGACACAATATGTCCCAAAATAGAAAAAGGAGAGATTTCTAAATCGACCAAATTTCACTTGAATAATGCATCAGTTTTTGTCATGCAAAGATTGCAATGTTGTAATACAAGCTGATTTTGTTTCAGACGGATGTCATCAAGCCCCCTTTATGTGATCAATTTACCATGGGTGGGACATCTTCAAACCTGCGCTCTAACCGGGGAACCAATCACGACAGACCTGGTCAGCTTTGCCAATCAGAGCGTTTTGGAAGGCGGGACTTTATATTGCCCGAAGAAATTCAGTCGTTTTGTGAAAAGATGGACAGCGGTGAACAAGAGACTTGAAATATGTGAAAGCGTATTTTGAAACTATGAAGATCCATTGTTTAACACATTAACAACGCCTCTAAAAGAGCCAAAGACTGGGTCCTTTAAAGAACGTAGAGATGTGCAGCTTCACAAACAGTTTATATATTTCCTTTACACACACTCACTTCTTACTCATATGGCGTGCCACGTCACACTTCCGGAAGCCGTCGAGGTTAAAGAGGCGTTTGGCCAAACGTTTGGCAGCTTCAAGGTCGGCTCGATTACTGTTACTGAGAGTTTCATTGCTGTCCAAACACAAACGCTCATTCAGTTCCTGATCCAGATCTGCATCTGCAGTGAACCGGCCCGACTTCTCTCTAAACAAACACACAAAAAAGTTACAGTTTAGTTCACGTTCAGGTTTAAACTAGTGAACTAATGGTGTCCAATTATTTTAAGAAAACAGCTTAAAATAGATGACACCGCTGTACAGTAAAAAACATGATAAGTCCCTTTAAAAAGAAAATGCATATTATACAACATACATCTTTACAAAATGTATCTATAAATTCAGCAGCCCATCTTTAAACATACATCAAAAATTTGAAAGCTTCTTACACTGATAAGAGAGGACACGTATTAGAAAACATTTTGAACTTTACAGTATTAAAAATACTAGTTGCTAATATGTGTCAATGGAAACTGAGGCTAACTGCTGTATTTTTGTAGGAGTGAGAAACCGGAATGTAGGAAACATTTACAGATACAAACAGTCAGACTTTGCATTTCTCATTTACAGTTCTGTTTTTTTTACAATGGCCTATTGATTTCAAATGAATGTGAGACACAGATTGACAGCTATGATCATCTCCGCCTTCAGTGAGTCCCGATAAAACGTGTGAACACACCCACGAGAAAACACATCAAGAATTACAGTGACAGATCCATAAAAGATCACAACAGATTTACTTTATGTTCTAAAATCCATTCATCTGATCAGCCAGACAATATAATAACAAAGGAAAAAAACGTTTGCATAATAAACTGTATTAATGATGAGTTTGGTTCCAAAATGAGTCCAGAATTTCAAAAATCATGTTTTTTATTACGTCATGTGTTTTTATTGTGTTAGTGAGCTTTTTTTTTTTTAGTTATTATGGCTTCAATCAAAACAAACCCAATGCAGTTTGATTGATATTAAAGGTGCAGTTAGTAAAATCTAAACACCAGCGAAGCCGTAGCTTGATGACGGTGATTTTCATGTGATTGACAAGTAGTTGGAAACATTTGAGATATTGTAAGTCCTCAGCTGAACAAAATACATAACATTGGCTTAGTGGTTTTTGGATATTTTACTGCAAAATTGTTACAAACTGCACCTTTAAATTGGAATGCACAATTAAAAAAACATGATTTTGGAAAAAATCAAATTTTTGAGCCAAATTCTTCAAATGTAAATATTATAACTATCATAGAACAAACAGTGCAGTCGACTTGAGAACACGCATAATTAACCAATTTTATTGAATACAGTAAAACAAACACTTTAGAACAATAACAGACTAACACATCAGTCCGTAGGTTTTGTTAATTCTTCTACCTGAATGCAGGGTGTTGTTGGCTTGAAGTGTCTCTATCTTCTGCTGAGGAACAAAGCCAACACGCCAAAAAGACCTTTTCTCCGGGACCACATCTGTTTAAACTCTTCCTAGATGAGAACCTCTGGATGTGATCCATGTTCGTGTTCAAGCTGAGTTTTCTGATCTGTTCTGGTCCAGCTGTCAGACTGTTTTAAGTCTTTCTATAAATAAATATCTATGTTTAGTGCTGATTTCTGCAATTCACAGATCTGGATTTCTTAGTCCTTCCCTGAATCATTGTGGAAAAACTGCTTAGTTCCCAAACTTGGCAAATGTTTCCTTCCAAATAAGTCTCCCTCTCTCTCTCTCTCTCTCTCTCTCTCTCTCTCTGTGTTCTCCTCTACAATTTCTCAGCTTACTTTAGCATGAAACGTGTCTGAATCTCTCCCTCGCGCATCTCCTCTCACGTGTTCTCCATTGCTCGAATCATACAAGAATTATTTTTGTATAATTGTATCTACTGTCTCTATAATTATATTTCCTTCTTCAAAAATTGACGAGCTATTGAGTCATTTGTTCTTAAACACGTTGCAGCTGTACAGCAGATGTCTTCTGAGCACTTAATCCAGTTTGTCAAACATGGTTTATTTATTCAGATGAGTGTGTTCTATGTTCAAAGTCACTCCTGAAAAATTCAGGTAGTGCCCAATTTGTGATGAACCCACAGTGTGTACTGAACTAAAACTAACCTGCACAACTGAGACACATGACAGACAGAACAGAACCTGTCGCTTTGGACAAAAGCATCTACAGTTAATGAAAGAAGGTAAAGACAGAACACAACATTCGCAGTGTATTTCATACACACAAAAATATCATTTTGAAGAGTCTTAACAGTGTACTGGAGCCATTATTGAGTCAGTAGATGTGACTGATAGTGGGTGTGAAACAGTGCATCATGGGTAATAAGTCTGCTCACATGCATTGCATAATGCGTCACAAATGTGCTGCTAAACTGAGGCGTGTGGAGCTCAGAAAAATAATGAACAGCTTTATATTTATGACAAAACTAATCCTATTTTCTGTTAGATGGAGAGAGAGAGGTTTTACATGTATCTTCTATGACAAACCGATAGCTCACACACAATTTTAATTGACATGGCAAAACTGTTTGCTCACAATAAAATAATTTGTGTCTTTAAATCCTGCTTGTTTTTATCTTCAATTACCAAAATGTTACGATCAGATTTTCAAATCAGACAAATCAAATCAGTCATTCTTCAAAATATCTTTCATCAGAACAAAGAAATGTATACATATTTGGAACAACATGAGGGTGAGTAGATGATATCAGAATGTTCATTTTTGTGCGAACTATCCCTTAAAGAATGAGAATTATACATGACTAACGAATAAATTGTTATAACATTTGTTTGTTAGTCATGTAAAATTCTCATTCTCATTCCACTACTAATAAATGACTTACTGTCGCCACCTAGTGGATAATTGAGCTACTATATGAAGGCTGAGCAGTGACTATAAATAAACACAGTCAACATTTACTACAAGTGACAAGTGTTTTGTGGATTGTAACAGAAGGACAAATGCGACATCTGATACATCACATCAAAAGGAAAATAAATGTGCATTTATGTGAATAAATTCTTTAAATCTAATATTTAAAAGCACCTGCTCCCTCCCTCTCTCTCTCTTTCTGTGTGTATGAAGGTGAACTATGCGGCAGTTTCTTCAGCTCTCTGCCAGCGATCAGATTTGCCTTTGATCTGTCCTACACACACACACACCTGATGAAACTAAGACCGCACGGCTTAACACTGTCACACCATCAGGCACAGCAGATTGTAAAGATTAAATAAACAACAGATAAACAGTTCATTATGCAGTAAATTAACTGCACTTACGTTGATAAAGGAAATATTACATAAATTACGAATTTCAGAAGATTCACCCCTGACAGGTGAAACCAAACACATGCCAGGTTAATAAATGTGAAATGCAGTTTTACTTGTGAAGTGCCATTACACTTTTTTTCAAAATGTTTTTAGATATTTTGTCATTGTGAAATTAAACTATTAAACACGTCCACCCAAAGTGAAATCATTCTGTTTGAAGAAAAAGATGTATATAAAGCAGTGTCTATTCAAATAGAAGATAATAATAACATCAAAAAATGAAATTGTAACAGGTTGCACAAGCATTTTCAACTAATTATTTTAAATCTTGGCTAGTTCAAAGTAACCGTAACTCAGAGCAATTTCAACTTGTTAAAGTTAAAATATATGTTTGTATGACTTAATGATCACATCATTTTTTACCACTGTCTTACATGATGGCAAATGATTTTGGGGTGGATATATCAAATAGTCATGAAACTTAAGTCGCACTGAAAAAGGTTAAAGTTTCAAAAACTGTTTCTGTTTGTTTTTTGGAGTTTTCATAAGATCCCCCTTTTCGCTAAAGTTGTAAAGCAAAATCCAGGATCATTTTTTGATCGACGATCTATTCAAGACAATTCCCTCTCCTGGTGAAACTGTGCTATTGCAGACTTCTGAAACAGTTTGTGGGAATGAATGTATTATATAAATATCACATAAACGATGCGCTTGACATCAGGTCCACCCACCTCGGCAGTGAAAGTGCAGGATTGCTGTTCCAGCTCTGCCTGTTCCGATCATCCGAGCCGCTGCTCAGCCTCTCGCTGGACGGCGCCCGCGTCGCGTCAGTGTCGCAGGTTATCGTCATCACCGACTCCGAGAGGCTGGGCATCTCCACGTGGGCCAGAGGAGCGAAGCTGAGCTCAACGATCTGCCGTGCGCTCTGGTAGATCTGACCCTGAACCTGAGGGGTCAGTGTGGGAAGGTCAAAGGTCAGGATGGTATGTGTGCTAGAGGTCAGAGGGTCAAGACTGTCCAGACTGCTGTAGGATGTTCCCTTGGCACGGTGAGACTCCATGATGCTCTCAAAATGGCGACTGAAGGTGTCCTGACTGTCTCCAGACTTCCTGCGGGGGCCGCGGAGCAGAAGAGGGGATTTGAGAGCCGGTAGGTCACTAATGAAATGATCACGGGGTCTGAGAAAGAAAAAGGAGTTTTAGTTCGGATTGCTAGTATACACGTACATATAAATACACAGCAATATACAAATACTTTTTAATTTTTTTATAAACATATTTTTTATATAACTTTCTGTATTAAGTTCTATATTCAGGTTTATTTAAACAATACAAATTTGTCAAATAAAAAAAAAGACAAATATGAAAAAAAATCAATTTGAATTGAATTGAGAACAACTAAAATAGTATTTTTTACTCACCCTTATGTGCATTTATGTCATCCAGTTCTGAAAATATTGTATATTTATAATAATTGATGATGTATTAATGCATAAGATCTCTTATTCTTTTCTTTTTTTATAATTTAAACAAACTAGATTATTATTGAAACTCTTGTATGACAAACAAGCACAACAATTACATTTTTTACAACAACAATTCGGTCATTATTCATGAGGGTGAGTAAACTGAATTAAATTTTTGGGTGAACTGTCACTTTAATAGAGCGTGTGCGTGTGTACACATTTGTGACCCTGGACAACAAAACTAGTCTTAAGGGTAAATCTTTCGAAATTGAGGATGTTTCATCCTCTGAAAGCGGAATAATTTAGCTTAATATTGATGTATGAGTTGTTAGAATAGGACAATATCTGGCGGAGATACAATCGTTTGAAACTCTGGAGTTTGAGGGTGCAAAAAAATCTAAATATTGAGAAAATTACCTTTGAAGTTGTAAATCAGAGGCACTGTAGTGGCCATCCACTCACAAAAAGAATGTTTTTTTATATTTATGGGATAAAAGTTTTCAAAATATCTTCATGGAACATCAATGATTTTGACCATACATGTATCTTTGGCTTTTACTAAAAATGTTCTTGTGCTACTTAAGACTTAAGCGTCACATTTAAATAAAAGTGCGTGTGCCTCTTCACACCTCTTCATCATGATGCTGTAAAACTCCTCTCCATCATCCACCTCCTGATCAGCCAACAGCCTCCTCACGTCCCCCTGCATCCTGACAGTCACCCAGCTCGCAACATCCTCTTCCTCCACCTCCTCTTCCTCCTGCCCATCTGCTCTCTCGTTTGGCAACGGACTGCTCCCGGCACAGGAAGTTCCTATGACACTTCGGTTGCTCCCAAACGCTGAATCAGCGTCCTCCTGCTCGGCTAACAACACCTCATCTATGTCAGTCTCCCGGTAACATCTCAACGGAACGGCATCCAGATCGGTCTCGGAATATTTTAAAGTCCGTCTAATTATTCCAGTTTTGGGAGAGGTACCAGGTGCAGCAGGGGGCGGAGTCACAAGCTCAACCTCCACTTGATGAACATCGTGATTGGCTCTGAGAGCAAGCTCCGCCAAGGGAAGATACATGGGTGGGATTGGAGTTGAGTGGCCAGTAGGGGGAGCCGTAGGAACATCTAGATGGATAACAAAATTGTTTGAAAGAATCATAAATAATATTGTACATGGATGCATTCTTAGCAGGTGTTTCTATGGGCAACTATATTCAAGTCGTCCGCCATATTGCAACAGTCAAAACCTGTCAAGGGCAAGTTGACTTCAACCGGGGTTGTGCGTCTTTAACTGGCTTTATACACATGTATAGATAACAACTGTAACGTGCTGCTGTTAAGACTCAAACATTATATTTGCCATACGAACACAATACAACATACAAAAGGTGTTAGCTAACAAAATATTAAAAGATGACCTCAGTTTTAAACCTTGAGTTTATACATACAAAAATGCATGTGAAAGGTGTGAAAAGTTATCATGTTTGTTCCGGAATTTAAATCGATGCGTTTCTTGTTACAATCAGAATCCGTGCAAATTTGTGTCATCCTGGAAAACTCATTGATTTTCACTGCAAGCGATGTTTGACTGTTTCCAGCAACGAAAATGTTGACTGTTCCAAAATGGCGACACTTTGATCTTTTTGGAGTGGTTAAAGGTGGCAATACACATTACAATTAAAAACATGGCTTTACTTAAACACTTCTATGTAGTCTTGATTATACTGTATAGTATGCGATTTTCTGTATGCTCAAAAAACAAAGATCTACCACATAAGATGCAATGTATGGATTCCCATGGAACCCGCAAACAAATGTACATCTTGACTACACTGTAAGGGACTTTTATTTACCCTAATGCACTTTTCATAAATGCTCTTTACAGTATTTCGTTTAAATGGTGTTACAGCCCTTCATGAAGATGACCAGCTTTCATGCATTAAATGCATATGGGGTAAGAGAGCAACACAAGTAAAACAATCTGAACACAAACAGCTTTTAGTAATCTATTATGGGGTTCTGATGTTATTAAAAGTGAGCAAAGTAGATAAATGGAGGCTACTGACTCTTTTCTCGTCCACTGGCAGTGATTTCTGTAGAAGTGCCAAATAGAAACTCCCACTTGGCGCGGGCGATTTTCTGACAGTGCAGAGATGGGCCTGGAATCACAGAACCACCATCCAACTGCAACACATACCCGAAATAGACTCATGTTAGCTTACAAGAGACAGCAAACTAGCTTCTTAATACTGAAAACCATTTTCTCTTAACTGCGTATGTATGACCTGAGGTGTTGAGTCTCCCAGTGAGGTAAGACAAATCAACTTAATTTAAGTTTCAACTTAAAATAATAACATTAATTCAAGTTTATTTTTCTTAACCAAAAAAACAAGATTTAATATCCTAGGTCATTTATTGGAGAGCATGACTGATGCAATGAGGAGCAAAAGTGTCCATTTGTGTGAACGTGACAATTTGTACAAAATTGGTTTTATTTTCGAACTTCGAACAGTTCAAATTCTGTTCACATTTCAAAATAAAAGCCCCATGTACGCACACATCTCACCTGTATTCCTGAAGAGGGATGTTCTGAATGGTTGCTGTTTTGGCTGGACTCAGGTGAGATGCAATCTCTGTCTCCAAGGCTACCCGTCACTCCGCTGGAACTCGGGGATGACCCAGCCAGGCAGGTGTGCTCTCCACTCTCTCCTTCTCCCTCCTCTAGAACCACCGGCCCTAGAAGCAAAGCTTGCCTTTTCCTCCATTCTGTCTGCCTTTGTTGTTGTGTTAGTATGGCCATCTCCTCTACTTTGTCCACCAGGCTATGGTTTGTTCCACTTACTGCTTCATTAACATGCTTTCCTCCTCTGTCCGTCACCCCAACCGTCTCACTTGTTCTGTAACTTTTAAAAGTCCCTTCAAGTGGCTGTGGCAAACTCAACTTCCCTACCTCTGTTTTTGCTTGCTCTTTCCATTGCTGTCTGGACGTCCAGCTAACTGGAGAATCGTTGACATTCTGACCAATGAACAAGCGTCTGGATATCTCAATGCTTTCTGCGATGACATCATCGCCCCAGTTATCCTCCTCCAGGAACCATGGGTCAATAGGGGTCCATTCCTCTCCAGTGTACTGTGGGGTCTTGTGTCGGTGGGGGGTGGGACTATCAGTGACCAGCAGGTCGGCTCTCAGCTGCCGTGGATCTCGTAGCGGAGAACCCAAGTCTGCTTTGGACAGACTTGAACGAAGAAGATGGGAAGGGAGGGCAGGGGAATCAGGGGCACTATCCACTGGGATAGACCCAGACATGTGATGGGCCAAGTCTTCAACTAAACCAAAACGCTGGGTACCTGGTGCTTCAGGTTGGTGGGAAGGAACCCCATTGGTAGCAGGCAAGTCAGATGGTTGGGGTTCATGCACAGGTATGTTCATTTTAACAGCCATCTGCACCGGACTCTGTTGTAGGGACTCGTGATGGATATCTCTAGATGGATACCCATAGTTTGTGCTGTTCAGGTGAGATTCCCCAAACACAGCAGGTGGTGGACAACTTTGGACTTCATTGAAAATGGTAGAAACCTTGGTGGCTTTCTCCGCAATCCTGCGGGCAACCTCAGGACTGTTCAGAGCAGACGAGTTATTGCTTCCACTCAGCTGGTTCAATCCACCGGTGGGTGTATTGGCCAAACTGGTCCTTTGCTCCGCTTGAGGCTTGTTTGCACTTGTTTCCCAGTTTTGACTGACTGGAGTGGAACAATCTTGTTTTGAAGAAAGTTTCTGGATGGAGCATTCTTGCGGCATGGATGTAAACGTCTTTTGTTGTCCAGCGTGGGATGAGAAACCATCAGACCCTGAACTTTTAGGGATGTCACGCATAGCTCCTACCCTGCCTGGACCAGGATCATGGCGATAAGCACTGCAATTTGGCACAGATGAGCCTTCCCAGGATTGGCAACGTGCCCTCCGTTGCTGGTGAGACTTCGGACTCCAGTTTGACCCACGAGCAAACTTGCACTTCAACAGGGGGGAGCCAAACTCTTCCAAGGCTCGTTGTGTTGAGGCTTGACCAACAGGATCCAAAGCAGATTGACAAAATCCTGGTGAACCAGAGTGCTGGTAAAACTGACTGTTATTGCAGGAAGATTCAGCAGGGCCGGAACCGACTGGATCACTACACCGCTTGTGTAAACAACTCCCTTCTTTCATCCCACTGGGACTCTTACAAGGACTCTCCACGGTTTTAATGTGAGGCTTCTCGATGTATCTGAAAGTGACAACTGATCTCTGCCCAACCTCTGGTCTGGTGTTCTGGTGATGTTTGCAGGCTCGACACGGTGTACCTGTTCCAGAGAATGATAAAGAGTGGACATGTTTCAACTGTTTACTGTCAATGTTGTTGGACACCTGTTGGAATGGCTCCTGCTGGGGAATGCTGCATCTTTGTGGGGAAACCCGGGAATCGTGGGAGGGCTGTAGTCGGAAGCTAACATTTGGTTTGTATGTTCCACAGGACTGTGAGCTGCTAGCAGGTGCTGCCTGGGCTAATTTGTTAAACGCCTCGACCGGACCATCCTCCTCCACTGAGGTTTCACAGGAACTACCATTCCCAGCCTGCTCGGGTGTGGACCTCACCTCCACATACAAATGAAGGACTTTTCCAGTTTGAGACATGGCGTCATAGCCAACACAAAGTGACACAGAAAAAGATTAAATAGGAGATAAAGAAAGAAGAGAACAAAGTGTTATAAATAGAACAAAGATCCTCAGTTTGTAGACTCCAGTGCAAGTTTATTTTTGGTTCCTCAAACCGCTGTTCTTCAGAAAACCTCTCTTGCTAGAGCTGACACTTCAGTCTGAGAGGACAAGCCATCGCACCTGAGAAAGAAAAGAAGAAACACTGCTATTAAATTGCATTAAAATTATTTATTGAAGTCAGGAATTAGTCACATTGATCTTTAATGTCAACATAAAATATATACATGTTTTTAGTCTACTTGTTAAAACTAAAAAGAAAAACAACTGTCTGATTTAAACAACTTTTCATCTTAGATGACGTCACCAATGGTGCATTAGTTTTAGCCAATGAATGACATTTCAGTGTTTCACTTAACAAAATGTGAAATAACAACAGTGACTTTTGACGGTCAAATACACTGAAGTTCTGATTACTATCTATCTGCTAAATGTGCCTGCTGTGAAAACGAACATCTGAAACTTGTAAAGAAAAAAACGATGTGGCAGAAAACTAGATTATATTTTTTGTATCAGTAGAAGAACCAATTACAGAGGAAGCAATTAGATGATATCATCAGTAGCCAGGTTCATGCACGCACGCACGCACACACACACACACACTATAACTGTACATCAAGAGTGTTAATCCTTAATGACTCATACATTACAGTCATAGTCAGGATTCCAAATGTTATTACATTTAAATTACATTACATTTATGCATTTGGCAGACGGTTTATCCAAAGCGACTAAAATTGCCTTATGCGATGCATTTTTGTTTCTGAGTGTGTGCAATCCCTGGGATACGACCAATGACCTCGACGTTGCTTGCGTGCTCTAGCAGTGCTCTTATCACTGAGTTGAGGAAAATTAGGCATTATGACAAGAGAGAGAGACTGTGGAGTGAAACAGACAAGATCAAACTAACACAGCGTCAGTGATAAACATTGATTACACATAATTATTAAATCATAGACTGACGCTATTGACCAATGAGAATCCAGTGTTACAAAGATACAGCTACATGTTTAGACACATGCACAAATAAACACATCTGCACTCTTTTTACTGGAGAATAAAAGAGTTCATGAAGCCTCAGAGACAACTAATGATTTTGTGATTTATCTCATGTGTGCTGAACACCATAAACACACACGCATGCACTTGTGAAAGTGTCTTTTGGACGTTGATGCTGTGGAAAAACGGTAAATAAACACAGCTCTTACAGAATCAACTTCAGACAATCAAACACAGATTCATATTAAAAGATAGTGTGGAGTACAAATTGGTCCATAATATTTCAATCCACTGAGGTCAAATTATTCCTGAAGAGAGATTTCCAATAGCATTTCCATTAGTGCTCATGACAGATGAAGATGTTTTTCGCAGAATGGTGTAGTTCCAGCAATAGGGGGAGACTGATAAACACTGAAGATATACCGTTCTACAAACAGCAGACTGACAAATATACAATACACCAATCATGTATCTCTAGACAAACTTATGCATCAACATTTGAGTTTCTTATTCTGTTAATTCATATATAAAATGTTTGATGTTTATATTTCCAGTTTACTGAAAGAAACAATCGTGGATACAAATGTAGTGAAATAATGTGGTCCACATTTTAGCCTCCATAAGCAAAAATGGCTATTTTTAAATTGAATTTTTCCAGCCAGTTGAATAACAAGCTAACAGAATTACTCTGGTTCAATCTTCTACAAGCATCTTTACAGAAAAAAAAGGATTTGTCGACTAATGAGTAAAGCCTCATTGATGATAGTGTCATATCACAAACCACGCATACGACAATATTTGCTCTGGTTCCTCAATATCATTCGCTCTCCAAAACTACTCTCTCTCAAGCCTTCTCAGCTCTTTACCATCAGCTTACTTCCTCTTTTAAATCCAGAATGTTATATCACAGCACACAAACATCTTCCCTGCAGAGCACATTCACTGCTGCACACATAGAGCATCATTATACAGATCATCTATCTGTGAATTATGAAAGAAAAATTCTGCTGAAGGCGATTGATGCTATGAGTAACTAAACATGTGACTCATTATTTATGTTTGACTACATTGGGTCTTCAAAATGTACTTTGTGAAATCAAAAATCATTACAGAACAAGAATAAATAACACTTAAATGTCATGAAACATATCCAGGGCACACCAGGAACATCTTCCTCCTCTAAATTCCCATTACTATGATGAATTGTAACTTTAACTTTAGAGGGTTTTTATTTTGTAACTTTCATTAATCTTAAGGGGAATTCTCATAACTGTATGTGGAAGATATAATATCTTATCTATATCAGAATTAAAGCATTATAGCGGACACAAGCATACTTTAAGTCTCACTGTATACTGTTTTTTCCTTTATCAGTAATTCGAGATATATGCAGGGCTCGTATTTAAGGGGGATGCGAGGGGATGGAATCCCCCTTGTTAAAGAAAATGACAAAAAGCTTCTCCTTTGTAAAGCCACGATACCCCATATCATCTCAATTACAACCATGCTATAATTATTATAATATAAGTTTTATAAAGCAAATTGTGTCAGTCTGAAAAGTATTCCATATTTTATCATTTTTTAAATAAATCATAACTGTTGTTCAGACATTACATCTGTCTGTGGGTTTTGCAAATGTTTGACCAATTAAAAGTGTTTTAAAGAGATTGCGACTAAACCTTGAAGCTTCATTGGATCATCAAGCTGTCAATCAAACATTATAAATCCACCAAGTCTCTATTGTGAACGAAGTTCAGCGCACATATAGAATGTCTCTATGATGTGATTGTTGTAAGGATGAACAAAACATACAGTATATGTCCAACATTTATTTAAAAAAGCCTCATTAAAGTTCATGTGACACGTCATACTGTGAAAAGCCATCAAGGGAATTACATTATTAAATTAAATTCAAACAGAAAACACTTTTAATTTGTAAAAATATTTCCATTTTCGCCTTGACCATCAAGAGACTTTGTTTTTAAAAATAATAATATATTGCATCTATTTGGATAGCTAAAATTTCGTCGAATAAAAATTGCAGTTGTAATAAATCTAGGGGTAATCGCAATCGTCAATTTTGGCCTTCAACAATTACAAAAACAAAAGAATCGCGGTAAAACAATTATTTTGCCGCGTTCCATTTTGCATGGATCCTCTCTTTTCTTGTGGTATAAATCCATCATATTATATATATGTATATTAATATAACCGTTAGGGATGTTGCGGTGACGGAATTTTCCCACCGGTTAAAACCTAACCTTACCGTGTAAAAACAACGGTAGTACCGTTCTCACCGGGTTGCATGTAAATGCCGAAAATGTGGTCTTGCACACTTCTCTATTTACTTTCACTTAAATAAGCGGCAATTCAGCGGCATTTGCTTGAATTCATGATGGTTCATTTTATTCTTAATAAAAATACACAAAACAGTACGACACTCGCTTATATTATACACATTTTTATTGCAAGACGAATAATCACAGCACATATATCATGCAAGCATCAAATAAGAAACGAACGTATATAAAACTTCATGTTAAATAAGGTGCCTTTATCAACAAGATGAATTATCACTGCTCGAACAAATAAAAAACGGTTGATTTGTTTTGCTGCGGGATTTTTATGGTGCGCTTGAAGATGTGAGTGTAAATTCACAGAGTTACCACCAGTTTCTACCACGTTCATCAAGCAAAGTTTACAGGTTGCCTCATTAACGTTTCCAGGTTCCCTGTTGACATTGGGTTTAAATCCAAAATATTGGAGGCGCTTTTGCATTTTGCTTTGAAATGAAATCTTCCGCCATAGTTTTGTCCGTTAAATCGCCTCACTCTTCTCACGTGAATCTGAAATCTATAAATGAAATCTGACACGTGCTGCTGACCTTTATTGCGACACTCGTTCATCTTAAGCTAAATTGAGAAGACGCGCTCTGCCGCGATGGGCAAGTGATGTAACCGGTAGGCGGGTTAAACACCGTGTGTCACCGGTAATACCGACTATCGCAACAAGCCTAATGACTTAATTGTCAAGAAAAAAATACATAACATCAGCACTAATATAACATAGAAAACCTGGAAATGGTCCTAAAAAGGCTTTATTTTTCTGTAAGCAAAATATCTTATTTCTAGAGTCAAATATGACCCCACATGTTATTCACAGGTTTAATAATAGGTTTGCGTTATTTTCAGTGTCGTGTATCTCAGATTGATCTTTCACGCACCATAACAAGTCACCTGCAACACAAACACTTGATGTAACCGTCAAGGAGAAAGACTGAGTCACTGCAGAAGATTTAATGGTCCCTCTGAGGTCGCAGTGCCTCCCAAGTGTCTTTATTTGCCTGTTTACAGGTTGACTGAGCCAGATGCACGTCTCTTTATAGAGCACAAGAGTAAGTGTGCTAATCTTAGTGTGCTACGTGACAGACTGACCACAGTAATGACATTTCAACATACTTACAGAGAGACAGGCCTTCTGAGGACAACATGCCACTGCTGAATGCCTTCAACAACGTGGAATTAAAACTGACCCTATTTACAGTACATTACAAAATAAGAACGCATTAAACACTATAATAACAAGCTTCAGCTTGAGTTTTTAACACAATCAAATGTCTTTACTTATGGAACCATGTGTGGACTATTCTGTTTCACCTCAACATTAATTGAATGCATTTGCGTGTAGGTCATTTATTTCGAAACGGCCATGGCTTTTTTTCTGTATAATGGCATGGATAAATATTTACGGAGTAACCTGTTGCTTTGTAGATGGGGTCAAAATGTACAATTTGGTCAAATTTAATGGGTAAAAAATTCAGAGATTGGTACTGTGATTTTGATTTATGACAATTGAAAATGGGTATATTTTCGTACAATTATACAATTCAGAGTTATTATAGTTTGACTTTAGTTTCATTAATCCCCATATCTTTAGGAATGTAAATGGCCCCGTTTACATGCAACCAATGAATCCACTTGCATCGGATGGATGGCTCAATCGGACTGAAAAGCCTTCATGTGCATAGTATTATTCTAAATAATAATGTTTTCATTCCAAATGTGAAAAAACTGACTAAATTGAGATCATACATACATACATCCAAGATGAATTTTGAAGTGAGATGATAGACGATTGTGCAGTGTTGCCAGGTCTCGTTATGCTTAAAATACATGGACGATCTGAAAAGTTTTTAAATGATTTCTTTCCGGCGGGTTAAAAGAGGAATAATGTTGTTCATCAGATGTTAATATTTGGGATATGCAAGGTAATTTTAACTAGTTTTTGAATAGCCATTGGACTAGATTTGTTAAGCGAATCTGGCAACCTAGCTGAGCGTATGCACAGAAGTTCTGTTCGGAATAAATTGCATGTACATGTAAACAAGTTTTTGAATCATATTGCAACATTTAGGGGACATGTAAACAATACTGAAAGTATCTGCAATGAGATTGAATACATTGGGATTGAAAAAAATGGGTGCATGCAAATAAAGGTATCAAAATAGAATTTTGTCTGTAATATCTAATATTAAGATCAATTTAATTCTTCTTGAGATATATGCATGCAAACTTTGGAAAAGAAACATTTCATTTTTGAAGTCAGAACTGGCATGTTATGAGATTTAGTCAACAGATTCTACCAAAAGACCTTCCAATCTTTTTGGAAAACGAATACAATGTCATCTTAAGTCATTTTTCACAGCCTATAATCTAGCTCCAAATTTGACGAAATGCTCATCCATTTCATTTAACATTTTGCCCTTCTTCATCATTTAGACATTTCCTTCACCACGAAAAATGATCAAAATAAAAAATAGAAGTTGTACACCTCTGTGAGTTGATGTAGACTCAGTTTAATTCTTTATTATCTAACTTTCCTAACCAGATGCTGAAAAAGGAGAAAGCCGAGATGAACACGACATTGAAAAGAATACAAGGAAAGCGAGTCATTTCAGTAAAGCTCTGTACAGACTAATCCACATGGTTCTTAGCACTTTTATGGATAAATGTATGAATATGTTTGCCTTGAATTATAATCTTGTTTTGTTGAGCACAGCAAGCAGACAGCTGTAGTCATAGAGACAGCTCCATGCCAATGAAAAGCCTCTCTCTCTCTGCCTCTCTCTCTCTGTCTCTCTCTCTTTCACTTGTTCTCTTTCTCCACTTAAATATTTCCATCCAAGGAGACCGACAAAGCACAACATCTCAAATGTTTCTATGAATAGAGCAGGTTGCAACAGGTGATGTAGGATGACTTATAATACTGGACTACCAAACAAACATGTTTTCTTGGGAAATTGCAATGTCCCAATGAAGCACATAAATTACTTACAGGGCAAAGATTGATTCAAGTTTATGAATCCACATTTCATTTATCAACCGTCCTTGTGCTCCAGAGGAGAAAATGTGGAGATGTGTCATTGTGAACATGCCATGACTAGCCGTCATTACTGAAATATATTTACAAAAACAAGTGATGTCACACTTTCTACAGGGTCAGGCCTTATGGCTCATCCTCAAGTATCTAGAACGGTTTACGATAATTTTTTTAAACTGAGAGGTGAAATATAAAGTCTGCATTTTAACCTTATGAGAGGTTGTCAACCTGCACAAACGTGAAACGTAATGTTGAGTCACATAATAGCTGATCTGTATCGACTCTGAATGTGACTCATCTAATCTGCCAGAACAAGCCGTTTGAAAACTAATCATTTCATTCCCACAACAGTTCTGTGCCGTCAAAAAGATGTATGAATCAGGGGATGGAGGTGAATTTACATATTCAATTCCCATAATAATACCATAAGCCTTAAGGTCAGAAGTCTGTAATTGTTGAGTCTGAAACCACTTGTCTTTACATGTCTGTGTGTGTACAAAGCTAAATGCATGTAATATATGCCAGCTTTGCGTATTTGTAGGTGTGAAATATTTGTAGAACTTGAGAGACGAGCATTGACTTAAGGTCCAATGTATAATTTGTGGAGGATCTATTGAAAGAAATGCAATACAGTATACATAACTATATCTTCAGAGGTGTATCAAGAACTGACATAATAAAGCGTTATGTTTTTATCATCTTAGAATGAGCTATTTCAATCTACATATGCCACGGGTCCCCTTACATGGAATTCTCAATGTTGTTTTTTATAGTGGACCTAAATGGACAAACTGCTCAATAGAATGCATTTCATAAATACGTTATCTCCTTCGGCAAAGAAGAGAAAACGTGACGACATCTTAGTGGGTTGTCAGCCACCGCAGTGCTTCAAAAGTGGGGGTTGAGCAGTGGAGTGAGCCATTGGTTGCAATTCGCAACCTCACCACTAGATTCCGCTAAATATTATACTGGACCCTTAAGGACCACATGTGATGGTTCAGATCAGTATATCAGCAATATTTTGCATTAATTATTACATTATTACAGAAATACAAAACTACATATTATTTCTACATAACAGGAATAAGAAGAACTGTACAATCACACAGAGAGAAACAAAAAGAGAGTTTGGAATTCACCTTAAAAATAATACAATCAAAGACACATTCTTAAAGGGATAGTTCACAGTTCATTCCCCAACCTCGTCATTTCAAATCTGTATGACTTTCTTTCTTCTGCAGGACACAAAAGAAGATATTTTGAAGAATGTTGATAATCAAGCAACATTGAACCCCACTGACTTTCATTATGTACACAAAACCACTGAGACATTTCACAAACTATCTTCTTTTGTGTTACACTGAAGAAAGAGACACATAAAGGTTTACACATAAAGGCGAATAAATGATGACAGCATTTTTTGAGGGGGATGAACTATCCCATTCATTTCAAGTCTTATACTAAACAAATTTAATAACTTGTGAAACAACTTTTTATCTAATGACATCATGTGCAGTATATCAATTACTTTTCATCCCCTGAAAACCTCTTTCTAACAACCCACATCCAATTTGCTACGTAAAGCACAATTCTCACAATCCAGCCGGTCCCGATGTAAAAATTCCAGTCTCATTTTTTGAAACCTGACTATCCTGTTTGACTCATAATGTCAGATTACAGAAGCAAAACCGGTTGTGAGTGACATTTCAAATTGATTTTAACAACGTCTGTCATGAAATATGCAGTCATGCAAAAGTCCGTGTATGTGTTTGTGAGGCAAAGATTAGAAATACAGAGCCAAAAATAGCATGCGCTGATGTGGTCCAATGTCGTATTAGGTTGAGACAAGCTCTCTCTCGCTCTCGCCACAGTTGCTAAAGACCTACTTTCTCCTTCTCTACTTAATAGGATTTATATCCTCCGTCTGTGATACACAGACACACCTGCAGGTCTGAGCCAAGCTCTTCCATTAACACGGCTAATCTGAGACCGTCCAGGAGCAAACACGCCCGATCCACCCGTGTCTCTATTCCTAACCTGAGTTTCCTACCAAAATAAGAAATCATATTTTCCTTGAAGAAAATAAAGCATATTTCTACAGTATGAGAAGTAATGAATCAGGTCACCCAAAACATAATGATTTACTCATCGACCCTTTGTGTCGTTCTGAAGTCGTCTTTTGTGCGTGAAACACAAAAGGTATTTAATTTATCGAATATCCGGTTGGGTGAATTTAATACAATGGCAATGACTCAAAGCACACAAGAGTGTCCACAAAGCAAGTCTCTTGTTGACTTTGGTGAAAACTTACCCGATGAAACAATTTTACAATAAAATCAAGTGGCTGGACAAGTTTGTGAGAGTCGCTCAATCTCAATCCAAATGAGATTTGATCTATTCCAAAACTTGATTCATCAGCACATTAAACAACCTTCAAACAGCACCTCGGCCATCAACCTGTCACATTAGACCTCATGAACGCATATACTGAACTCATTTCTACATGACGTGACGTGAGTAATGGAGTTGAGTTCAACACTTAAGTAAATGAATCAAGGAAATAACCAAAAGTGATGTTTTGTATCAATTATTATAGTGATAACTTCTACAGGAACATTTTAGCTTGACTGAACAAAAACTTGAGCATGCAAAACGACAATAAAAAGTACACAGTGAACTCAGTGTGCATAATAAATGAAAAATGTGAGTTAACTAAAGATCAAATTGAGCAAACTTAAAATAAATTGTAATGCATTAGACAGCAAGTCAGCTGATGGGGACCTAAAAACTTCTTTAAAGGTGTGATTTTTTTCTAGTTTTACACAAATGTAATGTAAATCATAGGGGTCCACATAATGTGTCTGTGAAGTTTCCGCTCAAAAAAACCCACATATCTTTTAATATACCATGCACTACATGCCCACTTTTGCTTTGAGGAGAAACGCGCTGATTTGGTGTGTCTCTTTAAGTGCAAGTGAGCTGCAAGTCTACGCCCCCTTTTCAGCAGAAAACGCAACCAGGGCTGTGAGCCTGTGCTTCCAGCGTCAAAACAATAACGTAGGGTCACATAAATTGAACGAGAAACAAGGTCTCGTCTTTGAACACCAAACATATTGTTTTTGATAAGCACACCCTATTTCCCCCGGGGCCATGCTTGAACCCACTGCGGTCCCCGTTGGTCCAGTCACGACTGCTTTCGGGAGCATGGCACCCATTTCTAGTCTTCTTTAAAATGCATTTCCAGTAATTAAACTGATAATGCATTTATCCATACATGCATACATATACATAAATAAATTAAATGCAGATGAGCAAACAACTAACTAAGCATAAACAAAATATAGCACAGAACCTGATTGATTCCTGCACAAAACAGCTCACACCTTTGGAACGGTAAAAAGAGAAACTTTTTGTGGTTTTAAAACCACTTTTCCAAACCGCGGTATACCTTCAAACCAGTTTCCGGCCCATGCCTAGTCACATCATGTCAGCTTAGCAACAGTCTTGAGGATGAATGAGAACAGCTCCCTGCTCTCATCCGGCACACCTCTATCAGGACGCCTGAACATGGGTTTAATGTCATGACATGTCACACATCGAATGCTGTTCGGAGCAAATTTACACTTCCAATACGACCACTTTATTTCATCTGAAGACAGATGGAGCGAGTGGGAGCAAGACGGGAGCGTGTGAAAGAAAACGTACGAAAGGTTGTTGAATGTGTGAAGGAGAAAGAGAAGAAAGTGGCGCATGTGGGCAGCAGGCGGAAAGATGAAAGAGGTTTTCATGAAGGCTCATGTTCTCAGGCCTGATAAAAAGCGAATTACGTGAGAGGACCACAGGCAGGACAACATACTGATGAGAGAGAGAGAGAGAGAGAGAGAGAGAGAGAGAGAGAGAGAGAGAGAGAGAGAGAGACCAGGACAGATAATGTCTCTTAGCAAATAAGAAATAATATATATGTAAATGTGCTCTGAATCCCTGAAATGAAAGTACATTTACAACCTGTAAAGTCTGAAACCTGAATGTCAACTTTCTGTTTAGAGAAAACAAAATACAAGTTGTCTACATACCAACATGTGCATGCATACACAAACAACCTTTACGGTGCCAGCAGCACAAAGTCTGATCATCATGAAACGATAAAGAGTAAAACATGACAGGAATTTCAGCCTCGAGAGGTCACGCAGAACACAAAGTGTTGAGATTAAGACAGAGAGTGATGTTTGTACCGGGATAACATCTCAGTCTCGTCAGGCTGTCTGATACCTCTAGGTAACATCAGCTAATGAAGACAAAACATCATGGCTTGCCCTCAGACAGACAACACACAACTCTTCGCTTGCTCCGTTTCATCGCTCTCTTATTCCTCCGTTTAAAGCCTCCGTCTGTCATTTTGTACAGGTTCTGTGTTTCATCCCTTCTGGCTCTCTCTCACACGCTAAAGGTCGTGCCGTTCTTAACCCGCAGCGATGAAACCTGCAGCTCTCTCTCAGCCTCTGTCATTCATCATCCTTAAGGACTCAAATGTCTTTCTGAGGACAACATCTGTTCTGCCTGCCACCAGCGGACAGACAACGGGGTCGAATCAACGCAGAGCCACTGAACCAGAAGGAAATCAGACCTAACAGAGTTTCGCAGCTTTAACACATTATTACACATTGCAGGAATGATCTGTTGATCGTCTGTTGATTCTTTACCAATCTCGGGTTGGGATTTGAATGAAAACCGTTCACACCCCATAACGACGTTGAATTGAAATAACAGTAGAAGGAATTTAATTGAACCACAAAACAGGTTTTTCAACAAAATAGGGATAAAACATATTAGATTGCAAGACAAGCCTTCAACTGTTTCATGACGTTTGACTCCATTTTGGAGACTTTGGGGAGCTTTTCGAGTACTTCTTCAGCGAGAAATATATTTCTCAAATCCACTCTTCCAGCATTATCTGAATTTCTTTACATAATATTTTTCCCCATTCTGCATCTTGTCGTCTACCTCAACTCAGGGGACAAACTGGAATTTCAAAGACTCCATTCGGTATAATGTCGCACCTGCAGCTGACGTTACGACAACTTGCAGAGGTTTTCATCCAAACACCTGCAGGACTTTGTATGGCCATGCAAAACACATCAAACATCCGCAAAACATGTAACAGACACATCAAATAATACAACATAAGAGTGGATTTAAACACAATACGGTTATACGGAATCATTTAGGTGTGTGGAGCATCAGTCCGCATGCACACATCTCTGAGTAATGACCTCAATGTCCTAGAATGATCAACTGGTTGATTCCCACGATCTCATGAAAAACTTCCAGCATTATTTTCTGACACAAACATACAAACCCACTGCTTCACAATAGAGGCAAATTAATCTCTCATTTATGCCATAAAGGCCAAGTGTCTAGCGTCCTAAGCACATGCAATCTCAGGCCACATCTCATGAAGAAATCAAGACTAATCCAGCATGAATTTTAACATGACAGTCTGCTGAAAACGCTTCTGAATGCAGCAAGCATCACCATCACATGGGATACTCGATCTATAAATAACCCAGCAAACACGAAAGATACACAGTGAGTCTCACCGGAGTCTCAGGTGGAGAGATGGATACTGGAATGCGGTCTGTCCCTGCTGCTGTTACTGCAGTCCGCGTGCGCACCGCATCATCATCATCATCCTCTTCATCTCTATCATCCGAGGACTCTAACCGGGTCTGTGTGGGGAGTCCAGTGTGTGCTTCTGAAGGGGACTGATACACGCCACTGCCCTGCATTCGTGTTTTAGGGGGAGAAGGAACGGAGAGAACGGAGTGTGTTTGTAACTAATAGAGTCGCACATCGGCGTGCACCAGCGCACCGACACTCGCTCACTCTCACCCGCCCCGCCGGTAACGCACGGGGCGTGTCCTAAAGACGCGCTACCGCACTGCTCCTAAAGTCGTGCCGCGTGCGCAGTGGCCAAAACTGTTGCTGTTTTATATTAGACAGAATGTTTGTTTACATTCAGGGGTCGAATTGTGGCTCAAACAAACCTTCGTTGGGACTCTTTCTGGCTTCATGATTGTACATCAATTGATCAATCTGTGAATTCTGAGACATTGACAATTACGCAATGTTGCACATCTTATTGTTTTATATATTTGAAGATGTTCTATCTTTTAATGTTAACTTGTTTCTATATTGCTTTTTCTCTATGGCTATAACACAACTTTTGCACATTGTAACATGTCACATTTGTGTGTAATCTTCTGTATTGCCTAAATATTTCATTGACTGTTGTGTATGTTCATATAGATTATTGTTACAATCATTCTTGGACCTTTTTGTCTGTGTTCTGGAAGCTTCTGCAAACAAACAAACGAGCATACTAAAATGATGTTTGTTCAATACCTTACGGGCCGTTATGTCCCGCCCATTTCGAGACACCAATATCTATTCTGCACACTAATATCCATTCTGCACACTTGCTCTATTTCTCAATGTAGTACGCAGTATGCAGGGCGTTAGTAAAGAGGGTATGCATCGACGTCACATTCCCACGTGAGCATGTAGGGACACGCCCTGGTACACGCTGTCCTGGGTGGCAAAACACACAGCCAATTGGCTGAGGAGAAACAAATAAAACCGGGACTAAAACACGCATTTATTTGCTGAAATTACAAGCAGCTGGACTCGAGGGGATCCTCACGACTTCTCTACAACTTAATTATGACTCAGTTGTTCCCGGACACTGAAATGTTGCGCTTAATTGCGTTACCTGATATTGTAAGCAGTCATTTTGCGGAGTGTTTCGCCACCCGGGAGGGCAGGGCACGCTCCGGCGTGCTCACGTGGTGTGTACGTGGTAAAGTGACGTCGATGCATACTCTATTCCATACGGACGCACGCATGCTTAGTGCGCGCGCTCTTACTGAAATCACTGTCAGGTGTGACGAGATTTTCAGGTTGAGGCTCAGCAAGACTTTAAAATATAATGATCCCGTTAAAATGAACATTAATGAGCTTTTTATCTACTGTTAATAATAATGATCTAAAGAACTGCAAAACAAGTTTCTCTCTCAGGAGAAACGACAGAATGTGTTTTCACACGTCTGTCTCGTGCATCACTCTCACGCACGCGCACACACATAAATATACAGAAATGTTGGCACAATATACAGTTGCTTTGCCAGGAGCTGTGCATGCTGTGTGTTTGGGCAATTGAATAATTACTCTTTGACAAGATTTGTTAAGAATGTATGAAAGTTGCTCACATAAACGTTCATATTCACATTTTAAACCTAAGCTAAGTTAATACTTCAGACTCTTCCTTGCCCATATTGACACTTTCTTTCCATATTTCTTTATTTTGCACATGAAAACTGTATTACACCTGTATACGTTTAATGACTAATACTTCTGAAATTCAGGTCATTTGGGCGCCACCTTTCCTTTGTTAATGTGGAGCATTCAACACTTATGCTGTGACACAAACATGTCATATAATGGATCATAAGTAAGATTTCTTTGTGTTTACATCAAGAGAAAAACTTCTTTTGTTGACATCATATGCTACAGTGCACTCTGGTGGTAAATTAGTGTCAGTCAAATGTCCATGTTTAAATGTCATGTCACCCACAAGAAATAACAAACATTTGTCGTTTTACATAAAACTTTATACTTTATCAGCACTTTGCATTAATTATGCACTTAACCATTTACAATCGGCCGTTTGCAACAAGTGCTTACACAACTATACAAAAGCAGTAAACATTAAAGCAAAAGCGCATGTGCAAACATCACTTGTGATACTGTAAAACGAGAAATTTTGCCCAAAATAAAAAATACAAATGAAAACAAAACAACTGCCCGCTGTCTTTATACTTATTGAAATACTCAGAATAAAACAACATTGTATAATATAGTGGTCTTAAAAAGACCCCCAGCATTTGAAATAAGCGCACTGATAAACCTTAAAAACTGAACTCGCCTCAGTTTATGAAGAATTATATTCATTTTTGATCATAATGAAATAAAACCAACACGACATGTGGAGCAAAACCAGCAGAAAAAAATAGAGTTTGACAGTTAACATTTCTGTGTGTGTTAGAGGATCAAATATACAAGTATAATTTGTATGATTTGTCTTATTTAAACATGCAAATTCCATCCTCATGTGTAATAAAATGTTATTTTCCACACAAACACAAGAGTGACTTTTAGTAGTCTGAAATATCAAACTGAAGTTCTCCTAATTGTTTTCCATTCGTGTCTATAAATCAAATGTAATAAAAGTCTGAATTGTTTTGGAAATGTTATTCTTTCCATTATTAAATGAATGGAACTAAAAACAACACTGTGTGCATTCTGTAAAACATAACTCGATTGTTCCAGGATCCATTCTTGAAAGAGCTGCCCTTGTGTTTTTTTCATAAGTGATATTAAAAAGAAGGGAAATCCTGTGGTTTAATAATGCTGGGGGATGCTGGCGGTCCAAAAGATGTTTTGAAAAAGTGCAAGTATTTCAGTATTTCACGAGTGCAAAATTATACAGCATTTGGTATCTGCATGAAAACAAGGAAAGCTGCATCAATAAATAAGATGGATTTCCCAAACGTTCCTCCATATTCCTGGAGAATTTCATAAATAAAGTTTGGGATCAGATCTAATACAGCCTGACTTCTAAAATACACCTAATCACACAAGCGCTTGTCGATTTCATGTCCAGTGAGATTGCATCTGTGTAAAAATGTGCGTGTCGGTTTTCCAAAGAAAATTCCTACAAAACATAACAAACATTCAATCAAGACATGCACACAAATTTCCATTTACGCAATTCAATAAATTGTATAAAATCCTCTCGAATGCTCATCTGAAATTGACACGTATTTTGATTTTAAATTTCATAGTTTGGCTATAGGCTTACTGTTTAGGGAACGTCATCTGAAATGCAAATTATTTGACATTCATCTGCAATATTGTACCATACACACAGTACACTAGAAACATAAATTGTGAAATGACACAAGTTGAGATTTGAGTTTGTGTTGATGTTAGTTCTAAACAAGTAACTCACTTGTTGTTAAATCTGCAGGTTAATAAACGGAGCGAATCCCACGACATCTTGCAGCAGCACTAGCGCTCTCTGCAGCGGAGGTTCCACATCAATATCCACATCATGTCGGCGCAGGACACCGAGACTGGACTCTGTTACGTTGTGACAATGGTTGACTTTAAGACATTTCAGTTTGGGACAGTACTCTGCCAGCGTCCTGCAAACACACCACAATGTCTCATCCAAAAATAGTCAAGACACTGAAGATCAAAACAAATGTAAACTAAGTTTTAGCAAAACACAGATGAGTGCGTCAACACACAACCATCCACAACTATAAAAACGACTCATTTATGTGGTCTTGTCTGTTCCGGAACAAATACTTTTTCAGTTTAGTTTCAATAGAAATTTTGTGTGCACTTAAAAATCACACAACACACCTGATAGATTCATTTCGTACTCGTAAGCAGCCGGTGAGGTCCAGCATCTCCAGATCTCTGCAGCGTTTGGCCACTTCCTCCACCGCTGTGTCTGTTATATTCGCATTAACGGCCACTGAGAGCGAACGAAGTGCCGGGCACTTCCCGGCCACGTAACACACGGCATCGTCCTTCAGCTGTCTGCAGGCGGTCAGGTCAAGCGAGCGCAGGTCCGAGCAGTGATCCGCCAGGCTCCGGAGTGCCAGGACGTCCACCCACTCGCAGTGAGCGAGATTCAGGTGTTGCAGACGAAGACAGCTGAGAGACACGGCTACCAGAGCGTGACGGCTCAAGTGCACGCAGCTCCGCATGTCCACGCGCAGCAGGTGCTGGTTCTGACCAATCACGGGCAACAGCTCTTTGTCTGTGATCCAATCAGAGCAGTTGTGGATGCAGAGGTGATGGAGAACTTGATTGTTGTGAAGCATGGAGCAGAACGCTTCTTTGGGAATGTGAGGTCCGGTCTGAGAAATGCAAGAAGGGTAAATATAGTGACATCAAAAACTTTATATATCCACATCAGATATTATCATATACACCAGTCAGTGTGGAATCTAAGAAATATCATAAGACTGATCGCTGCGGGTGTGAAAAGCGTCTCACCTGTGCAGGGTCGAATGTGCGGCAGTTGGCCAAGTACACCTGAACGAGTGAGCGAAAACTCTTGCTAACGCGCTGCAGGCTGACAAGGTGACGCAGCGGCAGGTAGCAGATGACGTGTGTAACTAAAACATCCTCCCAGGGCAAATCCAGCAGCTGACAACTGTCATAACACACAATACATTACACACACATGAATCAGCAATCTGACAACACAACAGTTGTGTAGCTCACAAATGAACATTTTGTTTTAAACAAAGAATATAGAGAAGACCAGACACAGGAAAAAATGGATGCCATAGGAAGAAAGGTAATGTCCATGATGTGATCAAAACGAAACTGAGACCGAGCTGCACACAAAACTCAAGATTTTTAGATAACGTTTTTTCTACAAAAGACATTTGCCCTGAATCGATGTTTCCACCACATCTAGTTAATATTATGTCACTTCTCTTATTTAAATGTTTATTTATGGTAAATCTGTTTTCACTGTATTTTTTTCTATTTTCTACTATTTCATCTGTTTGATACAGTATATGACATATATATTTGTAGTAAATATCATATGTTTAATTTAATTTGCATAACTTTGATTTACAAAAAAAAACATATTAATTTGCACTACTTTTTCTTTCTAACAGATTGCACAAAATACACAGATATTCAAGTAATTGTCTATTAAATACATTATAAGCATGCCTTAGACCTATGTCCAAAAATTGATTTTTCCAATATATCTAGGAAATATCACATCACTTATCACTAGTATTTTATTTCTATGTTTATATATTTCTAAAACATACTATTTCATGTGCAGTATATTTACGTGTGCACTACATAGCACATACATCTGTGTAAACACTTCTTTGAATATTTCCATTACTTGAATGTGCTTTGGCAATACTAATGTGCCGTAGATTATCATGCCAAAATGCAAACTTAAATAGAAATTGTTTAGGCTAAAATATGTATCGTAACATTTATTTTAGACGCTGACACCGAACTGTAATCTGTTTGGACTGACCATTTTTGTTGATGACAGTTTATATTACAGTAACTGTTATATTGTACAGCATTTGAAGATTTTGGTTCCAAGATGAGATACCTCAAAAATCAAGTTTTTTTTTGTTGCCATGTTTTAATTATGTTTTATTGTGTTAGTTAGCTGTATTTTTGAGTTATTATGTCAAATTGAGTTAAATCAAAACAAATCAACTGCAGTTTGATTGATATTAATTTTAACGCACAATAAAAAAAACATGATTTTTGTTTTCTCATTTTGGAACCAAACTCTTCATTGGCACTGTGATACGGTGTAAAGATGATTTTACACATGAGGAACATTAAAGCATGCATACAAATCAGCTTGTTCTCTTGTATGCACATCAACACAGTTTCATACACTGACTGCAAGCTTTAGGACTGATGTGGATGATGCACGTTTGTTTTTAAATACGTGCACAAATATCTGGCTCTCCGTTTAATGAGTCTCTCTTAAGGAAGCATAAATATACCTATTGAACGGCAAGCGATCATCAGGATTTTGCTCCATGCTGATATTTTCTTCATTATTTGTCATTCTTAACAAACAGCTGACCACCGGCACATCCGGGTTCTGCTTCGGTGAGCGCTAAACTGCATTGACTATGAGGCGTGGCGCTCTGCTGCCATCTAGCGACCTGGAGGATGGGGTGCGCCAGCGTTACAGCAAACTGTTACTTTACAGATTGAATCGGTACTGTTAAATAAACACACTTAAATGTTTAACCCATGTAAACGTCAGGGGGTAACGCACAAATTGAACATTATTAATATCATAGATAGTATGTTGTTTGTTGGTACAATGTAGAGCAAAAACATATCATCCTCATTTCAGATATTTATACACTTTTTGTCTATCTGTCAACGTTTCTAATTACGAAAGAATGACTGAATGCACATGTTATATTGATAGACACACAAAAGCATACTAAAGTACAAACCCAAAGTATAAATTTATTTTATTCATTTATTATCAATAGATGTGTCCGCTCTAAGGATTCTGTTGACCAGCAATACTATTACCTGTCTGTTAAAGAAGAGAAAGGTCACATGACCATTGGGGTCAGCATTGCAAACCTAACAAACGCACAGCTCAATTCACTGGGGTGTAGAGGAACAATAGATTCATCCATGCAGAACCACTGCTGAGCCAAGAGGTACAGAACACTGAATGAAACGCAGCCGAGAGGCACAGGATAGCACAGATTGATCACTCTGATACTACATATTACAGCAAATATGACAGCAAATTCAGTTTATGACTTCACTGTGGAGAACCTGGAGAAGAAAGCTGTTCCACTCAACATGTTCAAAGGAAAAGTTCTTCTCATTGTGAACGTAGCGACCTTCTGAGGGTCCACCATTGAAGAGGTATAAGTGTGTGTGAACCTTGTGACTTTATTTTAATGTAATCTAAAATCTCAAACATATAATAAAAAAAAGTTTGATATAATGAAGTTGTGGAACGCCTTACTGCCACACACAATAATCTAGATGTGATGATATATATTTAATGTTTAATGGCTTTTATGTCACAACACAAAATACTGTTAAGTTTGAAACATGTAACGTGTAGACTTAAATACTGAGAATACAAGGAATACTTTAGTTTGTAACATATATTATAATATATTATAATTATATATATATATATATTAACAAACATTGTTGATGGTCCCGAGATCCAGGTTTTTTCAGTTGTTGGGCCAAAACTGTGGAATAATCTTCCGGTTTCCCTCAAAATAAATTCATCTGAAGAAATCTAAGTTATAACATATCTTTTCTTACAGGCATATAACTGTTTCTAAAGTTTTTGAGGCCTCATTATTTATTAATGTTTGATTTTTTTGGATCAAATATTTAATTTTTATGCTACTTTTTGTATGATATTGTACTGCACAGGGGTCAACTGCTCCTGTTTTTATTGTGCTTTATAAATACATTTTGATTTGATATTTTGATAATTCCTCTGAATGTGCTTTTTGAACAGTATCACAAGATGAATGCACTCATGAAGATGTATGGAGATCATAGCTTCATCATCCTCGGGTTCCCCAGCAATCAGTTTGGACTACAGTCACCTGGTAACACCTGTAGTCTTATGTAACGTCAAAGTCATCTATTGTTTATTAGGTGTACTGTTCAATGAAAAACTTTTTTGAGTGCCTTCCACACAAGAATACAACAGACAGTTACATCAAATATCTAAAATGACATAATGACTTCGTTCAAACTGTGATTGTTGTGTATTTATTAAATAGAGACAAGTTTATTTTAATGACAGAATAAACTGCTTAAAGTCTCAGGTTGGGGAAGTTTTCACAAGGGTTGGAATTCATTTTACTTTTACATTAATTGTTTTGCTTTCAATATTATTTACTATAATTTTTTTTTTGGGCTGAAAAGCAAATAAGTCTGTTCATTCAAACATTTTGACCCTTATTTTTAAGTGCAAATTACTTTGTTTAAACCCTGACAATAATTTGGGTTTCCTCTCCTTCAGAAGAGAATCAGGAAACTCTTAATATTCTGAAATGTGTGAGGCCGGGAGGAGGATACACACCCCAGTTCCCCATCTTCAGTAAGATCGAGGTGAACGGTGATGATGAGAATCCTCTGTATGCCTTCCTGAAGGTAATTCAAATATATATCGAATAATGTTACAATACAAACCAAGACTTCATTTCATTTAAAGGGATAGTTTACACATGGAAGAATGTTAGTCATTTTCAGTTCCGGATGATCATTGACTAAGGTGCACGAGAACTCTTTGTTTTCCTAAATTCTTAAAAAATATCTCATTATGTGTTCAATAGAAGAAAAAACACAATATTTTTTGCTACTATGATAGTGGATGATGTCACAGAACTGAAAATTGTTAACATTCTCCCAAATATCTTTCTGTATGCTCATTGGAACAAAGAAATGTATACATTAAAACCACCCGAGGGTTAGTAAATGATGACAGATTTACATTTTTGGATGAACTATCCCTTTAAGCAAAATATAATGAAACGTATTTCTTGATATTGATTTTGGATGTAAATTATGACTTTGACATGTTCTCCGCGGGTTTCTAGAAATTCACTTAAATTTCTAATGGAATCTAGTTTTTGACGTTGTGCAGTGAAGTGAGCAGAATAAAAGGAGGGGTGATTTGTCTTATCCCGTAGTCCTGTGCTGTCTCCATCCTGTGGAACAGATCATGTCGATTCATTTGAGATCAGTTCTTGTTCAACACGTTGTTCTTTCAGGAATCTCTTCCATTTGTAAACCCTGTCGTTGGAGACATCAAGAAACTCCACTGGTCTCCCATTAAAGTGAATGACATCCGATGGAACTTTGAGAAGTTCCTCATCGGAGCAGACGGAGTTCCTTACAGACGGTATCAAAATTCACAATTCACTTTTTACCTTTAATTTAAATCAGATTTGCTTTTTGTATTTGAATGTCTTGTGCAAAAAAAACTGCTTTTAGCCATTTGCCAACCATTTTAATGAACATTTAAGTTAAAAATATTTGTTTGAATGCTATTATATACCCATCAGAATTACGTATATCAACAAGCCAAAATCAATATGTCGCTCTGAATTCTGTATTGCAGGTATGATCTTCGCTGTCCTTTTGAAGACCTGGTGAAGGATATTGCGATGCTTGTGAAATTAAGCCACGGATCATAATACAGATTTATCATCCAATCACAGAGCATTGACTCAGGAATTGATACTTCAGATTCACTCCTGTGATCTGTAAAGCGGCTCTTTCTCAGTGAGGTGTCACAGTGACGGTTCTTCAGTAAACACTTCACAGAAGCTGATGGATCTGAAGGGGAAAAGAGAAGATCTGATCTTTAGTGCATTCACTGCGATCTTCTGCTGACCCGACACTACACACTGAGAAAAGATCTCAAATACCTCAATGATGTTACAATGACAGCTGAAGGACAGTAAAGATCCTTTCAACTTTTTTTCAACTATTTATTTTCATGTCTGAGAATTCTTTAATTTCATGATCCACACAGATTTAAAACCTTCATATAATCCAAAGCCCTTATTCTCAAAGCCTATACTTTGCAACAATAAGAATTTCGATATTTGTTGTCATTGTCGCCATTAAATGATCATTCATAAAATAAACATAGTTATGAGTTTGTTTAAAAGTGTGACAGTCCAAGTTTATGTCCATGAGCTTTACTGTCATTGAATACATACAAGAAAACAAAATGTTGCGCCTCACAGGACCAGAGTATGTGACATAAATAGGCTATACTCATACCAAAATCATACAAAGAAACATTAAAAAAAGTAACATTTAGCACATTGCATTGTGGGACATGGTAGCCTACTCAGGATGGGATAGTGATTGCGCTTGTAGGCCTATAAAGAAAACATGATAGCATGCTGATGTTTAAAAAAGAGAGATCACACAAAAATACAACTATTTTATCATTTCCTATGATCAAGTGATTACAAAACTCTTTTCTCTTCAAAAAACAAAAGAAGATATTTTGAAGAATATTAATAATCAAACAAAACTGAATCTCATTGACTTCCATTGTGAAAACAAAACGAGAGACATTTCTCAAAATATCCTCTTTTGTGTTCCACCGATGAAAGATTCACATACAGGTTTACAAAGACATGAGAGAATATAAAAGATGACAGATTTTTTTCCTCCGGTGACCTGTACTGTAACGTTGAGTAAATGTATCTGTGATGGTAGTAAAATTCCACTAGATGGGAGTGCTGGACAGGCTGATCGTAGCACACATATCAAATCTGGTTTGCTGCTCACACTGCATTACCTTTATTAAATACCTATTTTAGTTTACTGATGAAAACAAAGAGCAGAACAGTGTTTCTTAAAACATACCATATGTTTTCACGTTTTCACATGCATGGTGGTTGCTAAGCATAATATTGCATTGCATATCTAAATTTGTTTTCTGTTATTCAAGTCATTCTGCTTAGAGCTCCTGTAACCGCAACACATTCCTTGTGTGTGTGCACACTTGGCAAATAAAACCTGTTCTGATTCTGTTAATGACCTGCTCACGGAAGAACATGTTTCAGATGATCCTCTGTCTGTACAGGAGCATTTGCATGTATCTGACTGATGTAATTGTTCTCTTTGGTAAAAATAAATGTGAAACTGGTTGTAATTATGCTGTGAGCCAGCAGCAAGTCCTGACAGATCTGAATATCTTACTGAAACATGTAAGCTGTCATCATTTCTGTCTTTATAATGAAGATTTTTTAAATCCAGCGGCGACTCTCATTAGCCAGAAGTTGGGAGGTGTACAATTCACACACAATAATTGGAACAATTTAAACAATCAAATACTGTATGTTTGACATGTCTGGAAAATTTCATTAAGTACATTTTAACCATTTTACATTTAATAATACAATGCATTCTGAGACAGAGAAAAATGATACTGCGCAGATGCAAACTTTAAAAATCTTTAAATAAACACATACTATATATTTACATATACTATATGCACAAACACAGTTATTTGTTTTGCTCTGCTTCAACATGTTGGGTAATAAATAATAAATGAGCAGATGTCAAATGAAATGTCTTTTTCATCCGTGTAGAAGTGACCAGAACAGCAGGTCAGATTTATCTCATTGAGTTCCAGCGTTGTGAGATTTATTGATTCATATCCTCCTGGTGTTCAGAGGGTGGACATCCGTCCTGTACCTCACTGTATCATCCGTTACACAACACAAGAGTTATAAGCAGCACATTTAACACAGACATGAGAGTCAATGATGTGTCCCTGTGCCTGAGACGTGATTTATGAATGCAGACTGCTCACTGCACACTCTCTATACATCTACACTACAAGAGCCACTGGCCAATATGAGCTGAATATTAATTACTGGTTATGACTCAAGGGATTTTATGACAGGCCTACAAGCACATCTTTGATAACAAATAAGTGTCCTCACAGAGTAAACCCATACAGAAAAATAAGTTTATTCAAGTGTGCTATAAGAACTTTTTTTCAACTTTAAAATTGGAAAGTATACTTTCAGTCTACTTTTATACTTAATTGTGCCCTCAAAGTCACTGTAACATTAAACATTTACTGTTCACTTAAATTATACTTTCATAAACAAAGAATGGGGCCAATTAAGTTCAGTGTAGTACCCTTACAAGTACACTAGTACTAGTACTTATTAAATATACTTAAGATAGAAAAAATACTCAAACTTTTCTTAATGAACTTGAGTATACTACAATAACAACTACACAAATTTTTCATAAAGGTCACATATGTTTCTCTTTCTCTGCGAACACAAAGTGCCCAAAGTTGAAATTAAATATTATTGTTGAAATACTAAGCTTAACCCAATCCTAAACTCTACAAACCACTTTATATACTCTTTTTTTATTTAAATAGGGAATTGTTATTTTAGAAGCTGACTATCTTTTTTTATTATATTTAGTATCATAATAATGTATTTAGTAATTATTTCATTATATTTAGTATATATAATAATAATAATATATAGTTTTGTTTGTAATGAGATCGTGACTTTATTTTCATTTATTCCAGTTTAAAATCACAGCCTTCAAGTATTGTAATAATAAAGCTAAATACAAACAACATTAGAAGATAATAGGTATAGATAGTAGGTAAGTCAATGAAAGTGTGTGCCCTGTTGTATTGGCATGTTTGTGCTGGACTCATTTACTGAGAGTCATTTACCCAGAAGCCATTACCGAATCCTAATTGTGGAGAAAAACAGGTACGATGTTTCTGACATACAGTAGAAAATACTTCGGGGCAAGTTGTCACAAAACTCAATTTATAGAACCATGTCCTATTGTGTATTTTTATATTCTTATAATGTCATTATCTTGTCATTCTTTTTGTCAACACTTGGCAATAAAGCTCTTTTTGATCTTATATACTTACATTTGTTGTGGTAAGGTTATGGTCATGTGTCAATCTGCCCAAACATGACATTAGTTAAGAATACACAGTCCAAATATATTTTAAAAATACTGTATACCACACATATCAACCATAGATTGTATATAGAAGGACAGAATTCACATTATTATTTCAGACTGTATGTGAATGAGGCATAAATCACTGCTTCAGAAAATAAGCAACTGTGTAATTGGATCACACAATCTCAGACTGTTCAACATGAAAATGTTATAGAAAACATACAAAAAAAAATATTACTTTCACAAACACATTGTCTTTGTTATTTTTGTCTGACTGGACAATGCTGGAAAACATTGCAGCAGGAATTTCCATGGCTAATATACACACACATCGTCCTATTGAGTGCCACAGGAGGTTGGAGACAACAGCATGCTTGAGTGCATTTAAATTTATAAAGCCTGTGTGTGTGTGACACTGATGAATGAAACCACCTAAAAGAGAAAAACGCTTAATGCACCGCTCTACTTTACAAACTCTCCCTGCCTGCAAAATTACACATCCATGCACAAAATACCTGACATGCTCTCTTACTAATACCAAGCATTACCGTTATTTTACACATGTGGTAAAGCAGTGATATCTTTGAAGTGATTTTTTCTCTCTCTAAATGTTCTACGTTTGTTTTTATGGGGTTTGAGAGGAAAAACTGCCAGTGAGAGAAAGAAAGCCGGTGAATGAGACACAAATAAACATGCTGTTGTCATTCACTCCTTTCACTTGGAAATGTTGTTTTTAAAACATTGTCCTTGCATCCGTTTTAATATCCTCAATCCTTGTTCCCGGAGTAAAACATGATTATTTTGTGCAGGGAGCAAATTGCTGCGTGTGTTTTTGACATTTTTCCATCACCTCAGAAGACCAATGGGCCAAAACTGACATGTGGACCAATTCAGGCACTGTACATGTTCACAACAACACTCCAATAGTTTGTGTGTATGTGTGTGTGGGAGAGAGAGACAGAGAGAGAGAGAGAGAGAGAGAGAGAGAGAGAGAGACAGATTTCTGCGATTTCTCTACACAACAAGATAAAAAACTCAAATCAACAACTGTTTAAAAGTTTAAGGTCAGGTTTTTTTTGGCATTGCAATAAAAACCTTATGATCTAAAGATGAATCCTTCAAAATCAAAAAATAGTTGTGTAGATAAACATATAATTGTGACATATAAAGTCATTATTTCATTAAATAAAAATTAAATAAAATGCTTTTAAAATGCTTTGACTGAAAAATGAAAAACCAAAAAAAGCTCAGAATAGAATTCATTTAATACTGTTTAAATAGCAAGTTGAGTCCTTAAAGTAGCCTAAGAAAATATTTTTCCTTAAAAAATTTAATGTAGAGAGAAATGTTTTAGATTTCCAAACTTTTTTAAAATGTTTGTTTTAATTTCATAGTTGAAGAGTTTACTATTTTTGTACAAGGTAAAAAATAAAACAGGAAAGTGACCCTCAATTTTTGAAAAGCATAGTTTAATACCTAAATGCATAAGGTTAAGAAAACAATTCTTGGATTCTCAGAACTTTCCAGACAAACCCAGCTGCTATCACAACAGATCTTAGAGTTATGAATCTGCTTCACTTTTTGACACTGAATATTTTTTAAGAAGACTTTTTATTATTATTTTCATGCAAGAGTCAGCTGGCTCGTAAAATACAGAGTACTTAGTCGGATGCTTTCTAATCAACTTTTACTACGAGATTAACACACCTCAGTTCAATAGAAGAGTTACAGGTAAACGGTGAAATATTGTCCATCAAGAGAAGTGAGTCATTCATTTGAGGTTGTGTGGTGGGACATTCATAGTAATGAAATGTTTAAAACCTTTGAGCAAATTAAAGTTACAGTCATTTGAAAAGATTTTATACATATTAAAATGACCTCATAACAAACCATTACGAGGAGATAAAATGTTACGTGTTTGTTTTTGCTCTTTGGTTCAGAGGTTTTTATGACCATAAACATTATTTAATAAGAGTTTAGAGAACACAAGCAATTTGGGCTGGAACCTCTTAAAAGTTATACACATCATGTCTCGCAGTCATTGTGTTGTGTAGTATTACTTTTAACCAAAACAAAATATAAATCTTACAAAAAATAAAATGTATTCAATTCAATTCAATTCATTTAAATTAAATTTGATCCAAATATATATTTTTTGCCATTATGCAAATAATAAAGATATATTTTAAATCGTGGTAGGCAACACAGACATGTTTTATCTAAATATTCTATCATAAATGGAACTAGGTTAACTTTGAGAGGGTTAATTTTGGTAAAGACGCTGTGTGCGCACGCAGCTGTAAATGCTCCAGGTCAGAATGAGAGTAATTAAAGTTGCACATTCGGCCGATCAGTGTTTTAACATCCCTCCCCAAACATCCGTCTCAGGTAATGGGGGTGTGGCTATCCAGCATCCTCCAACCAAACACTCCCCCCAACGTCTAAAACACTTCATTTACGGCCGTACGCCTCGCTGGAGTAGTGCTGCTCCTGGAACCACCATCACAGGTGCATTGTGGGATACATATGTCATCAGCGGTATCTAATTGATTGCACCTCGAGAGCTAAAGCAGTGGCGCGATGACAACGCGTGATGCATCGGAGGCCTATTTTAACAGTCTGACCTTTTTCGGGAAAGACAAAAGCGTCGATAAAAAATGAATCATTTGTTATAAGTTGTTGTGGTGTTGTATAAATCATTTGCATTGGAAATCATTTGTTATGAACGCCGCACATGCACGAGGACAGGCGATCTAAAAGTTCTCAAGATTGATGAGGGATGTCGATCCATCTTAAATTCAGAAATGTTAAATAAAACCGACAGCGTTTAATTTCAACGATCAAATCGCGACATGTTGGGCTAAACCACTAACAGAGATGTTAGCTACTGTTTAATTGGCAAACCAACATTTTCATTCTTTGTTGAATGTAAACTTGTTTTGACATAGTTTGAATCCTATTTTGATTAAAAGAATGAAAAGCTTTTTCATGCATGTGTCTGAGACAGATTTTTAACTAAATAATACATCAAGCATCTTGTTCTTCTATTTAAAAACGTTGATTTATTTCGGCACGCTGTGACAGGTGAATTCTGACAGGACAAACAAACCGGGTCCTTAGTGCTAATATCACATTTCTTTGCCAATCCCTCAACGTTTTTGTGCTCCATTGACTATTTCTCTTCATAAGATATTAAGTATTCAAACCTCATTTGCGTCCTTATTTTTCAATTTGCTGCTGCAGTAGTTTAATTTATTCCATATAATTTCTTCTTTCCGAGAGGGACATTAATCATTGCCTGTTCCTTTTAGTGCCTGTGGGATTCTTCTTCCTCTCTTTGAATCAATAACACAAAGACTCCTCCTTCTCGGAGGAAGATGAAACGGTTAAAGGACATCTACTCTCTGTACCCACATCACAGTTTAGTTTTATCTGCATGCTCGGTTAAAATATCTAAACAAACTAAAAGTTTTCTGGTGTAAAAATTGGTTAGCAGTAATTTTTAATTGGTTTTGTAGGGAGTCTATGTACCGATTCACTCAGCTCACTATACGATTCATTCACCATTTACTTTTACAAAATTGAGTTGAGATAAATTAGAAATTAACAACTGCCCTTTTATTATTTCTGAAATGCTGCACAATTTTTTATAAAGTGAACTATATTTATTTCAAATAACAAAACTTAACTGAAATTTTAAAACAAATTCCAAATCAAATAAAAAAAAAATAATACAAACGTATCTATTAAAGACTTTATCTGTGCTTTTCTTGGATATTTTTTACATTTAGGACATATCAACATATCCATTTTTTCCAAGTTTGCAGTAAACACAGCTGCCTCTGCTGTTCAAAACATGTATTGCGATTCAAATAACATCTCAACCGGCTAGAATCGTCACATATTATAAACGACTTGGAATCGGCAGACGGTTAATCGTTTCATCCCTAGTTTAAGGGCTAGGTCTTTCCAAAATGAAAACTCAGTTATCGTTTTAATTTCTTTTGTATGACTTTCATTTTCCTGCAGAACACAACAGAAGATATTTTGAAGAATGTTGCTAACTGAACAACGGCGGTACCCATTCAAAGCCAATGCAAGTCAAGGGGTACCGCCGTTGTTCGTTGTTCATGCAGGTTTGAAAGTGTAAAGATGACAGAATTTGGTTGAATAAATAAATAAATTTAAGTAACAAAGAGACAATGATATCAGTTAAGGACAGTTTATGCTGTGTACACGTCAGTGTTTAGAGTGTAAAAGACAAAACAAATTCAGAAGAACGCATAAACATGGACATTTTTTACCAATAAAATGCTTTAAACATTTATGTTTCTACCAATTAAACCATCCTCCAATTAATAACAATAGCAAGTAATGCAAAACAAAGCAAATGTACAATGCAAAGTATATTTCTACACATGTATAGGCCTACATTTTCTAAATGGAATATCTGTTTCTAAAGAACATTTTCATAACGTTTTTAATAGGAATTCAACAATAAAGCAGAATAAAAAATCTATGTACATATACTTTTACATACATATGACCCTGGAAAAAAAGTTTTTCGAAATCGAGCTGTTTACATCATCTGAAAGCTGGATAAATAAGGTTTCCATTGATGTATGGTTTGTTGGTATAGGACAATATTTGTCCGAGATACAAATATTTGAAAATCTGGAATCTGAGGGTACAAAAATAAAAACATTGAGTAAATAGCCGTTTAGTTGTCTAAAGAAAGTCCTTGGTAGCTTATAACCTTTGATATATATGTAGGTTAGGAAATTACTAAAATATCTTCATGGAACATGATCATTACTTAATATCCTCATGATTTGGGGCATAAAAGAAAAATCAATAATTTTGATCCATTCAATGTATTTTTGTTCCCGTGCTACTCAAGACTGTGGTCCAGGGTCACATATATATAATTTAGCTCAATTAATTTATGATCCTAACCTGGTCACGAACGTTTCCTCGGAGGCAATCGCTCCATTAATATAATATGTTAATTTATTGGAAGTGCTATTAAGATATCGTGCAAAAAAAGTGTCGGTCAGCGTTTTTCCAAACTTGGCGTCCATAATTACATCATTCTTTTGATGTCATTAAGGATATTAAAACTTCATTAACGGTAGATGTACTGCTGAGCTGCAACAAACCAAATGAAGAGTGCCATGATGTTCTTCTAAAGGCCAGAACTGTCATTAAAACTCCACTAAAGGCCAACGTCACATCACATGAACTTTTAAAAGACGTTCCCTTTAAGACAAACGTTAATCATTCCTTTGAATCATTGATTACTGTTTTTAGTAAACGTTTCTGTCTGTCTGTCTGTACCTCAATTCAAGATATAAAGTCTTAATATCTTGCCCAACTTTACTTTGCATACACATTTAAACCGGCAGACAGGATCGTTTCACTGCTTTCAGATAGTGATTGTTTGCAGGTTGTTGGATTGTGTTTGTTACAGGGCTCGTCTAATGCTCTCGTGTGCTATATCTGACTGTATTTAACATTTACACCCCATTTTGTCGGTCATGGCCCAACGGTTCTGCTTGACAATTTCATTTGAGCTCTCGGGCTCTCTCTCAGTGTACACAGCTCAGTGGGTGTGTACTGTAGAGCTTTATTGATATCGCTGTGAGGTAACTGAGCTCTGAGCTCTCCGTTTGCCCTGCCATGAGGAGTCAGAGCCGTAGGTGACCCAACAGATCAATTTATCTGAGCGGCTCTCTGTGAGAGGCTTCTTTATCAAAGAATGAATTAAATAAAGTGGAGAGGACAGACGAGTTTCTGTGCTGGCCTGGAGTCAAACAAGTCTTGATCTTATCTGGTCTGTGGAGGATCATTCCTTACTGCTCTCAGATTAAATGTACCTCTGATGACTTTAAATAAAAGCAATAAGACATTTTACAGTGATTTTACCCCGGTTAAGAGGTAAAGTACCTAACTCACTTTAACAGATAAAAAAATGGATAAAGTAGTATACTTGGATGTATATGGATTTACTATAGTAAACTGTGGTAACATTTCTAGATAATACATTAAAGCATGTTTGAACCACATGTTACATTTATTTTTCTGTATTATAGTAATATTGAGCCCTTATGATATACTACAATATACTCCAATTTACCATTATTTACTATATGAATACTAAAGTATACGTTATAGTATATGTATTTTCATGTGGGTTAATATGTATTTTTAAAAACATGGCTCATCCAAAATAATGTAAAGTAAAATAAAATAAAAAATAATAATAAAATAAAATCCAATAGAAATCCAATAAAAAAATAAAATAAAAATAAAATAAAATAAAATAAAATAAAATAAAATAAAATAAAATGATAAGATAAGATAAGATAAGATAAAATAAATGAAATAAAATAAAATAATAAAATTCTACATTGCATTATTCCTTAAATGCGCTATGAAAGGTTCTGGGATATATAAATATGTATGTTTTATATGAGTGTAGATACATATCTATTTTCAACACATTTAACACATTGTTAAACTTAAAAGTCACCAGCATTCCCATCACAAATCCAATCCAATCTCCTTTTTTCTCAATTTAAAGCAATCTCCCAAAATCAAGGCCGCATCTTTGACTGAGCTAAACATCTAGTGTGGAGGTCTACAGGCCCACGCATCCGCTGGCGGACATCAGTATAAACGCAGGCTAACGCGGGGGTAATAACGCTGATGAGATCTTAGCGGGGGTTATTTCATTCAGATGTGAATTAGAGCCAAAAACCGGACTCACGCTGGGATCGTACTTAGGACAATCTCTGTCACTTACACTCACTTACTGTTAATGTGGCCCCCTCCAGGAGCCACGCGATTAACCGGCCAAACTCCAGGATTTATTTCTGGATTATTATTATTACCGTGATCCTGACGCAGCGAGAGCGCGTGTTGCTTAATGGTTATCTCAATGGGCCCGTGCAAAAGACGAGGAAGATCCCTGTAGCTTTATTTCTGTTGACAGAAAAGTTTCGCTCACATAAGAGCACATTAAAGTGCATATGAGACGCAGCGGGAGTCACGCGGTTATTGGGGTTGGGATGGAAAAGTTTGTCTTGGCGTAGTCGTGGGCTCTGTTTAGTTGAAAACGTTTTGCACATCAGCGCTTTACTCGGATTGGGTTATGAATATAAACTACAGCTTTGGAGAAATGTATTGTTTGTTGAATCTTGTATGTTTTCGATAGGGCACAAGAAGTTTGATATTGTTAATACAGCCAGAATATGTGGTTAAATGCCTCTCCAATTGTTTAAACTTTTTGTTTAAGTCTCATCTGCATCTGAAAATTTCTCCTAAGAAAGAGTCATGCATGGCATAAGAGATTTAGAAGAGATTTCAACAATGTCTCAAACTGAGCTCTGAGATGTGTCAAGTATGCAATCAAAAATATTATTGAAGATCTCAATATGAATTCAATATGAACTCAAACATAAATCAGGATTGTTCATTCATTACTCATGTCTTCGTTTTTTATTTCTTAGGAATTTTTGGAGACTATAACTGAGAATTCAAATCTCCGGATCAATTTTTTTTTGCAGGAGCTGTATGTTCTTGTCTGTAATTGAATACGAATGCTCATTTAAAGGATTTAGTTGAATGGGATAAACTAAAGGAAAATTGACCTAAAGCCTCCAGTCGGGTGTTTCTTCTGTATTGCCGAAGAGGACGATCTACACTGTAAAACTTGTTTTTTAACATAAACTTACCTACTGTATCTAACCTTACGTTCATATATATTTTTCATGAAACAAGACTAAATATCTTAGGTCACTATTTTTTTATGCAAATGTATCATAATTTAAGAAGTTTCAAATATTTGTTATAAAAAACAAGACAAAAATGCTTAGAAAGAACACATTTTTTTCAAGGTTGCTAATGCCAGTCTCTTCTTATTCATTTTGAATCTCAAAAGTCAAAGTGTTTTAATTTTGGTAAAAGAGAAGTTGAACTCAAATTGAAAATCTTTTAATAAGAAGGTGATTACATCTACAGTAAATTGCAAACCTGCTGCAAAACTACAGGAACGGTTTACAGTGTACACATTAAAAATAAGCAAACTGTACTCTGAATAAATTCATTTATCTTACAACTTTTAAGTGTGTTTAACGATTTTGATATTTTGAATTTCAGGGACACAAAAATAAGAAGTCACTTAACCCAAACATTTTACATATATCTTCCAATGACGGACATAAAATTATACTTTATTTCGAGATTTACTGCATTATCATTTATTATGCAGAAAATCTCGAAAAATAAAGTGTTATTTTATTTATTTATATCAACATTTCCACGGGAGGAGGCTTATACACATTTAGTATTCTGTTTTATGTTATTTAAAGAGTTTTGTAGTGATTTTAGGAGGTTACCATTGTACAGACAAGTAGAGCATTTACTTTGGAGGAAAACAGACTCATGTCAAATTTTATTTGTTTTATCTGAAGGCGTTACATAGTGCAACAAGCATCATTGACTGTTGCTCCTTCATTACAACATTGGTAATTGTTCAAAGTGAAACGAACATAGTCGAAAAATCGTATAGTGAAGTTTAAAAATACTAAATTATTATGAGTATACTGTTCTTATGTGTTTAGTGTTCTTTACTCAAAGAATTGAGTATATCAACTTCAATGTTTTGAGGTAACACGTTTACACAAATGTTTTAAGTGAATTGTGGTTTACAGTTTGTTGTAAAATCTGTCGGTCTGTGTCTCAAGAATCATCTAGACACTCTGTTCAAAACACAAGGTCTCAAAATGACATGAGAATGATTGCAGTGAGGACAAGCCTGTTAAGTGTGTGTGCATTTGATACGCGTGTGTGTTTTGTGTGCGTGTGTGTGTTCTCATGGCCTGGGGCAGTGCATTAGTGAAGGTCTGGTTTCAGTATGAGAAGCATATTGGTTGTGTTACAGGGGATAAAAATGTAAATGCACTCTTGTGTATATGTTTATGTGCATGTGCAATACTAAAACATAGAAATCACACAGAGCACATACAGGACACTAAATATGGATGTGAAGATACAAAGATATACTGAAATAAAAAGTATTCCATATGTTGAAGGTCACAAGTCAAGACCAAATATCACATTATTTTATAGATTTACTCTTTTACTCTGTTAACATTAGCGTTTTTTTGTGTGTAGATCTCAGACAAAAGTTGATGCTTAAAATAAACAATACAGAGAAATCCAATGAAAGAGCAAACTCTGAGCATATTCAGTACACCACTTCTTCCTTACCGTTCCTCTGCTTCACTGCAAACTTTCACAAAGTGTCTAAAGGAACAAATGAGAAATTTTGTAACACACACTTTAATTATTAAAAGGATTCTTCAGTCATTGTTTACTCACCCTAAGATCGTTCCAAAACGTTATACATTTCTTTGTTTTGCTGAACACACAGGAAGAAATTTGGAAGGATGTCAGATCTCATCCAGGAATTACTGCCATAGTAGGGAAAATAAATACTATGGGAGTCAATGGGGGATAACATTTGATAATCTTCCACATTTGTTACTTAAGCAGAATTTCTATATGTATTGTGGTCATTCCTGTCCAGTGTTTGATGAATTTGATGAAAATCAAACCTCAGAAGTCACAAGTCTTCCAATGGCAAAATTCCTGACAGCATGACAAGAAACATGAAATCTACAATATTTTCACATACATTTTTTTTCTTAAACTTTCCTGGAATATGACTGTTGTATTGCTAAAATGTGAATCTGACCTTGTTTTCTTTGCAGTATATGAGGTATTAAAAAATACAGAGCATATTTTCTGTTGTTTTTACCTGTTTCTTCCGTTTTCATTTTCTGCACATAAATGCAAATAGAAAGAGCATATTTGAAATTCGTAAGAAATATTATTAGTAGTTCAGAGAATGAATTTTTTTACTTCTACCTAAACAAATTCCTAGAAATAGTAAACTCAGGAACATTTAATTATGTATTCAGCAGGGATATGAGAACATATTTTAATATAACAACATGCTCTTAATACTGTACATATCAGGAATCTCTTATTTGTCTTAAGCCATTCACGTTTTTTTAAATGCAGATTTGGTATAAAACGTCTTCCCATTCCGAACACATCAATGCGATCAAACAGCCCTGCTGAGCATTTCAAACACCAACAGAGAACGACACAAAAGCTCAAGAGTCTCAAACACGATAACATTACAAAAGCAGCAGCTTGTAAAGTGTCTGTGTATTGATGGAATAACATTTAATGAGGGTCCAGAGGGAACCGAGAGTCTTTTGAGAGGCTTTATACCCCACTGACTGCTCTTCTCACAGCAAGATCCATTCAATCCCCCAAAAAACACACTACTGTATGATCTCTGAGTTAATGCACATGATTTTATACCAATTATGACTTCTTCTTTATGACAAAACATGTGAATTGGCCAGTGATGGATAGGGATTGTAAAAATATTTTCAATTCCAAGTCATTGTTTAAACATGTTTATTATGAAAATAATAATAAAGTCATTCATAATTATTATTATTAGTGTAATGAATTAGTAGGCTTTGCTCACTTACTTTATTTAGTATTTTGTTGGAATTTTGTGAAAACTGAACAGAAACACACCACATCTTTCATAAATCAGTTTGCATATTTACTCTTTTCCAGGGCTAATTTCACAGGTTGATCTCCCAAAATGAAACCTCTTCATCAAACTCATTGATCCTTGTGAATCTGGTGCAATATGACTGTTTGTTTAATAAATTGACTTATGATTTATCTGATGTTTGGGGCTGAAAAGAGGCCGGGCGACGTTTAACTTCTGCACAACATTCTGTGGTTCATTTAAAACATTAAAGCAGAAGAACAAGCTTCTCCATCAAATGTCCAACTTCCATTTACATTTCTTGCATACAAGTCAATTTGTGTCCGGAGCAGGCAATAAATCACTGCCAGGCCGAGCCACCGAGTCTGAGATCCACAAATTAGCTTCCTACACAGAAAAAAAGAGCTTTAATTTAAAAACCCATTTATACAGAGAAACTGCAGTTAGTGGATGGGACTCTTCACACTCAGCGAAAACACAAACCCGTGCTGAGAAAACGTTTTTGCTTAGACGTTGCTCTTACGTATTGCTCAGGAGATTCGATGGGGTTCTCACTTGTGTTTCACCTTGGTCTACGAGGTTTTTCTAAAAATTGCTAAGGAACAAAACAGAAAATGAGAAATAAATGAGACACATGAGTTGTGAAATGAAAGTAGATTGTATAGCTAAAATAATCTGGATTTGGTTCAATTTAATGAGCAATGTTGAGTTCATATTGAGATTTTCCATAATATTGACTTTTGATTGCACACTGTCAAATCTGAGCTCTCACACATCGCTGACATCTCTTCTCAATCTCTATAATGACATTTTCCTAAGGAGAAATATCTGAGAGAAATAACTTTCATCTCATCTAAGTGTTTTTCTGCTAATGTATTAATTTGTTTCTCCTTATACTGAGACACTAATAACTGAGAAAAGAAATTTCATAATGTATTGTTTTGAGCATACTGAACAAAATCAGTGGTGCTTACAAAATTATTATGTTCTTTTGTTTGGTTTTTACACCTACCTAAATGTTAGATTTTATTTTTATTTAAGAATATTTACTTTACCAAAGGAAATTATATAATATACCGTAGTTTATTCGTATGGGTGTGTCATAGTTAATTTAAGTTAATAGGACTTTTATTTTGACGTGTTGTCGGAAAGAGTTTTTTAGTGCATGTTTGATAGTAGCTTTACTCAAATGAAATGCTGAAATGCTCATATAGTAAACTCTCAGACCAGCTCTGGAGATTTGTTGTCATCCCCATGTAGTGAGATGCTGTAAACAGAAGTGTCACGCGTGCAGTAAATTACAGGAAACCACTCGAATCATTCATTGACACGCAGAACAGGTAGATTACACATTCAAACCGCATCTGAATCACTGTCGATGTTATTCAAAGCACAAATATATTTATCTATTAATTATCTATTCAGTGCTATTTTCTGACGAAGAAGTTCTAATCAGAAACATTTGCAAGATTCTGCACCATTCCGTGTTATTCATCAAATTCCATTTCAATCCATGGATTTCCTTGATTTTATCCACGTTTTTTCCGCCTCACAGAAAACATATGGCCCTATGATTGGTAAAAAGCCCAATTGTGTCTGAGAAAACAATGAGCTAAAACTTCACGCCTGTGACTGCGGGACCTTTGTTTAGTCTTCTTTTCTGTTTCTTCAATAAGGTAAAGCTTTGGGTATCACTGCGATCCCCTGCAGTAGAACAGCTCCAGCTCTCCGACACATTGGAGGAAATAATTGATGACCCCCTTCACGGGATCCTCAGACGGCACGTTGGGAAATCATTTTCAATCTTTGACTTAGCAGATGAAACAAATGCTCCCGGCTTACTTTGTCAATTTTCACTCCTTAGGGTCAAACAAAGTGGTTTTCCCGGGCCCGCCATGAGGAGAGTGCGCGTTCAGCCAAGCTGAAAATGTCTCTTGTCCTCCACAAAATGGTGCAATGTAGCATTTCATTTAGCCCTCCTTTGTTATTTGTCTTTGACAGAGTTGTAATAGGAAGCACCTTCATATTCATTGACCAGGTGACCCCTCAGCGCTGCCGGGCCCTCGGTGTACAGCCAGACGACTCTGAACTATTTACTCTCCATACTGGACACAGAAGAAGAAGAGTTTATAAAGAAAAGCAAAAAGAAAGTAAGAAAGTTACTGTAAATAGGTTAATGAAAAAGTGAATGATATCATTGCGTACATTTACTAATGAACTTTTCAACATTATTAATTGACACATGTTCTTTAAATTTCACATTTCTGTTTACCCCTTTTTCATTCATTTATGAATGTAGTATATTGTACAATATTACATATATTTATACTTAAACCGGGCAACTCGTTTAGGTTAACTTCATACAAACAATAAACTGTCAAGTTCCACCGAAACAGGCTTGGCAATTCCAGCGTTATGGATGTGACATAATTAAAAATTTGTTTAGAATGTATTGAACGATCTTGTTAATATTTTACTAAACCCTTGTTAATAGAGTTTAAACATCAGAAAAATGTCAGTCTATGAAAAAAATATATATTTAAAAATGGAAATAAACACGCGTTATGGAAGCGACAAAAAAAGGACATGGTTTTTGGGAGACGACAAATTTTGTAGGATTTCTGTGAATTAAAATGCACAATACTGAAGCAACAATACACAACAACTGGAGAAGGGATGTCTGTTTATAGAACATGAAACAGTTACTTTATATTACTTTTCATGTGTCTATGTATGAGGAATATGTATCATTATGGATGTGACACTCCTGACTTTGAAAAATCATGCCCTAAAAATAAAACAAATGCTTTAAAAAAAATTAAAGAGAGACCCCACATGGGATTTTGAACCACCAAATGTTGATATCTTTTCATGGTAAGGTTGACATTTTCAAGGAATTCCCTCAACAAATGTTATCAAAGATATTCTACATTAATTTTACACGTCCATATTCTTGTGTCTCAACAATTACACTCTCATTTGTTTATCTTTTTATTCCTCCCAAAGCAACATCTGAGCCTATCTGATGGTACATAGACAAACCCGAGCATCGTCTGTAATGAAGAGAAAATGGAAACTTTTGTCTCATCAGCGTTTTAGATGTTTCTCATAAGACAAATACAAAAAGTTCTGTACTTTTTTCTTTATTTGAGCAGGGGATAAAAGTACAATACAGACGTTTCGGCTATTTGCCTTCGTCGTTGGTATTTCTTGGATTATTGAGAGTGCGCGGTGAACGTGTTGATTATGAGAAAAATAGAAATGTCTCAAATGTCTCCATTAGAGTTTTAGAAGAGATGTCAAAGATGTCTCAAACTGAGCTCACAATTGTCAAGTCTGCACTCAAAAGTCAATATTATTGTAGTCTTGCGTAGCCAGATCTTCATATTGAAGGTCTGGGAACTTCATGCCCGTTTCTTTGGCCAAGGCCCGCCCAAGAGGCCACATGACTGACAGGTGAAGCAACCAATCATGTCTTGTTTTCTGCCGCGTCATGTTTATAAGCGTGGAAATGTCCCTGCAGTTACAGACCGATTTACATTCACGAACGTGTCAAAAGTTATCAGCAACCACAATGATTATAAGTTTATGCCTTGACCTTCGTATACTTTTAAAAATGAAGCGTTTACGGGTTGTTTCCAGGCGGACTGCTAAAGAACTCCTGTCAAATTCCACCAATCAGACGATCAGACGTGCTGAAGTGTTTCCAGAAAAGTGTGCCGTATGCATCAAACATTCACCCAACGGTCCGACTAGCATTATCGAAGAACTCAATATAAACTCAAACATTTCTCATCAAATTTAATTTTTACATATATTCTTATTTTTTTGTTTCAACAATTACACACTCATTTGTTTATCTTTTTATTCCTCTCAAACTATTTTAAGAGAAACATCTGATGATACTTAAACAAACCATAAGTGAGAGCTCCATCAAATCTGCTGAGCTATGAAATAGCAAGACCTGAGCGATGACATTTGGGCAAACAGAGTGTAAAAGAAATTATTCTCAGGATTATAAATACACTAGTTTAATCTTTGCCAGGAATGTTAGCACAACATTTTTCATAATAACCTCAGTGCTAATGGTTCATCTATCCAGAAATATTTATACATCATCACCAAAAATGACTTCTGAAACCCTGCTGTTCCACTCTATTGTGATACAGATGAACATGGGTGTCTGTGCATATATGTATATGACTGGAACATGTTGTGTGTGTGAATGGAAGCAGCAGTTGATTCTTTAGCTGCGGGCCTGAAGCGTGCAGCATTATCAACACAATACAGCCATATGGAGAACAGACGGCTTTTATTTTCTCATTTAGCATTTGGTCAAACCCCCCGACCCCCCTCACAACACCCCGAACACCCCCCACCACCACGGTCACTTTAGGGTTAGCGCCTTAGCATAACAACAAATGAAAGTGAAAAGCCATTTTATTCCCATTTAGAGGCATTATTGCAGCGGGCGGACGCAGGCGGAGGCAGCATTCATTGTGATTAGCAGTTGAGCTGTGTGGACAGGGTGGCCCGGAGAATAGCGCGAGATAATGAAAACATAACTTATTTATTTATTTAGTTCCCCCCCACACACACTGCACCCCCAGCTTCTCCTTTGTTGAAATGTGATTTGTCTTAACAAGGTGACAACACGTGGTCAAAACAACAAAACTCAATGACAAATAACATTTCATTAATGAAGTGGATCACTGAAAAATACTACAAAACAAGAGACTTAAGTCAAACAATGAGTAAAGAACATGCAATGTCTCCAACTAGATCTCCAACTAACCCAAAGAAAATGTTCTTGCTCGGATGTTGCTCTTTAATGGCTCGGTTTTGTTTCCTGTGAGTATCAACTCAAGCTGCGTCTAAATTCGCTCACTTGTTCACTCGTTCACTATTCCCTATATAGCCAATGCTAAATAATCCACTTTATGGAAGTGAATGAAAATGAGTGAACAATTTCGGACACTGACGTAATATATTCTGCGTTTGACAGTACTGTCGCGGACATTCGTCATAACGATTTTAATACACCTGTGTGGCTTTATGGATTGTTTTGTAAAATGGTAATGTTCGTTGTTACATTAATTGTCACATTTATTATATATGTTTTTAATAAAGAGAACAAAACAAACGTTTGCCACGTTTATTTACAATTACATTCCATACTAACTTTATATATTTAAAATAAAACACTGATATTTATAACATTCATACAGATGTACACTCAAAATCAGAATGCATTGTGGGTAAAAAGTAGTGAACAAATGTAGGGAGTGGGTTATTTACTCAGAATTTGGACAACATTACAAAATGGCAATGTTTGAGTTCATATTGAGATCTGTAATAATGTTGACTTTTGATTGCAGACTTGACAAACAAGTTTGACACATCGTTGACATCTCCTCTGAAACTCTAATGACATGTGTGAGATTTCTGACTCTTTTTCTCAGGAGAAACATCTGAGATATTCAATTTGCTCTCCATTTAATCTTACCGATGTCAACATAAGACATCTTTCATTTTAATGTTCCATGTCTCACTTCTTTCACTAATTTCCTCATAAACGTGTGTTACCATTACCATGTTTTTTGTACATGCAACATTGTATCGTTCTACTTTTAACACAGCTATAGACATATAATTATTCATTTTCATCTGTTCCTGCTGTAGTTTTATAAAAGAGAAAAACAAGTACATTAAAGCATGGCCAAGGAATAAACGAATAAATAAACACGTAAATGAAGAGCTGTGGCTGCAGTTTAATTATCAGCCCGGATGGTGTCGATAATTATTGGTCCATCTGCACGTAATGAATGAACGGACTCATAATCTCTCTCTTAAGACTTTAGGACGCAGCAGGGTCCTCTAAAGAAGACCAGCCTCTATTGATCCTCAATGTAAATTCTCCTTACAATGTTAATAGTCTCATTTGCTTCAATGATTTCTCTCTGTGTTTTGCTAGTGAAGGACGGGCTAATTTATACTTAACTGGACGTCCCAGTCAACAGCGCTGGAATGAGAAACTTCCCGTTTAGAAATTTAGACCGTTCCGGAGGGAAACTGATAATCACGCTGACCATTAGCCCTTCTTTATTGGCCCTTCTACAGGCAATTAGCATGAATTAATGTGGCTGTTTGCACACGACGGGTCAGTGACAGTAAATTATTTTGTTAAAAAAATAAGTTTTATATGAGGATGGGTTGAAACATTCATATGATGCACTTAAATGTCAATGTAAAATTGCTACAGGTGTGTCCAGTAAAAAAACACAGATCGGCCAAAAGATGTGTGGAGAAACCGATCACCTGGAGAAAATATTTGTATTTTCTAGCTTTTGATTGCAGCTAATTATAAAGGGTGTTTATTTGGGTTTGACCCTCAGATTTTAGGGAATGTCGTGAGAGGATAGAAACTTGTTAATTATGATCAATATACTGAGGCTCTTCTGCAGGGTGACAGACACTATTAACCTTAAATCAACCTGTTTACTAAATCAATGTCACTCAAAGCCAATAACAAGTTTAATCAAATACATTATGTCAATATAAATTGATTTCTGTTTACATTATGCAAATCGACTCCAAATATTATGAGTCATGACAGGTGACCGGAAGTCTGAGCTCTGTAAGTGTCTCAGTAAAAAGCAAATCAATAAATAAATTATATAAATGCAACAAAATATTTTAACACAATTAATTGTAATTATAATAATCTTAACAGCCCAACTGTTTGAAAAACATAATAGTTGTAATAGTCAATAATTTTTTGGGTATAAATAAATAGAACCAATATTTCAGTACTTATAATTGTTTAAAAAAATACTACTAATAATAATAAAACAATAATAATACTAATAATAAAATAATAAATAAAAAAGTTTTAATACATACCAAATTATTTCATTAGTGTTCAAAAATGTCTTGCTTTCTCTAACAGCACAATAATACCAATGGATCCTAAACTTTCTAGAAAAAATACAAAATGGTCCCTTTTACTGTCATTGGGGTGGTTGTTAAAGGATACATTTAACTATACCTTTAAAGTTACACAATAAGTCCTAAGCGTTCCTTTCATAACCCAATAAAGTACAACTTGCTATTGAACAAAAAGGACCAGCTATGGTAAAGGTAATTTTTTTTTTCTTTTTTTCTAACAGTGTGTAATCATAAACGAGAGACAGGAAGACACAGAGAGAAATGAAAATGAGTTTCAAACCTTCCCTGAGCTCACAGATTCAGAGGTGTTGTGCCGATCACAAACCCAATCCCAAGTGATTCAAGTGAGATTGATGTTAATGAAAGCATCTGTAAAGGTCTGACTCCTGATCATCACCTGTTCACAGCTGTGAATACTTGTGTCAGGAGTGCATGCAAGAGGAAGGCAGCATGGCAGGTTTAATAACAAAGCTTATGAAAACCAATGTGTCCATTAAAATCCTCAAACACATTCATAAGAAACACAATACAGTTTGAACCACATTCAGGCGGTTCAAGTAAAAGTTTGAAGAGCGTCTGCTCATCAGTACTCGGAGTGTGTCAATGTTTGTCCAGTAAACACGGGCTTCCATTAGATCAGCTACAGAAACAAATGAAGGTCATTTCTACTCGGCTGCTCTGTCTGATACAGTTTGTCAATGCATCCGCCAGATAGATTTCTGTACTGCTGCCTGAGCAACACAGACGTTTCTCTTGATGTGGAATCAGTCAGACAAAACCAGACCAGATACCAATGCAAGAGACAGAAATACAGGTGTGAGACTCAACGTCAGGTGTATTTGACTGGAATTGTCCAGCTTTTGTGAGTATGACTCCGATTCACAAAACAAAGGACTCGTATCCAATTGATTGAGACTTGAGTTGTACTCCGAATCAGAGACACGTGAACATTCAAAGACTGTACGATTAAGCCTAATGTAGTCTATAATATATGTACACAATAATCCATTTTTTATTTAATGAGGTTTGTGAAACTAGAAGCAAACGGCGAAATAATGCAAAGCTTTCAAGTTATTGCTACAAAAATGGGAACATAATTGATACATGGCTGTGAAATCAGGCTCAGATGGTTTGTGTTTTCAAAGCTCTCGCCAGTTCTTAGAGTCTCAAGATTCAATGTTGATATTTCTCCCTTATAAATTCATTAAATCTAATGTTTTCCAGCAAATATCCAAAAAATAAACCAGCCCAATGTCAACACCAAGACCAGTGCTATTTATTTAACGTTATTTATCACATAAAGCAATATTACAATCAGTATCACATTTAATTTTTTTATAATCATATATAAAATATAAACATATACAGTATTGTATATGTACATTCATATACTTATTGCATTTACATATTTGTTTATCCATATTGGCTTGTAAATTCTTCTTATAATCATCTAATATTTATTCTAAGATATCTTTATTGTTATTTTATATTTTGTTGTGTACTGTGTGAGTACTAAGCGTTTAACTTAACATCTGACCATAGAAAAAACAAATTTGAGATGAGATTTCTTTAATTACATTATTTCTCCGAGACAACATTGAGGTTAAAATGGAGAACAAATGGAAACTTTTGCTGAAGTCTTATATGCATCTCAGATATTTCTACTGAGAGTCTCACAAACGTCTATGTCAACAGAGTTTCAGAAGAGATGTGAATAATGTGTCAGACTGAGATTGTCAAGTCAGAGATCAAAATTCAATATTAATGATGATTTCACTATGAATTCAAACATTTCACATCAAATTTACTCAAATGCAGACAATCTGTTTCACACCTCCATGCTCTTCATGCTTTTTTACAATTTTTATTTTATTTTAACTGGATCTCAAACTATAACTGCACCATAAAAATAAATTGTTGAGTCAACTTAAAATAGCAAAGCAACCTATCACAAGCACGTTTTTGAGTTAACTCAACAAACAGAGACTGAAGTCCACCCAACTTAAAATTATATTTTAAGTCATAAGTCGTCACAACATAGTTAAGTTTATCTAATTGACAACAGAACAAAAAACCTCATGTTTTGTTGGCTCAGATAGCCACGTGTTTTCGCCCTCAGATAGACCAAAACTTTGATGAAAAAACTTTGTAACAGTTTTTGTGAGTGCATTTATACCGGCTGTGACATAGTGTCGTGCACTTACACCTCAACATTGATCACACAAACCTCAACCATGATAACAATCAAACACCCCCATTCATTAAAAAGACTCTAAACACAACAGATGACTAAACGTAACAACGATATTCAAGCATAAATTAAGCCAGAAATAACTAAAACAATATAATTTAAAAGTAAAATAAATAAATAAGAAACACATAATTCAACATGCTGCGACGCACCTTGGGACCTTTTAAACTCTTGCTATAAGGCTTGTTCATAACACTCCGTTTGGTAAGTTGGGCAAACTTACTGATGCATTTTGGCCAAAACCTTGAGAATCTAAGTCCAGTCAACGAAATGATCTTTGTTAGAAACATGTTTAGACTAATTTTGTTCAGTATGTGCAAACCAACATTTGATGCCTTTAACAAAAAATGATATACTAAGTTACCTATTTATCATTGTAGGAAGAACATTTTGCGAGTTGGATTTTAACAGCGTGAGAATTAATGTGAATTGATTTGAATTGAGCATATGTGTATAATGTGAATTGAGTTCTGAGGCTGAAGGTTTGCTCTCTGTATTTCTGGCTCATATAAGATTTTTTAAATGTTAATCAAAGTTCTTCAAACGTCTTGAGAATATTACACAGCTAATGTCAGATGAGTCACATCTCTCCAGGTAGTGTAGACCTCGATATCCACTGCTGATGAAGATTACACCGCTTGCTGTAAAAATTCAGTTTTGACTAAATCGAAGAATAATTCGTTTAATACTCATCCAGCGATTACGTTCACTACACCAAAATCAAACCATTTCAAATTTCCAATACATTTACCCCGAGTGTTAAAATCAGAGCTGGAATCATTTAGAGCCCATAATGCTTTGCATGCTTAAAACTCATCTCCATACGACAGCACGCTTTCATTGCTGTGTGGTGCCGGCGCTAATGAACTGTGGGTTTAGGCACAATTCCTCTTCACCACCCAAGCATTAGAAGTCATAAAGTAAATCACGGCGTAATGAAGAAGCGCGATCCCTTCTTCCTGATCTTAAATTGCAACGAGGCGGACTTAGAAAGCGAAGGATGGGGGTGCGAGGCTAACATTTATTTATTCTTCTCCAGTAGACACCATTAGAGGGAGGGTAAGTGTCCCATTGGCAGTCATTATGAAGGCTATCAGAACAGCCCAGCTAGACTCCAACAAAGATATAAATATCGTGGTCCACACACACACAGTTTAATGATGAGTCGAAGCTAATGTCTCTCACCCCCTCCCCATGTCTCCCTACGACTCTTAAAAGTGAAGAAACAGAGAGGAATGTGAGATTCATGTAAATGTACTGTATGTGAACGCGGGGTATGATGGTCGACATGCCTCGAGCTTTTAATCTGAAGGACCGTTCCTGGAGCTGTTTTATAATAAGCCGTACCGCGGTAGAAGATTCCGGTTGCGCCATCCACCCTGACGCGGACTCACGAAACGCTGAACCACGAGAACTCAATGCTTCAAGTGAAAATAAATGGAATGCTGTACAATGATATCGGATGTGAACAATATGCAATAAAGAGAGCAAAGCATGATGAATGGACGGCCTCATACTGTCCTGACTTTCCCGGCGCTCACCGCTGATAGGTGCATATATCCATGAAGATGTTTCGACAGCGGTGCGGGAAAAAAAGCCAAGCCATCATCTGCTTTGGTTATTAATGGCTCCGTATCGTATGCACACGGCCAAGGACACAATTTGTATCACAATGCAAATATCTGTCATTAAAGGATGACAGTTCATTTTTCCTGCTCGGGAAAGAAAAATGTTTTCGGTGTTGGTGGCCGCGACGCTTCAACCAGACAGACCTGAAAGGCGATTTGCAGACAAATGCGTCCTGCCATCGCTTCAGTTTGCATAATGCGGCTTTAAGCTGCTTTGAGAGTTTACAAGGAACCAAAAATAAATGCGTTTTAAATGATTCATGCATGAAATCATCAGATTATTTTATTTATAATATTTATTAATATTTCAAGTCAACAGGATTGAGAAAAGATACAAAAGCGATAGAGAATAAATAAGACTTGCAGGTTACTTGCAGCTGGGCCTGTGCTCCTATTCTAAAACGACATCTGAAATTCAAGTCAAACGCTTTGTATATTTATAGATGAAAAGTGAATTTACATATTTAAATATTAAATGTTTAGACGAAGCTTTGACGGCTATTGATTTTTCTGTTCTTCAGCTTTCATTCATTTTGTTTCTTTTTTTCTGAATCTGATCATTTAATTTACAATTGAGCCAGTTGCTGCTGGATGCAATTAACTCTACAGGTTCATTAGAGCTCGCCCCTACTTATTCATTCATCAATCTATATGTGTGTGTGTTTGTGTGTGTGTGTGTGAGTATGACTGATGTGAGAAGTTGCACGGATGACGCACAAACGCACACACACACACACACACACACAAACGCGCACACACAGTGATGTCACAGCAGGTTTGTGTATCTGTCAGTTTTAGTCATGATTGTGCACAACATGATCAGGATAAACTGTCAATCCTAGTGAAGGAGTCAAGTGTGAGTGAGAGAGTGAGAGATTGAGAGAGAGTCAATGTGTAGTGAGTGAGTGAGTAAGAGAAAGAGAAAGAGTGAGTGGGTGGGTATGTGTGAGAGTGAGTGGATTGGTGGGTGAGAGAGTGAGTGAGTCAGTGGGTATTTTGTGTGAGAGAGCGGGTGGGTATGTGAGACAGTGAGTGGATGGGTGGGTGTTTTGGGTGAGAGAGTGTGTAGTGAGTGAGTGAGTGAGTGAGAGAGTGAGTGAGTAAGTGAGTGAGAGAGAGAGTGAGTGAGTGAATGGGAATGATGCTGTGCTGTTCTTAACTGGCTGTTTGGAACGGGTTCACATGCACCATTGAGTTCAAACCTGTTGAGCTATGAACTTCCATCAACACACAAACACATACACAGGCAGACACGCAAACACACACACACACACACACACACACACACACACATGCATGCAAGTTTCACATTTTACAATCTCACATTCATTTGTGAGGTCATCTCATAGATGTCCATTGTTTTATAGCAAGCTTACTCAGTCTTACTCATTCAGCAAATTAAATATCCACCAAAGATATGAAAATGAACCTATATTTTTGGGGGTCTCTTTTACAGGATGATGAGGACTAGCCAAAATAACTCACTCATTAAGTGACAAAAGTATTTATGTTTCGAAGATTTGGCCCAAGTACAGCACAACTTGTACACACATAAACACAAACAGAGAGAGAAAGAGAGCTTCCATTTCATCTTCCTTTCCTACTGCTAATATGTGGCAACCAGCCTTTATTCTCATTCAAGTGACTTTCTACAGCAGAACACAAAAGAAGAGATTTTGAAGAACGTCGATCAACAAAGAACGCTGAACTCCAAAACCACTGAGAAATTTCTCAAAATATCTTATTTGGTGTTCTTAAGAATAAAGAGTCACATATACAGTAGGTTTGGAACTACATGACGTTGAATAAATGATTAAATTGTTATTTTTGAGGTGAACTGTCCCTTTAAACAGGTTTGAGGGGCTAATCATAGATTCAGAGTGCTTTAAAACCTCAAATATAGTATTTACACAATTTTTATTTCCTTTTATTTTCCTGAATAGTATTTTTTGAAATGAAACGTTATGTCATCATTATATTGATTGGCTATAGAAGGTGTTTGTGGGTGGAGCTTATGCACTGCTGAGAGGTTAATGATGCATAAGATTAAACTCAAGCGCTCAGCTGTGCTGCTTCTCTCTCTCTCTCTCTCTCTCTCTCTCTCTCACACACACATACACATACACACAAACACACACGTTCCCCCAAGACGCTGCACTAGTCCATGACAACAACATCATGCTTCTAAACAATCTAATAAAGGTCTTAGCAGGCAGGAGGTTAACCTCCTCCCAGAGCACCGGATGCATCTTTTGACCGCCGCATGATGGCTGCCAGCGCCCGTTCTGTTCATTAGTGGCTCGACGCCCATCACGTCCCCTCACGCTCACGGCCGAGCCCCCACGCTGGACCGCACAGCTCTGAGCGCAGCCCTCTCTATTCCCAGCGGACAGATCCCAGGCAAAAAACTAATTCTGCTTTTAATAATGTGTCAGGAGGAAGCGGGTAGCTCATAAATTATGTGTCTGCGCGGGCGCAGCGCCGGCCACCGGGGGAAAATCAGGCTGGGGAAAAAATCAAAGCCCGGCTTTGACAAACTTTTGTGGAAGATAAAAAATAACTTACACACAGGATTAGATGTTAAGTCACGGGCGAGAGGAGCCAGGAGAGCTGCTCCAATCGGACCTGTACAGGATGAGGAATTTCTAGGAGGAGCGTGTCATTTGTTTTTGTCCTCTTTTCTGTGGTTTTATTTGCATTTTCTCACAGATGTGCTGTGAACGCAGTCTGTCCACACCTGCACTCCTGCTGAACAGCACTATTATTCTCTAAACTTGTTTTTAGAAAGCTTCGAAATCATTTGAAATGTAACATTTAACAAACTTCGAAAGAAAACTCACAAATGAGATCTTCATAATATCTCAAGTTCTCCAAGAGGTTAAATGGAGAGCAAATTGATCTCATTTCTGTCTCAGATATTTCTCATGAGAGAAATAGTCAGAAATCTCTCAGATGTCTCCGTCATAGGAGTATCAGAAGAGATGTCAACAATGTCTCAATCTGAGCACAGAACTGTCAAGTCTGCAATCAAAAGTCAATATCATTGAAGATCTCAAAAATAACTCCAACATTTCTCACCAAATTTACACAAACAATCTACATTCATTTCCACCTCTATACTCTTCATGTGCTTACACAGTTACACACTCATTATTTTGTCCTCCAGAGACCAGATTTATACTTAAATGAAACACAAGTGAGATCTCCATCAAATCTCCTGAGCTTCCTGAGGTAGAAGAGTTTTTCAAGCAATGTGGTCCTGCATTTGTCCCGGTGTCAATATATTCCCGAACCATCAACATGTATCATAACCTCAGTCCTCCATCACACGCAGACTAAAGAGCAATCTCTATTAGCTGACAGATGATAAATGTTCCCAGACCAAACGGAAGGTATTGTTGGCCGGTTCCAACAAGTCGTGTCAGAATGGTATTGATTCAGTCATCTCCAGAAACACACACACTTGGGCAGCGTAGCGTGTGGCGGCTAAGACACACACTGCAGATGTCAGATTGTGACGCTTGTTTCCGCACGTTCACTCATTGGGGTTTCAGCTGATAAAACACATATTGAGACTTCTGATGTTCTATGCAATGTGCAAAACCTGTTGTCCCATGGGCAAACAGATGAAAGAAGCGGTACAGCTGCATGGAGGTGTTTGTGTGACGTGCAGCACCGTGTGATGTTCAATCGTGAAATGTTAACATTTAGTGAGCATGCTTAGTGCGCTTCCACAGCACACGATTTGAGACATTTACGCCACATTCTAAGACGGGGATAGTTGACTTTAGAATTAATATTTTAAAATATATTCAATTTTTTATATAAATAAACGTAATACACAATCACGGAAAAAAAATTAGGAGACCATATCAAAATTATTTTCCGTTTTTTTTTATTGAATATTTATAGCTATGCGTCAAAATTAAACAGATTTTTTTGTTTACTACTATTCTGTGAACTACTAACAATATTTCTACCAAATTTCAATTAAAAATCTTTTATCATTTGAGAGTTATTGGATTTTTTTTCAGACCTCAAATATTGCAAAAAAAAAGATCAGATTCATTTCTAAGCGGTACAACAGTCATATTTCTACATGTATTTAGAAAAAGTTCTAAAGTGTTTATCACTTGATAAAGTGATAACTTTGAGTTTTTTCATGGTTGTTATGTGTCTTTCACATTGCTGTTGGATGACTTTTTGTTACTCCTGAGGTTTTGATTTTGTTGAAATTTAAACAACACTGGACTGGAATGACCACAACACATATAAAAATGCTCAGTAAATAAAAATTTGGAATGGTCTTCATTTTCTTTCTGCGGCGGATGTATGTAATTTTTGCTTGTGGAATTCAATTTCAGTAATAATGCTGCTCTGAATTTAGTTGCAGAGAGAGAGAGAGAGAGAGAGAGAGAGAGAGAGAGAGAGAGTTTGGGGTAATCCTTTCTTACCCCTGACCTTGACTGGTAGATGTTGAGAAGGTAATATCTCATATTATCCAGACCAAGCACACAACTAACCTCATAAACAAAAGTAAAACAGATTAAATAAACATCATTAAACCGTCGTCACAAACACATACGCTGACCTCTGACCTCTAGGAGCACAGTTTTTATGCACATGTCAATCGCTGCATCCGAAATCCTATACTGTGACAGTACGTACTGAATTTGATTTAGTACCTACCTCTCGGCCGTTAAAACAGTTTGTTCTTTATAGAATGAGTGGGTAGTAGTATTTATTTAAAATGCTTTTGAAATTTGACCGTTGCTCAGCTCCCGTGACATCATGGGATAGAGAAGTCTCCATCCAATCAACACTCACAAATCTTGGCAGAAGCAGTAGACCATCCGCGTATTTCTCGCCCATGGCCGTACCCTCATGCTAAACTTCGTAGCTTTGACTCAGGTGTGTTTACAGGTTGCTTTATGATCCTTTATGAAAGACAGATATGTGTATATGGTAGTATTTGTATAAAAATATCAATTGACCGTGTGTTTACTTTCATTACTGATCAACATGAGACGACGGAGATGGTTTTAGCAACTGTTACGTAATTTGCACTCCAAACGTTTTAAAATCCACATACTGTGTGTATAAATTTTTTGGTTTGTGACAAATTCAGTTTTTGGACCTCAGTATTTCCAAAATACTGCCTACGGCCCTGTTCTCGTCCACTGTTTTGTGCATGCTGAGGTTTCGGACATACTAGTCTTGACTCATACTCATTCTTGCCTACTATATAGTATAGAAGTTGGCGATTTCAGACGCACCGAAAGTAATTTTCAGTCTCTCTGATACTTTAGCTTCTAGTTCGCATTTCTCCGCACTCCCTGCGGTTGGTTGTCCTTGAAATTGTGACTTCCACCTCGCATATTGAAGCATCTTCATAAATGTAAATCTTGTCTGATCTTCACAGACAGCTACAATCAGTCTAACAGGCCAAAAGAGACAGAACGAGATGCTCAAGCAGGCAAAGAATCTGAAGTAAATATATGTCTCGGCTCTCCACAGCAAGGACAAACACAATGAAGATGACTACACCTGACAAACATCAACCGACTGAGACATCGGACACACCGACATCACAACACCATTCAAAAAGTACCCCACATTGGGTTCAGTGTGATAAAGATTTGGGTAAAATATGATGAGGAATGATTGAGTTCATTTTGAGATCTTCAATAATATTGACTTCATTGCAGACTCAACGAATCTGAGCTCCGTTTGAGACATCGTTGACATCTCTACTGAAAGTCTAATGAGATTTCTGACTCTTTTTCTCCGGAGAAATATCTGAGACACAGATGAGACTTAAGCAAAGCTCTGAATTTCATTCCCATTGATGTACACTTCATATATTAAAGAGATCTCATCTGTGATTTTTCTTTCTAATGGGCGATTAGTCCGTGCAGGTGTCTCGAACAGCTCGTATTGTTTAACAAACCGTATCATGTGACATATTTGATGCTTGCTTAGCCAAAATATTTGAACCACAGCGTTCAGTGTCAGATGAGAATTCTGGGTCAGATCGCACAACAAGGTGTGAAAAACATGCACGCGTGTCATGTAGTTTCTACTCGAGCATGCGGCAATTTTATAATCAAACAGAAAGCGACACAGGAACGTTTGATAAGGTTTTCAGTTCTACTTGATGTTTGACTCGATAACAAATGTACCCGCTCTGAATAATTAACAGGAACGTCAGGGAGGTTTTATTAATTGTATCTCACATAACATCAATTTAGCCTTAGATTGCCTTTTTCGACAAGCAGTTTTAATTAAAAATATCAAGACCAACAATGAGGCTCTGCTGCCGATTTAGGAAAATATGAAATAATTCTGCCATCTGGCACTGGAAGCGTCTCCTGTTTCACCACTAATTAAACGCAAAGCCGTGAAGTCGGTGACACAATGGAAATAATGATGGAGAAGTGAAGCGAGAGAGATCTGAGACCTCAGGACCGAAGTAATCTTACCACACCTGTACATTTAAAAGACAACATGCTTGCTAACTTTGAGTTTCCAGAGCAATATTTGTAAATGCCTATGAGAAAGAAAAAACACAGATTTTCCAAAGACATCAATGAGAATGAATGGAGAACAAACGGAAACGCATATCACATCTGTGTCTCAGATATTTCTCTTGAGAAGAAGAGAAATCTCACAAATCTCATTAGATGATGTCAACAATTAGATGATGTCAACAAGAGATGTCAACAATGTCTCAAACTGAGCTCCGAATTGTCAAGTCTGCTTGAAGATCTCAATATGAACTCAAACATTTCTCACCAAATTTACTCTTACCCAGATGATTTTACAATCATTTTACACCCCTATACTCTTCACATGTCTCATTTGTTTCTCTTTTTGTGTGTTCTAAGCTTTTTTTAAAGACTAGGTTGATACTTCAATGAAACAACTCCATCAAACTTTAAAAGAGCAACATCTGAGCAATAATATTTTACATTTTATTAAACCATCGCCCACATTTTTTATGTATAAACCTAATATTGAAGTAATAAATGCACAAAAATATTTGACAAATAGGGGTAAGATGCGATGCCCGAATCTGGTTTAAGTCCTTTCCTATACCAGCAAATCTAGTTCATACATTTAATGCAAATTAAGACGCAGCCAACGCCAAAGACAGGATAAACGTTTAGAAGAGCTTTATGAAGATGTTTATGAAATGAAATTAGATAGTTCAGGAGATAGCGAGCGAGAAGATTGTAAATTGTGTGCGCGCGCTTGTTGACCTCATTGCCGGCGCGTGTCTCCAGTCACTTTCCTCGGTAACTATGAGTCATGCTTTGTTTCACCTGACGTGTAATTATTTTTTCCATTAAACACAGCGTCATATTTCAGTTTGTGGGAAAAATTTCAATCAGGCCGCACTAATGCACACTAGACAGGGAAACTTTAGAACAATAACAAGATGCGAACGCAAAGAAAATAAAACGCGTCTATAAGGACGCGCGCACGCACGAGAGAAATCATTTGCGATCGGAGGGTGATGTACACGTTCAAGTGTCAGTAAGCGATGGAAAAAAATTAATAGCTTTTTGCCACGGCAGAAAACATTCTTTGATGGATATGCGCTCATTTGCATATTTTCTTTTACACTTGGAGTGGCGTTTGAGTGATATTTAAATCTTTACCTTGACTACATAAAGAGGGGCGGAGTTCCTCAACAAGTTTTCAAGATGGGTCTGCAATAGTTTGACAAACTGCACGTGTAATGAATGTGGAATGAATGCTACAAGCTTAATGTTTTTGCTTTTCTGGTGAAGACCTCTCCAGGTTTCAAACGTCTTTCTGGTCAGAACTGAGGTCGGTGATTGAATCAGGTCACAAGACATCAGCAGCCAGCTTGTGAAGATTTTATGAAGATTTCTGTGGAAACACAAGAATAACTTTGTCTCAGATGTTTCTCTTCAAATTACTGAGGTGAGATAAGGGGGTGTAATAGGGTGTAAAGTTGATGAGGCAAAAACGTAAATTTGGTGAGAAATGTTTGAGTTCATATTGAGATCTTCAATATTATTGACTTTTGATTGCAGACTTGACACATGAGCTCAGTTTGAGACAATGTTGACATCTTTTCTCAAACTCTATAGAGACATTTGGGAGATTTCTGTCTCTCTTTGTCAGGAGAAATCTATGAACATTTGTTAAACCTCTCAAACACCCACAAATGACTTGACTGAGTTCTCTGGAGATTGTTCAGACCTGAAGTCTTGAATTTAGAGATCTCTTCATTCCTCAGGTGTGATACGGCCGTCTCTTCTCTCTCTGTAGTAATGGACAGTTCAGATGGGACCTGATGCGTGACATTTCAAGCCCTCGGTCTGCAGGTAAGTGACAGAGAAATGATCACGGTTTGGAGTTAATCTAAAGCCCTGATGCCTGTACAGCTGGTGATCTGTTACAGACAGACTGTCCCTGATTTCTATCAAGAGCTGTCAGATAACGACATGACCGAGAGAACCAGAGACTCGCTCCGTCAGCCCACGACACATCTTTCAGAAACACACCGTCTCAAACCACGAACCAGATGTTATATTTAGAAAAGATTTTAATATAATTATTCAAGACAACAATCAAATGAGTCTTGTTATTATTTGGGCAGAAATGTGATATATTTTATCTTTTTATAAACTGCAGAAGTAACACAAGAAGAAATCGGAGACAACCAAACTTCATCTTACTTTTTCTAAGTGGCTAGACGTACAAGAATGTGTAATTAAAGCCACAGAAAAAAATTGAGAAAAATTCAAAATTAAGAGACCATTCCAAACGTTCATTTTATCATCATTTCTAGATGTGTCTGTTGAATAAAATCAAACCTCAGGAGTGACAAAAATTCATCCAACAGCAATTTGAAAGAATGACACATGACAAGACACATGAAAACTGTGATTGAAATCAAGGTTATCACATAGAAAAATAATTTTTGAACTTTTCTAAAATACAAATATTACTATTGAATTGCTTAAAAGTGAACATTAATAAATATAAACAAAATATTATTAAATAACTTTATTAATGCAAATAGAAACAATATATTTATGTGAAGTTTGGAAGAAATATTATTAGTAGTTCACAGAATTACACAAAATGATAATTTTTCCTTAACACATACCTATGATAGAAATTAAAAATATATATATATTTTTTAAATGTCTCTAACTTTTTTTATGCGCCTGTATATGCAATAAAAATGATCCCTCATCCCGAAATCTAACTGGTGCAAATGCATTTTCACCATACTAAAACAAAGCGAATGAGACAAATTCATACGAATCAGCCACTTCATAAAATAGATAAAAAATATTGCCTTGAAACACTTGAAAACCCTTCACAAAACATAAGAACCAGTGTTATTTTTTTGAAGAAATGTGTAACATTATTCTGTTAATTCTTGTAATCTTGAATCACATTAATACTTCAGAGAAAGTAATGTTTCTTACCTTTGAATTGGTGATTCCTTCAAAAACACCCGTCCTGCCAGTCTTCATTCTTTTATGCGAGTCTTTGGACAATTTTTTTTTTTTAAATGTGTAAATATCTAAATTGAACTTTTAGTTCAATTTATAGATGGAGTTGATTTCATGGAGTCTTTGAAAGTTGGGTGATCCATTCAAAGCTTTAAAAATCTGCTGTTATCACACAAACAAAGGCGATCATATAGTCTTGATTTACGGGTATTGGGGGTTTACAGTGCAGATGGGGGTCAAATGTAGTGTGGGATCACACAGACCTCTCTGGAATGGGGTGTTGAGTATGCATGAGTAAATCAGGATACAGAAAGAGATTACAAAATGATTTAATGGCCATCTACTCGTATGAGGCTCTCTCTGGAGCTCAAAGTGACTCTTTATGATCCAATTCATGTGAAGCGATGTCATGAACTCAAGATCTGATCTTACATTCAATGGATCTACAGCGATCATTGGTGTGATGTTGACAATTAAACAGGAGTTTGTTATCCACAAACACAGTTTGGCTCTCAATGGGTTGCAAACAAAATAGAATGTTTATCTTTTATTTGTAGGGCGCATACAGCACTTATTTAGCCCCAAGAAAATTTAATATGCTTTTTTAACAACTTAAATATTTAGCCTAAAATAACACAACAAAGAAATCAATTGGTTTCAGAATAGGATGTGAGCCACTGATGCATCATGTGCCAGCTATAGATTTTGCCGTAAAAAGAGATTTATGAATGTAAAATTTAAAATGATTCTATTAAACTGACCCTGTCTATATCTGTCAATATAAAAAAACAAAAGCCAATAACAAGTTATCATTGAAGTTCTTCTTCCAAAGCTATAACACACTAAAGGAAAACCACAGAATAAAGATACATTTTTCAATTTCCTCATCAACAAACACTCTCTAAGGTATCTCTCGCAAACAGAGACAGTAGAAAAGCTGGCACCGCTGCGGTCAGGTAACGCAAAGGCTCGCTGTATGATTGAGCACGTGTTCATGTGTTCAAGGAGACACGCAACAGAACGGTGCAGACCTAAGGTCACCACACACACACATAACGCAGATATTGATTATCACATATAAGGAATGTTAAGAAAAACATCATGAAGATGGATCTTGTTGTACCGCTGGTCACAGTTTGAAACAGAGTGAGATTTTGATAAGTTCACCGCGGGAGAGACTCATGGACTACAGACACGGACACCTGAACAGCCTTTCCTCCTCAAGACCTTCATCTGAAAAATCTCCACACTTTACTCCACGTGACAGTTCACTACAATATTTCGTAGTATTTACTTTATAATAGTATTCACTGTAAAACTGAGGTTTACCGTCAGGATACAACCTCTGCTCAAGGTTTACTCTCATGACATAACATTTCCCCGGAAGAACAATACTGTGTTATACTTTAATAAATTGTGGTATAGCCGTTATTCCTAAAAGTTTGTTAATCAATACTACAGAGTTCTGTAATGTTATTTACTATAGTGAATTGATATTGACAGTTAGTATAAACTGTAGTATGCATTAGTATTTACTATAGTAAATTGTAGTAAATTGCGGTATACTGTATATTATCGGGTTTTCTACACTTTGTCAATATACTGTATACTAGTATTTTATAGTATTACCTGATCAAATGTAATAAATACTATAGTATATTTTAATATTTACTATAGTAACCTTTAGTAAATTTAAATGTACTATGGAATTTTAAAGGATTTTCTACACTTTGTCAATTTATACTACAATAATCGGTAGTGTTCTTTACTATAATGAATTGACAGACTGAAGTAAAAACTGTAGTATACATGTAGTATTTACTATAGTAAACTGTAGTAAATTGCAGTATACTGGCAGAGTTCTAGGATTTCCTACACTTCGTGAAAGTATACTACAGCATTATGCATTATTACTTTTAATAAATAATAAACTGTAGTAAATACTATAGTATGTTTAAATACTGTATTTACTATAGTAAACTGTAGTAAATTATAGCACTTACTAAATGTTGGTAATTTATAATACATTACTCTTTGGTATTTATACATACAGTGAAAAAATAACTGTAGGAAAAAACTGTTGCATAATTTAATATTTTCTACAGTAAGGTGTAAACAATCTAGGAATCTAGTTAATTCTACACCATTTTCCATGTTAGGCAATGACAGGTGATCAAATGATTAGGTAATGGCTAAACTTAATTAATCAAAGAATGAAACATTTGTACAACTTTATTTTTATCTCAACTTTGATAAAATTGACAAAAAAAGGTAATTGGTGGAGTTGATCCAGTTAAGTTCATCTCTCACATTTAATAAGATATCGAGAGAAAAACACCAGAAGCATTTGAAATCGTCAGATTTTCCCCTAAATGCCTTTAATGATTCCGCAGACACACTGTTGTGATAAATCAAGTTATTACTCGTAATGTTCTTGCATAAATAAAACTGATGAATTATCCAGTTGGAGCAGCTGAAGATGAAGGCTGTTATATACATCACTGTCAGATGGCCTGAACAAATCATTTACACTGCCACGATTTTAATTAACTCACTAGAAACCCCTTCACGTCACTGACACAAATTAAAAGGAATTATGATCTCAGGGTCTAATTGTGCTCTCAGGTTCACAAATCTTTTAAGGTTTATAAGCATTTATCAATGTCATCAAAATGTTTGGATTATCTTCAATGAAAGAAAAAGTCGCACATTAACAACTTAGCCGGACGACATCGGTTCAACCAACCCGATTTATCCGACTTTAAAGTGGACCTGTCTGGCTGAAACAAAAGTTTGTGTCACTTCAACAAACACAGAGCCGTTGAGAAAGAGAGTTGCCACGAGCGTCACATTATTCATAGCGCCTTCACATAGTTCCAGGAAGTTATGCTTTTCTTTAAATTCTTTATTTCTTCCATTTTTTTATTCATTTAACGACTTACGTTTTTAAATGTGTTAACAGTTAACCGCAGTTGGTCTGTTTAGCCGTAGCTCCATGCGTTTAGTAACTTCCAGGATGGAACTATCCAGAGGCTCCATGAACCGTCATTGCCGTAAAAATACATCTGCCTCTAATTCAAAGTCTATTTCTGAATATAGTGTTTTCCACCCAATAAATTGCGACAATGAATGACAATGATATTGCACAATTACAATGAAATTAAAACCACATCCACACGAAGCAAGAACGGAGAAGATTTGGAGCTTGTGCCTAAACTTTGCTCGCTGAGGTGATGAGAACATCGTTTTAAAAAAATATATTGATTGGCTGTACACGGGTGTTGTTTTCAGATTTATCCACTCTGTGACCCTTTTGAAACAAAATAGCAGCTCCAGGCTCCCAAAATGCCGGATCGTTCTGGACGAAACGCCGATACTGTAGAAAATCTTTATGTATACAGCTAAACACGTCTCTGTGTGGATGCCCTTCAAGTTTGTAACTACCCTTATATAACGCAGTATTCAGCAATAAAGATTATACAATTAATTAAACAGAAATAATAACGATCAACAGGGTATATATTTCAGCAGGTTCATTAGACGTGTCTTTAGGCAAATGAACCATAATTTTACTATAGTAAAAGTGCAGTTACCATGTTGCTATTTGCATTTCTATAGTTTCATTAAAAATATTATGATTAAACCAGAGCCATTGAGCGAGAGAGTCAACGGAAGTTCAACATTTTTGTGTTGGCTGTTCCTTTGGTGTCCACGGAGTTGACACAACTCTCTCTCTAATGGCTCTTGGTTAAACTACGGTTACTAAAGTAAGGCCGTGGTAAATTTTTGGTTCCTATTTGACTACAAATGCCATAGTCAAAGGATACATTCACTTCAAGATAACATTTTCTTTTCATAGTATTTTTATTCCTACTATGGAAAGTCAACAGGGACTTATTTTGATATGAACTACTCCTTTAAACTGCATTAACTGTTATAAAACCATGGTTAATGTTCATAAGGGTGCACACAAACTGGAACAAGATGTAGATGCCATCGAAAATTCACATATAGCCTAGGTCATCATCGTGAAGTCTGATCTCAGTCTTAAAGGGAAAGATCACCCAAAAATGATACATCCACCCTACTGCACTATAAACCTGCACTTTTCTGTCATCTGTGAATAAAAACAGAGAAGCGTTGTGTGGAAAAACAGACGCAGGCGTTAATTCGCTCGGTCAATTGTACAGAATTTAAACTCGACGCCGCAGAAGAGCCGGCATTATCATACTAAAGCCATTAGGCTTCTCCATACAGGTTGGAAGGATCATTACGATCACATAGAGGCACGCCACGGCATAAAGCCCAAATAAAGCACCCAGCTCTGTGGAAAATGAAAGTCACAGTCGAGTTGAGCAGGTTAATTAAACCTCTCTAATGAGGCTACTAAACCCAGGTCTAATGTAGCTTCTCTCCAATGCTCGCTGGGAATTGGGGTACTTTGGTTTAATAGCGGCGGCTGCGTCGTGCCCTGCCGAGGCCGTCCGCGGTAATGGAGCCCGTACACGGCACATAAAAGCCATTTTCTTTGTTCTTTATGGACTATCCGTGTCTTCCCTTCAACATTCATCCATTACAAAAGAAGGAGGGCCGTCCGAGGCCGCCGTATAAATCTCAATAACAAACGACACCCAAATGTCCACAATCTCGAAAAGGTTTAATTACGTTGACTCTGAGAATCCCTCCTCATATTCGACTTGATTACAGTACAATTGATACGCAGGTAATTGATAATGTCTGAGTGAATAATGTTGTCAATTTTCTCCCTAAATCTCATTCTGGAAGCCATCTGGGCCACGTAAACAGCTCTCGAGGGAGGAGAGCTATTAGACAATAATTACTCACAAGTCATTTGTTCTTGAGGAGTGTTTAGCGTTTATCTGTTTTACAATTAAAATGGAAAACGGCCTCGCCGCGCACTTATTCTCAATATACAAAGTGTTTCACCTCCTCTGACAGCGCCTGAACTCTTGATTCATCCTCATTGAGAATCACGAAACGTCTGAATCTGTGAAATCAACGTTACTTAGGGGGCAAATGGCAGCCGGTGGTGCCTAAAGTCTCCTAAAATTGTACAAATATTTGCGTTTGTATTGAGATCTTTACTAATATTGATTCGGTTTGAGACATTGTTGACGTCTCCTCTGAATCTGTAATGATGACATTTCTGACTCTTTTTCTCATGAGAAATATCTGAGACACAAATGAGACTTGAGCTAAAGTTTCATTTAAAATTTTTCTTAAGGGTGATATCAAACAACAATACAAACCCAAACATACTAAAGTGACTATTTTGTCGGTAAAATGCTTCAATTATAACTTTGGGTGGATAAATTCACACAGATACGGACCTTTGCCTTGATTTCTTTTAAAACAGCAAAATCCACACGCACTGAGGTTGGGTGAGCAAGATAATTAAGAATGTTTATGACCGCTGGGCAATTCTGCACCAACTACCCATTTATTCATTCAAGCTTACAGTTTGCTGACCAGCATGATTTTCCTACTATGTATATATGTATATTAAGAGAGAGAAAGATTAAATTATTCTTTGCAGGTGAAAAAGATTTTTGTCTAATTAATATGCCTTTCATGCATAACTTTGAATTAAAAGTGATGAAAATCAAACATGTGATCAAAAGTGATGTCGCCTCTTAATTAAAATAAACTGTTAAAGGCGTGTTGAGTGTTTTGTATGCATGTTTGGTAGCTGTACTTGGACTGTTAAGTTCAGCTTTGAAAAGAATTAAAGGTGGTTTGGCAAAAAATGTGCTACATTTATAGGGTCAAGAGCCAAGAGAATAACTGCCCAAACTCAACATTTGCTGGATTTACTGTCAGATTTTTTTTTTTTTGAATAAACCCTGATTTTTTTACTATCCTATATGTTTTTTTTTTTTTTTGCTGGGTAATAAAGTTTTCATCTTTTTGTATTTGATTTCTTTTCACATTGTTATACTTAATCAAATCTGGAAGGAATCATTTTCTTTTGCAAACATACCCTCTGGACATCCTTCGTGGCCACTATCGCACTGTAAAAATCCAACTTGCAAAATGATTGTCTTAACTATACTGAACGTAATTAGCCTAAACATGTTTCTAACAAAGATTATTTTGTTGACTGGACTTAGTTTCTTAAGTTTTTGGCCAAAATGGGTCAGAAAGTTTGCCCAACTTACAAAACAGAGTATTCTGAACAAGTTAAATAGCATGAGTTTGAAAGTGCCCATGATGCGTTGCAGCATGTTCAATTCTGTGTTTCTTATTTGTTTTTCTTTCAAAGATAAGTGATTTAGTTCTTGCTGGCTTAATTTATGCATTCATATCATTTTTACTGTTTGTTATCTGTTGAGTTTTTTTAATGAATGATGGTTTTTGATTGTTATGGTTGAGATTATTGTTTTCAATGTTGAGGTGTAAGTGCATGACACATTGCCAAAGCCGTTATATAAGCACTCTACACAAACAGTTTAACAGTTATTTGATCAAATTTTGGGTCTGTTTGAGGCAGAAAACATGTAGTAAAAGACAAATGTATTTGTTTATTTTTATATTTTACAGTACTTAAAGGGTACTTGGTACTTTTATCCACACAATAGAAATATATTAATTGCCTGAACAACAGTTATTGGTGTGACAACAATATCTTTATTAGAAAAATAAGACAATCAGCATTACATATACAAACACATTTAAGTTGGCTAAACAAAGAATCATTATTTTGAATAATTAAATAATATACGTTGAGTCAACACAAAAGTCTTACTGCATCAGGTTGCCTAATTTCTTTACTTTGGCTCAATTTTTTTACAGTGTGTTTATAAGCAATGAGATATTGTTTCTTGGGATTAACTTTAACCATATAAAAGATCTTCTTTTGAATCAAAAACTTAAACTCCATTTGTTTTTTTAGGGGGATTTTAGTTTGCAATGAAAAAATTAACAAAATAACAGGCAACCCGCTGCTTTGCCATCTCAGTCAATATCCTAAAAGTGATACGCTCATGAACCAATGACTTGAAATGCTCTACATAGGTACCAACCTAATACTCAATTCACAATTGACTATACAGAAGATTCGGATTCTCATGTGGTTTTGAACCTGCATGACATGCTTTCTAAAGTGAAACACAAGAGAAGATATTTTGAGAAATGTCCAAGCGGTTTTGTGTTCGTCAATGGGGTTAAATGTTGTTCGATTATCAACATTCTTCAAAATGTCTTCTTATGTGTTCTGCAGGAGACAGAAAGTCATACGGAGTTGAAATGACACGAGAGAGAATAAATTGTGAAAGAATTAGAATTTTGGCAAACTATCCCTTTAAATTGTGAGTGGCATGCAACTTGGCGAACACCTTCTTAAGCAGTGAACTATATGACAAACTGTTCATTTAAGTCCATGTTAGATGAAGTCATGATCTTCAGTCTCTTGGCTGCATTAATGTGTCCTCCGCTCACGATCAAACACTCTGCCCGTCTCTCACAGAGAGGTTAACAGCCGTCAGCGGCACTAATACACTCCACATCACGTCTGACTCAGGAAAGGAAAACACCAGTCAGCCAAAAGCGTGTGTGATGTGAAGCCCACACTTGTTTCTTCTCTCTAGAGCAGCATATTTTAATTCCTCACTGTGTTAAAGATTTAATCCTCGTTTGCCTGAGGCCCTTTGGGCATGAATCACTGACATTTGGAATAATTGTTGTTGCAGGCCTAATCTCACGAGAGAGAATCTGCAGAAAGGACTATGTCAGCTTTTATTTATTTGCACTGGAATCGCCCGAGGCATCTGCTCCTTATCACGATTATGAAGCTGAGAGAGAGAGAGTGAGAGTGAACTGAAACTTATCATGGTCACATACGCCCATGCTTTAGAGATGAAGCAATCGACTGTAAATGCAGAACTGCGGCTGCTCAGAAAAAAAACTACTTTTCACAAACATGGTGATTAAAGTTTAAATGGCTTTAGATAAAAGAATCGGACAAATGCATAAGCAAATCTGTTATTACTACAAAATTAAGAAGATTTTGTAAGTTTATCATAGACTAAACTTTTTTAAAAGAGCTTTATTATATTATAATATACAAAATATTTTGCTAATATATTGTGCACTTCCTCTACACAGTAATATCAATCAAACTGCAGAGTTTTTTTTTGAAAGTTATAATAACCCAAAATACAGCTAACTAACGCAATAAAAACATGATAACAATAAAATACATGATTTTTAATTATTTGTTATAATTGGGTTGTTTTTGCAAACGCTTCATATACAGATTAAGTCATGGTAGCATTTACAAACAACACATTTACAGTCACACTGTACATCAAAACAAGAACCTCGGATGTTCAAATTTGCCGTTTTTAGGAAATGAAAAAAAGAGAGATTAAATACTGGGTTGTCAAAGTTGACAAGTACTTTTTAGTCATTGGATATTTGCAAAACTCTGTGACAAACATAAAAGGTGACTAATAATAATGAAATGAAAAAAAAAATGGATATCTGTAAAAACCGAGAAAATTGTGTAATCATGTTAAGATGTTTTAGATTACATCAACTCATCTAAATAATTCTAAAATGAAAATAGGAGGGAATTTTTAGTGTATTTTAAAGCATTCGATCCGGATGTGTAAAATGTGTTTGTTTACCTGCAAGTTGTCTGCAGATGGTTTCAGGAGAGAAACGATCACGTTCTACACAACAAATGATAGGACGGTAGTGGTGTAGCGCACAATGATCGCCCTGTTTACCTGGAACAGAATATACATTTAAAATAAATAATAAAAGGCAATTTTGACAACTTTCACGAGCAGTAACACTATCAACGTAATGCTAGACTTTAAGCAACAAAACGAAAAATTTCATTTTACCAGGTCTTTAAAAGCATGTACACTAAAAAGAGGACACTGAGAGTAAGCAAAGATTGAGTGAGAGAGAGAAAAACTTAACATTCTTAGAAACCAACAACTACTGTGTATTTTGAGGGTTCAAAATGTTATTAAAAGTTTATAATGTTATATAGTCTATATATTACATGTTTTATAATCTTATTTGATCCTTTATACCTTATTGTTGGTTACGTGTCACTTCTTGAGTTATTTACAATATTTATACTTTCACAAACAGAGAGAGAGAGAGAGAGAGAGAGAGAGAGAGAGAGCAGCTGAGGTATTAGAGATAGTCAGGGCCTTCAAGAATGTGTAATCCTCAAGGTTTGGGGCTCTGTTGCCCCCTTACCATTGAAACAGCCCGTCCCATTGTCTTTCCTCCTCAAAGAGAACAGAGAGAGGAAGCTTTGGATTGGGGCAAAAAGACAGCAAAAGCCCACACGGCCTGTTCACCTTCTGAAAACACCCCAAGCTTTTGTCCAAATATTACAATAACACTTTTTTTGATCTATTGTGATATTCTGTTGACTGCATCTACAAAGCAAACGGACGGGACACAGAAAGGAAGTGACTCCCCCCAACCATCGAAATCTCTTTCTTCTCATGTGTAAAGTTGCCCCTCGCTGAGGGGGGTCAGCTTTAAATGTTGAATTATACTTTAAAGAGGATTAAAAGAGCAGAGAGTACACCCGCGCGCGAGAAAAGACTGATATTGAGAAGAGACGACGAGAGGAGGAAGAAGGAAGGAAGGGAGATGTTCTCTGTTTCATGATCATTTTTTATTCCTCTTTCTGCCCCCTGAGCAGATGCTGAAGCAGATGGTGGAAAATGAGCTGAAGTTTATGAGGAGGAGGTGAGAGATTGCAGGAGGGCAGCTGGGAAGGTGATTCAGAGAAGGGAAAGAATCAGGACAGGAAGTCAAGAGAGTTAAGAGGAAGTGAAGTCATCACGGTGCAGTTCACTTTAAATCTGGATCTGTAGACTTAGAATGGAATGTTCTGGGTTCAAAACAAATCAAGATCTAAATCTTAAATTTTTTGCCACCCTGAACACACAGGAATTCCTAATAAAGTTGCAAATGTGTACAGTATACATTTATACAACGTGAAGAAACCTCAGCTGGAGCGACAGAAATATATTGTTAAATAAATAAAAAAATCCCTGTAAAAGTACAGGATATAAGGATATATAATATATAGTTTTCTTGTAAAAACTTTTTCTGTCATTTTATGCCTTTTGAACACATTAACTTTGAAAAAGTTTGTGTTGCCTGAAATAAACAGTTTTTCTAGTAGATGTGCATGCGGTCTTTGTTTTTAATTTTACGTTTTTCCAGCGTATTTATAAAATAAATAAAAAATCTGTACAATTACGTGTTATCAAGCGAAAGCATAAGAATGAGATTTTTTTTACAGTATACGTGAACAATCTGTAAAATACAACAAAAATCTGTAAAATTATGTGTTATCAGATCAAGCGAAAGCATTAGAATGAGATCGTACAATTTCAAACCCAAAATGATGCTCATTACACTTTTACTGTAATAAAACCCCTGGTCATTGTTCATGGGGGTTCTTATCTAATGCAACAATAATCCCATTTCTCAGTTTGTCACTGTATGGCTTTCATGTTTTTTCCTTCCTTTAATGTACATGGCAAAGCTAAAGGCATTACAAAGGACCGCTGAGAGACAGCGATCACATGCGATTGCATTAAAACATGCGATTCCAGCTGCCTGAGAGATGGATGCGGTTCAGGCAGGGCCATCAAAGCACCTCCATCCCCAAACCGAAAAACAGCAGCACGTTCCCTCTCCGGAGGGGCCGCAATCGCTGTTTTTACATTTGGCTATCATTTCTGCCCATGAGGAATATGGATGTGAAATGAAATATTCAGGTCTATTGTCTGATTTATCTGTTACATTATCCAGCTGCATCAGCTCGGCAGTTTAAAGGATGGTTTCTCTGCATTCAGGACCTGCCCGCTGGGGGTCCGACAGCCTATCGGCTTCCTGCTGAATAAACGCGGTCGGTTCGTCTGAGCACTTCAATATGTTCTACTTGAAGGTTTTCGGCATGCAGAATTTCTAAGCAGAGATCGAGGAGACAAACCTTGGGGGAACGAAGCGTTGAGCTCGGAAATGATAAATCTGCGTGCCATCCGTTCCTGAAACGGGTGAACAAAATGTTATTAATTTTCGAACTGATGGGAGAGCGGCGCACAACAGTCTCCAGTAAGTAATACAACTGACAGACGATGAGTGACGACGCTTATTTTAGAAAGGAGTGGCAGGCTGTGTGGCCACTTGTGTTCTGTAAAGACACATGACGGAACTCACAAAATGAGCTGCAATGTTTTGTTGCTTCGTGTTTGTCAACATATACATTAACTAACAATTTTGTGTGCATTATGGAAATAACAAATGAAAAATATATGATTCACAGATTCCTCGATACCCGTTGTTTCTATGGGCCGCTATACACAAGTCGTCCGCCATATTGGAACAGTCAAAGGATGCAGCTATAGTTGAACACATGTAGGAACATCAAAAGTTATGTGTTATAATAAAACAAGACTAAGACCTTAGCTATAACATTATACAAATATTAGAGATGCACAGATACGACATTTAGTGTACAAATTAATGCTCTGTCAGTGATATCTGCCAAAACAGATACTGAAGATAACTTTCTTAATGTTAATAATTCATACAATTATTAATATTGAACACCAAACTGGTCATGGTTCTTAACATTTTCTATTTTGAATATTGAGTTAATTCTATAATATAATGTAATAGATTTTTACAACCAGAGACCTCGCAATCTTGAAAGTCAACATTTAAGGAGTGGTAGAACACGACAATGACTCAAAAAGAGAATTTATCTACTAATGGGTTGAATATAATTGCATAGTAAACGCGTGTAAAAGAAAGTTTTTTAACATTAAAAATAAATTGACAGACCGAGACCCCATCTTAAATGTTTATTGTCATGTTCCTCTTAAAGCAATGCCATTAACTCAAATACACTTTAGCACTTCAGACAAAAAGTTTCCAATAATCAACACTTTTATCTCTTGGTTGTTTTAAAAAATGCTGTGAGATAATCATGTCATATTTAATACAAGTAGCCTGTAAACGGATGCGTGCTGGTGTGTCCTTGCAGGCCAAATAAAACCCTGTAGGTGCTAAATTATGGCAACATATTTACAGCGAGTCTGTCGTGAGCGCAGAGCACCGTCTTCAACATCATAAGATTCAGAGGAGGAGATTTATCCCTCTGACCTTGAAACACGTACTCTGAGTAAAAGACTTGCCATAGACATCTATTGTTTCTATACTGATCTAATAATGTGTTTCTATCCTCTAATCACACTCCTAAACTCAACTCTGACAGAAAACTCTCTGCAGTTTTACATTTTTCTCATAAAAAAATATGTGGGTCAGTCAAAGTTTTGACTATTCTTTTGTGTTTTGACAAACACAGATCCGAGACTTTTGTTTACTGAATAGCATTTATATAAATCCATCCAATCACAGTGCTTATGTTTGTTTACAATCTGCCTGGACGGTGGGCTTTCGTTGTCGTCTGAGATTGTATCACTTCAGACTCACATAAACAGATAGTCAGACTCTATATTTCTAAATAAATCACTTACACTGTTGCATTGCTCACAAACTACACGTCTGCATGATAATCTGTAGTGCTATTTGATTAGAACACACACACACATTCATGCACGCCGTACCTTCATCAAGTAAAGAAAAAAACAGAAATTGAATTTACAGGCGGTGGAAGTGATGTGCACTCAGAAAATTTTAATATGCTATTAAGTTCCCACTTCAATTTCATTTTATGAATATTTTCCTTAGGGATGGCAGACATCAGCAGAGAAAGATAGAAATTTAAAAAAGATAAATAGTGCCATTAATCCGCAGTGTTTCACTTTCATTATCCTTGAAAATGAGCCGCTATTTTTCCAATGAAATGCTCCTAATGAGCTCCTTACACTTAATTCGGCAGCTCGAAAATGACCACGTTCAGAAAATTTTAATTTGTAATTAAGTGGCATTTAACATAATGTAATTCATCTTTATACAGTTGAAGTGACAAGCTGCGGTCGGGATGTTGATGTGCACAGCTCTGCTTTCTGAAAGCACTCAAACTGCTTCGGATCCACATTGAACTC
>CM056460.1:22012770-22372770 GCA_029783895.1 Triplophysa bombifrons
GCAGCATTGCTATCCAATATAGCACTGCAAGAAGCTCACCAGAAAAAAATGCATGAGGCAAAGCATGAGAAATGTTATGAATACTACAGATTCATTCAATTTATAAATTAAATTAGATAATTACACGGCTCCGATTAAATTATTTGAAATTTACATTTCATGTCCAGTTTTTTTTCTCATGTGACAAGTAGCCATGTAATAAGCCGTATAATGTACAAGCAGCCGGTTGCTATCCAGAAATAAGCCCGTTCGGTATACAAGACCTGATCACACTGTTGGGGCTTATTTCTGTGATAACAGATAATTGTATTATTCAATGTTTTCGTGTGTTTTTATATACACTCCAAAAAAGCAAGCTGAAGGTATACCTGAGTGTTCACATAAGGAAACGTCATTGAAAATTAGTCACTTTTGACATTCCACTAGTGAGAAATCGGACTATTCATGTGATTCTCTCATCTATGTTTTATATGCTCTATAAAAGGTGAAGAACATGGCAAAGGATGGATCACACCGAGGACAGATGCATCAGGCCATATTTTCAATATTTCTTGAAAATGAATGAAAAACGATTATAATGAAATACTGAGGACATTAGACGGCTGTTATGAAATGTAAGGAACAATCAAGCTGATCACTGAAGGTCACAACGGTTGAAGGTTATTCTATAACGGATTTTCATAAACCTGAATATCACAGCAGTGATATAAAAATTAAAAGTGAGAAAAATTAACAATATGCATCAGTTTTGTTCCATGCATGCATCGACGTTGTCTCAAATGTTTCTCATGATGAGCGTTAGGACAAATAAAATTTGTTTTTTTAAACGTCTTTAAATCGCTTCGGATAAAAGCGTCTGCTAAATTACTAAATGTAGAAGAAACTGATCAGAAACCTTTTAATTCATATTGAAATATTTACTCTTATATCTTGGGAAATCAAATCACAGTTTGAGACTTGTTGAGACACAAATGACTGTGGTCTTTTCCTCAAAGCAAAACCTCAGCATTCAGTTCTAAAGTTTAAATTTGCTCTTTATTTAATCTCAAGCCTATCTGGGAGAAAAATATGATATTTTATTGAAATGATTAAAGGTCATTTTCTTTCTTTTGAGATAGCAAAATAATGATGTGTGTGTGTGTGTGTGTGTGTGGGTAGGGTAAACACTACGGTATGGGGACAAAAGCTCCCCACAAAGATGGCAATATGCAAATCCTTGACATATTTTGGTCCCCATGATGAAACAAGCTTATAAATCATACAGAATATTTTTTTGTAAATATAAAAGAGCAGAAACTTTTGTGTGATTGTAAAGTTTAGGGGGTGGGTTAGGGAATATGATATACAGTTTGTACAGTATAAAAACCATTGCGTCTATGGAATGTCCCCTCAGAAACCCAACATGTGTGAGTGTGCGTGTGTGTGTGTGTGTGTGTGTGTGTGTGTGTGTGTGTGTGTGTGTGTGTGTGTGTGTGTGTGTGTGTGTGTGTGTGTGTGAACATAAATGTTTTGTATATGAGAAACAAACATTTAGCAAACATTTGTCTAAGGGTCAAATCATCATTCCTCCTGCATTACCCTCTCAAAGAATTTAGCTCGTGTGTTATTCACTCAACAGTAGATGTTTGTGTCCGGATAAATGATGAGAGTATTAGCATAACTACAGGCTCTAGAAGAGACCGTGTCTGATGCCATGAGCCACAGCGATGAGAGATTATGCCCATGGGCTGATTCGGACAGACGGGCTGGTTCCCATATTGCACCAGGGTGCAGAAAAGCTGTTTTTTGTCGCTACAGAGCAGCGCAGCTGTGTTACAGACACACACACACACACACAGCTACTATGGACCTGCTTCAGGGCATGAACTGGGAAAAGATGGTCTGTTGCTATCTTCAACCTTTAGATCATTAGACTACATTCAATGCCCAATAAAACCTAACCCAACTGATGAATATACTGTCTGATTTCAGGTCTGCTAATTTTACCAAAACATACGTTTTTCTTCCGATCAGTGGGGCAGTAAAATGAGTTTGACCCATAAAGAATGAGAAATTATAAGAGTTATTATTTTCGTTTTCCCCTAAAGGTATGGCAGGGAGAGCACGAGTCCAACACTATTTATATTAAAGCACTCCAGGGCACATTTAGGAATTATTTCTAAATCTGCATATTCTATGAACCACAAGGTCCACCGGTGGATTTTCCCTCCCTGGTGTGTTTGATATCACACAGATTAACCTGGTTATAAACCTTTGGGATGCAATATAAAGCAGAGATTATCTGAGAGGTGACATGAGCTTCTATACTATCAGAACTGCCTTTTTATTACTCAAATAATTTCAAGATTATACAGCCATGAGTTTCTAAAGTTTGTTGAAATTTGTGTTTTTATATGATATCATATTGTATTCCCCTTTAACTAATAATTTGCGTAATTATTTTGAGTTTGAGCATTCAGGAGCTACAGAAACATGATGAGAAGGAGGGACAAAGAGTCAGAAATCATCTGCTATTTCATCTGTGAAAAATTTCTCATTTCGTTTTATAATTTATATTTTCGGCGTGCTGCGTTTTACTGCTGCCTCCTAAAAGGCACATTTCTGCGAAATCATGTTTTATGGTGTAAAACGTGGGCTGAACAGCAGTAAAAGTTAAATATTGAACTTTAATTTCTCAGCATGATTTTTGATGCTTTGATGGGACAGTAACTTTAAATGGCTTGTGGATCTTCTTAGACAACATGTGCAGTCAGTCTCTCATTGAAATGAGTGTATCGTAAAGTACATTGCAACGTGTTTTTTACAAACCCGATTTGAAATGATTTATTAATCGGAAACAATAATAATAATAGGCTAATAATAAACTAAAATAATTACAATAATTATTATTGTTGTTGTGTTTTTAATTCTTGAAATATATTCATTTTTAGTTATTGAAAGAATTACTGAAATACTTTTATTATTGTGAATTCCCAAAATATATAATTAAACATTTCCCTGTTTAAGTGCACGCTGATTTAATGAATTAGATATTCTATACACATACATACATAAACACATATTACTCCGAATAGCAGTCACAGCATTTCATTATGTGTGTGTCCATTTACTAGCTAATATGCCTTTGTTAATAGACAACATATATCTAACAGCTAACTGATACACCTTTTAATTTTGGGCCTAAATGGCAAGATCAATGGAAAACTGTTGTAATGATCTAATTAATTATGTCGAAATTAAAAGCGAGCGCAGAATCAATCTCTCGCGTAAAGCCTCCATCTGCCCCCCTCTCAATTCAACCTCCGAGGCCTATAACTCTTTATTTCACAGCATACAGCTCGTTTTGTGCCAGACGTTTTATTGTATAATAATTAAAGGTGAAGTTTGTTTAAATGCTTTAATATCACTCACTTATAATCACGTTTTGAGACCTCTTTAGCCAAAATACGGTTCATTACTGTCAGCCAGATGTATTTGCGCAAGAAATAAAAAATGCAATAATTACGATTACAAATTTTAATGGAAAACATGAAACACGAAAAAAAAGCTTTTTGGCGAATGCGTGAAATGCCAAATTATCTGTTTGGACATGGAATTCGTTACCTGATTCGACATACTCACATTAATGTGCTGTTAACATTATCGAAAGCATATGTTAGCAATATAGCTAACTCCTGCCAATATTTCCAAATCCTAAAAGAGCTTTAAATGGAGAAACACAATATTAAAAACATGATATGACATGCATAGATATAAAATACAGCAGAATTTTATTTTGACGACGAAATCGAAATCCTTAGTCATGTGGATGGTGTGGAGTCAGACTCACTCTGGTGATGCTCTCGACTCGAGCTCTGTGCGTCTGATCTATTAGTGGCGTTGCCATGAGAACGGGAGGCTGAGAGAAGGAGGAAATAGCTTCACCTCTGGGCTTCCTCAGTGAGCATCATCAATGCTCAACAGAACGACGAGTGAGAGGATAGGAAAGTGGAAACGGAGAGATTCATCTTCGGGTTGTGTGTGGTTCCCTTCTGGTGTTTGGAGAGCTCACAGACTCCGCGTAGCGCCAGACTGAAGATGGATTACTTACTGTCAGTTCGCAGGGCCCTAATGAAATTAAGACCTAAGATTATACATTCCGTTTCTTTTAGTTGATTCAAACTTTTTTTAGTTCTGCAAAGTCGGTGGGAATGTCAGAAGTAGGCTGTGTTATGTGAACCGCAGTAAAATTAGACTCTTAGATAATAATGCAATTTGTTTAATGCATTGCATGTCGTTTTATTGTTTTGTTTGACTTTATTTGTCATTTATTTTGCAGTAAACCATTTAAGGATTACTTGCAGTGTTTTTTATGCTTTTCAAGCTTTTTCTGAATCCATCTGTCTAATGGCGCACTGATAGAATACACTTAAATATATAACTCCAAGTGCTGCTATGATTTACAATGTCTGTTCGAATTCAGTGTGAAATTCTTCCAAGGGTGACAAAAACACTAACACTTAATTTTAGAAGTCTTCAAAAAAAAGAGCAAGAGACGCGGAGAGCACAAGGGCAGGGGGAAAGGCTGGGAGGGGGGTCTTGCAGAAAAAACCCAGCTTTGGGGAAGGTGTGCAACGGAGGGTGAAATTAGAGCCCGCAGTGCTACATATTGTACCAGAAGCTTCTCCAAAAACACCAGGAGAAAGAAAAATCATCCTCCAACCTAACTAGGAGGCAGACTAGCCGACTTGCCCCCTTGCGCTCCTCAGAGATCCGTCTATAACACTGAATGGACATTTGGTCTTTCCAGACACAAGGAATTATTTTCATATCACGACTCATAGAATTGTTTAATTTTTGTTTAAAACATATCTTCTAACTTAAAAAATCTATTATTATATGAGACCATGCTCTGTCTAAATAAATATGCATTTTTAACGAAATTACCTCGTTCAGCTATACTATTTCCGGATTTCTTTATTATATTTTAGTCATGGCTTACTCATGTAAGACATCTTACAGAGTGGTGTTATCGTAGAGCTGTAGTCTCACGTGAACAATTATGATTATTTAAATATATTAATAAAGGTAGAGAATTCTCTTGTGTTTGTACTTTAAGCAACAGACATGCTATTTAACAATTCGATCTGATTTAATCGAAGTAACGGATTTTAAAGAATGTAAAAAAATGGTTTAAAATATGTAAGAGATGTGACATTATTGTGCATTATGCAAAAATATAAATTCAGGAATAAATTGCAAACATATACAAATGCCTAAACCTTATTTTAGACTCTGCAGACGATACAGCACCACCTACAGTCAGTCTCTCGCAGCCCGAACCCGAGCCAAACTTGCTCACCGCAGAGACAAGCGCAGAAAATCAAAACAAGATGGTGTTTAAATCAAACCATAATCACGCCATCGGCCTCACCAATAAACATAAAGAGGCGTAAGGGCGAGAAATGAGAGCTGCGCTTTACCGTCAACCTGCTTATTCTGCATTATTTCTGAAGGCCACAGCTGCCAGCTTTTTTTAAGCGTTATTATGGGAAGCTTTGCTGAAGGTGACCATGTTAATTCGGTACAAATGTCCATTTTACGCATTTAATTACCACTGTGCTGCCATTACCACCCTCGTCTATTATTCGTTAGAAATCTGATGGTAAAAACATGCAATTGCTATTTTACGCGCACTTTAAATAAGGGTTTAAAGGTCTCCAACGATTATCACAGAAGAAAATGAAATGATTTGCTCTCATTCTCGCCTAATTTCTACTAAACTCTCATTCATTTAGCTGCATTCAGCTTTTCCCTCCCCTTTTGGAGTGACAGGCGGATGGAGCCACATCTGAACGAATCACAAAGTGCTGGAATCTACTGCCTTTGTCTGATACACTCATCCAAAGAGGCGAGAGGGGGTCTGCGCAAAGGAGGGGGGCTGGAGCTTTTACAAACCAACACAAGCGACCCAAGTCTTTCAGTCCCGGCCCGTGTGCGCACGCAAACGAATCGCGTTGTTATTATTAGGACAGGTAGACACAGGACACCCGCAGTCTCCAATGGTTCTGCTATCTGTCATCCGTGCGCAGAACGAACCACGACAGTCCTGCGCCTGCTAAACGAAACCACCGGGATATAACCGAATGGACGGAACGAATTCTGGACATCGACCACTGAAAGAATCATGCATGCCCAAAACATTTAAACAAGCATTCATTTGATAACAGTTCGTTCTGACCTAGAAGAGCATGCGGTCATGACTGACACCTGACAAATCCTCCGTCCATTGGCACTGAACGGACTGTTGCAACTTTCTGAAGTTTCCTCGTCCTTGGCTGGATTCACGTTACATATCCTCGTTTCTTTCAGTTGTTATTCGTGCAAGAAAGACGAGACGGCGACTTCAGTTGATTATCTGTCTTTTCTCTGTTATCCGATGGATATTCATTGTAAGGCAGACCACTTCACCGCCATGCACCGTGAGTTCCACAGGAGTTTATCTGAAGAATATATCCAATAGCCAATTTAGACCATCAATGGAAAGCATCTTTGTTAAAGGCTGAGCTATGAAAAAAAGAAGGTCAAAATTAGACAGTGCGCATTATCCATTGAAGAACGAATAGCATAACTGTATGAATTGAAACAAAATAATAGCTTACAATTAAAAATGATAATAAAAACTTAATTAACCAGCTCAATCTAAATGTATTTGGTAAGGAAATTGAAAAAAAAACCATGACTATATAAAATATATAGATATTATTTACAACATAATTGAATATATAGCTATCAAAAGAGTTGTCAGGGTATTTGTTATAATTTATTTCATGTCGCCAACAAAGTAAAATTACACTTTCATGTCCGTAGTAATTAAAATATTTAAAGCAGACTGATAAATGTTTCTGAAATAGTGTTGTGAGCTTTAATTGAATTAAAAACTACACATAAAAAAAGAGAATAACATTACAACAATATGTAATGCGATCACACATAACTGTTTAATTATTTATATCCAGGGGAATGAAAACAATAAATGCTCGTGTAATTTAATCGCTAACGAGTAACAAACCCAAGCATTGTCTCAACAGAAATATACGATCGGGGGTGATTATCGTGCGTCACCAGCACTTCAAATCATTAACAAAAAATAGTAATTTAATAGAAAGCAAAGTCTTCACACAGTTACTGAGCTATGTCAAATTCTCTTTTTGATTTCTTAAAAAATTGGAAACGCTTTGAAATGCTGCTGTTCGTGTGGATTAAAAAAGCTCTTATTATTATTCGTTTATATTATGCAAATAAATATTTTTCTTACTGTGTTAAAACTAAATTGTTTAGGGATAGTAGGACAAAAAGCCAATGACAATATATTTTAATGATGCGTCTGCGCATATGCATATCTGATTGGATTGCACATTCGTTAAATGAAAATAACGCAGATAAGCACGTATAATAATTTGAATATCTCATACAACATCTGTACAGATTTAATATAATTATTATGACTTAATATCATGTATTATCAAAAAATGCACTTGCTGTTCAATATAAGTGACGGGCTGTATGTAATGTTATGGTTTGGTGGTTTGGTGTTGTTGTCTCCGGTATAGGGCATGGGGGGGTGAACCAGCTGGGCGGGATGTTCGTGAACGGCAGGCCTTTACCTGACGTTGTGCGCCAGAGAATCGTGGAGCTCGCGCACCAAGGGGTCAGGCCCTGTGACATCTCGAGACAGTTGAGGGTCAGTCACGGCTGCGTCAGCAAGATCTTGGGCAGGTGAGACCCCCAAAACAACATCTTAACTCCTAGACGCCCCTGTAGAAGCAATGCATAATGCATCGTTATAGAGTAAATGCAACATTTAACCTTTTAGCAGCACATAGTTTGGAATGACATAAGGTTGCACATTTCCACATTTGTCTGATCATTTTGTTCTCCTTTATACTTAACCACGAGTATTTTCTTGTCTGTGGTAACTTTAGCAATGCAGCTGAGGAAATTCACAATCTGTGATTTTTTCTAGAAATAGGTGTTTTACATCTCACTTTGACTTCCCATGTCTTTTATTCAATGAAATCAGACAAAAGAATTCGCATTTACTTATAAGAACCGTGCCAACACAGCCATGCTGTGAAATGTTTAATTTCTCTCAATTTAAAAATGATTTTATTAAACGCAATTTGTTAGCAGTATCTGATTACTGGGCCTATTTCAATAATAAGGTCAAGATGTAAAATGCTAATGAGTTTGCACTGGCTATAGATTAAATACAATGGGTTATAAATAGATTTGTTGGCCCTAACACATCTCAAGTGCATGTGATTAGAGATTTTAAAGAATCTCATTGCGAGACCAGTTTTTCCGGACACGTCTCAATTTATTTCAAGTATTTTTAAACTAAGTAAACCCACCAGATGGGGTGTCAGCGCAAATCATATGTCGGGACAGTGCTGATATGAGCGGTGTTAAACATTTTCATAATTTCGTAAACACGCAGCTGTCGTTTATCGTCCTGTGGTTATTAGTTTTGGTCACGTTATGAGTAACAGACGGTTCTCGTTTCCTCAGGTATTATGAGACGGGCAGTATTAAACCTGGAGTTATCGGAGGATCCAAACCCAAAGTGGCCACGCCGAAGGTGGTGGATAAAATAGCGGATTACAAGAGACAGAATCCCACCATGTTCGCGTGGGAGATCCGGGACCGACTGCTGGCGGATGGCATCTGTGACAACGACACGGTCCCCAGCGTCTCCTCCATAAACAGGTGATTTAACAACAACAAAAGTCCTGAATTCAATATATAAGAAAATCTAAGGCTATTCAAACGTATCCTGAAATGATGATGGAATGAAAAAAAGAAATAATGATGCTAATCATATAACATCATTTGGATATGTTTAATAATGATATTAGAGGGGGAAAAACATACATGGATGAAGGAAATAATTTTTGAAAAGAAACGTGCATTGTTTATTATTTAAGATATAAATGCATATGTTTCGTTTTTTATATATTCAGTATTTTTATACAGTAGCTGAGTTAACTAAGGTTTTGTTTTTCGGCGTTGTGCCGGTGGTCTTGTGGCTGTAATTCAATCCTCTGCTGCAAACTAGCTCAACGATGACAGAGACCAAACCTATAAAATCTTATCAGACCGAGTGAAAACCGATCAATGAACGGTGATCTAAAAGAGACTGCCACAGCCCCCTCAATTACACTTTATAGTGTTCATCTTCACTTCATTTTATTTTCCACAAGGATAGAAAAACGACGCCATCATTTGGAAGACAGTTTGCCAGGCGACTTATGCGAGAAACCTGGCGACCTATGTGCCTCACAATTTGTTTAATATATATCCAAAACATTCACAAAATCGTGATCGTAGATAAATAGTAAAGACTAAATCATGTTTATTTGTGCTACTATAATTGAAAGAAAAATGCGAAGCAAAGTAAATTCTTGATAAATGCAATTGAATGAAAATTTTTTTGTATGGTCTGGTTTCTGAATTCCGAGCTGGAATGACGTCCAGCAGGCTAGTGTACAGCTAGGCTTCAATATGGGGAAAATCTACAGTATGCACAATCTATAATCCAATATGATCCTATTTACATCCTTATAATTGGTTAAAATGGTGGTTCAGGGTGGCGTGTTAGACCTGCGTGGAAAAAATCAAAACGGTAAAAAGAAGCAGTGAGGCTGAACTTTGGTTAAGATTCACTCTTCCATAAAACCAGACTCTGCATTACATTTTAATGAGCTGACGCCAAAGAATAGAAGAGCCCACACAAGAGAAGAGGAGGCAAGAAAAAAATTCATTTCATGCCTCGTGGTCGCCTAAAAAGGGCCATTTGAACGTCTTTTGACATGAACTTGTGAGATAAATTCAAAATGTTCGTTCATGTAATTACAGAAGACCCTTAAACGTCTTTAAAATCTAATTGAATTCACTTTGGCTATTCTGAAAGAGGAAAATATGACTTTGTTTATGAGGAAAATTAAAATTTGAATGGATGTGATTCTGGAATAATTTAACTTTAATGACACACTATTTATTCCTAGATTTTATTTAGCAGTATGTTGGTATACTCATGCCTGAGGTCCTGTCTGGAGAGAGAGAGAGAGAGAGAGAGAGACAGAGGTGGTCCTTAATCATTTGATAAGGCATAAACAAGCAATCTATTACAGATAATATATACAGCAAAATGAAGAGTATTTCCATTGATTATATTAGAATAAGTAAGTCACTTCATGAATTTTTAAGTAAAAGAAAGATATTTTTTAACACTTTGTTGAAAACTTTTATTCAATAATATAATGCTTTATGATGCAATAAGAAAAAGAACTAAACTCAATGTGTACGTATATAAACTGTGTGTACATTTTTCTTAAACATACATTATTAAACATGACCGTGTTTCTGTACTAAACTGTTTCCACAACCAACAAGTGCCAATGAAACCACACGCTTACAAAAACCTCCTCAATGCCGCTCAATATTATCGATTCGCTTGTAAAGTCATTTTAATATTTCTTCTGAGGATTCTAAGACACAGCCAAGATATTAATTCACTCTTCCAAATGACTTATTCAATGAGAGAAACATAGATTGTGGATAAAGTCTGCAGATTTATTCTCCCCAGGCCATGCAGGGGTCAGGCACTGGTTTTAAAGGAGAGAAATGAAATATCAAATTGATGTGTTGTCACTGGTGTAGAGCAGATTCTGTATGATCTCTCTCGCTCTGCCCGAGGACACGTCCTAAAGCCACTGGTTATTCCAACAGATATCAATAGTACAAGCGCAAGCATTTTAATGGATTTATATATTTGTGCTTTGCATAGGATCTGTCGTCGCTGCGTGTTCTAAATATTTTTACGATCGATAATCTTCATGGGGCATGAAATGAAGGATATGTCACAGGAAACACATTATCTTTGCATGCAGAATGCAAGTATATTCTTATTGCTTATGAGAATTAAAAACAAACACGAATGAGAATGTAATTGTTTAGAGACATGAAGAGTATGGAGGTGACAAATAAATGTAGATTTTAGAGTAAATTTGATGATAAATGTTTGAGTTCATATTGAGATCTTCAATAATATTGACTTTTGATTGCAGACATCGTCTCTTCTGAAACTCTATTGACAGACACATTTGTGAGATTTCGGACTCTCTTAAGAAAAAAATATCTGAGACTCAGATGAGACTCAAGGAAAGTTTCCATTTGCTTTCACTGATGTTTAGGAGAAAGAACGGAGACATTAAAGAGATCTCATGTGTCATTTTTCTTATGGTTTACTGTGTGCCTCAGGTGACATCTTTCTAACACGACCCGCTCATAAATAGATTTAATAATCTCATTTTATTTCAAACACCATTTGTAGTATTTGTAAAATCCGTTAAGCCACCCAAAACATACACAGAGAAGCAAGGTTCATGGACGCTTCAGCCCTCTGTTATGTGTTTGTTTGCATATGTCTGCTGAAAGAGGATAAATGGCATTAGTGATGAATGGATCTAAAGTTTACAAATGAGCGTGACAGCGGGCCCTTTTTCCCAAAGTGCCGTTCAGATTAACGGACTCAGATGCTGGCGTAAGCTTGTACACCGCACTGAGCAACTATTGCTTTCCTGTCACATATAATTTATAGCTTTCCATTTGCATCCCCGTACCCATGTGGCTAATTCAGAACTTTTTATCCTCGAGTCTAGATCAATAGAACCTCATCCACACTAGAACCAAGCCTGAGGCTCTCCTCGGGAACTGAGAGAGAGAGAGAGCTGTAAGGATGATTATTGAGGTGAAATGTTGTGATTTCATGCTTTGTTTGCAAGATCACTGAAGGCAGAAGAGCTCAGAGAGATCCTCAATATTTCTCACCTTAAAGGAACAGCGTGTTTCTCGCTCGGCTAACACAGAATCTGAACATCTTCGATTATTTCCTGTCAGATCCCTCTGCTCTCAGACGTCTGAGATGTAAATCTGAGATTACCAGAGTGAAACTCCGGAGGTCTGTTGAGTCATGAACCATCTTTATTTCGCAGAATCATTCGAACGAAGGTCCAGCAGCCGTTTCACCCCTCACCAGACGGATCGTCTCTCTCCACCCCTGGACACACTATAGGTAAGATCACATCATTAAGACTACCGGACATTTCTGGACAATTGGGAAATATTGATTTTCCATACTTTACTCACTTTAATGTCATTCCAAATCGGTATCAGTTTGTTTTCTTCTGCAGAAGATATTTTAAAGAATGTCGACAACCAAACAACATCGAACCCCATTGACTCCCACAAAACCACTGAGACATTTCTCAAAGTATCTTCTTCCATACCCCACATATTGAACAAATCTGTCAGGTTCAAAGTACCCCAGCGACCAATTTAAATTGTGTTCTATGGATCACAGAAATGTTTTGATATGTGTGCATGATGTAAGAGTGCAACATCACATCTATCACCTGATAGGTTGCTGTCGATTCCGTCCATTGGCCCCTCCCACCCGGTCCCAGTTCATTGGGCTGTGTTTGTTGTTGAGCCCTGATATATTTTGGGAAACAATTGATACAGTTGCTTTAGGGCTGTCAAATGATTAATCGTGATTAATTGCATCCAGAATAAAAGTTTGTGATAACGTAATATATGTTGGTGTACGGAGCATAATAATTTTGTATTTATGAAGACATACACATGAAAGCATATATTTGAGAAAAATATAACAATTAACAAATGTTTATTTAGAATTTTAAATATTGGTTAATTTAAATTATACATTTAAATATTTTCTAAATATATGGACAAGTATGTTTTGTGTTTATCAATACAAAATTATTATGCAGAGTACACAGATATATATTATGTAAACAAAAACTTTTAACCTGGATGCCATTAATCGCGATTAATCGTTTGACAGCCTAAACCATTTTTCTGGTAACTGATGTGATGTTAAACACATGGCAAGAGTTTAGATTTTTTATCCTCTCTCGGTCCACAGTTCCCAGTACAGCATCTCCTCCTGTCTCCAGTTCATCTATCGACCCCGTGGGATCTTACTCCATCAATGGAATTCTGGGTATCGCCCGCTCTAATGGAGAAAAGCGGAAACGAGACACAGGTAGGTCTGCGGTTTTCTATTATATAAAACCTGCAGCAATTTTGGAGAGATTTGCATGAACTATTAATTTATTAACAGTCTTAATTGAACTTCACGTGTGGATAAAAGCATCTGCTAAATTACTAAATGTAAATGTCATCTGATCAGTATTTTATGTTTTTTATTTAATGTAGAATAATGAATTGAATACTTATTTTATAGATGTGTGGATAACAGTCCATGTACCATTGAATTACAAATTATTCACTTTAAATTTCCGGTTTAAATGGATTTTATATTTGGCACCCAATTTTCTAAGCAGTTTGCCCTTGAAGGTGTAATGGTTGCAGTATTTCTCACATGTGTGAGAGGGTTTTGATGTGCTGATGTGACCCCCACAGGAGTCTGCGTTATTAATCCACTGCTGTGATTAAGAGAGCTTCAGTAATTACATGTCAAGATGATGTAGCCAACTAACAAACTCACTCAAACAAGAACGACAGTGTTAAGAGGACCCAGAGCCCAGAGATCCCCCCCCGGTTCTTTCTTTAACGGAGGGCATAAAGTCTGCTCCACATTGCGATTTATTTTGGAGAACCACCAGGTTAGATCTGATGTGTGAAGCAAAAAACAATGGATCTTATTTTTAGCAGCGAGTTCATCTATTTATCTAACTATTTTTCAAGTTGTCTCATTTGTACGATCTGCTTCTGCACCCACCAGTGATGTTTGGGTTTAGGGGCGGAGCTTCGTAAATGCTTAAACATTTATTTTTTTACATGTTTGTACGACTCGCATCATGCAAAATCAGAAGAATGAAGCTCACAACGTCAAATAGTTTGATTTCTGAGATGATAAATCGCAAAACAAAAATTCAAATATCTGTGCCTTTTGCAAATTTGTGCCTTAAGATTCAGATGAGGATGACTAATATTGAGACTTATGGTTGAGTAATGTACTATACAAATTTCAAAGGTTGTTTCTCACTGTGTTTAAACTAGACACAACATGATAAAGTGCCAAGTGATAAAAGAAAGAGAAGAAGTTTTGGCCTTACCAGCTGCACCGAGTGATGAGAATTTTTGCTGGTGTCTTAGGCAGGGGCGGACTGGCCATCTGGCATACTGGGTGTATTCCCGGTGGGCCGCTAACGTATGGGCCGGAACGGACACTTTGGCCGCTCAGATGGACGTATTCTTAAAACGTTGACAGAAATAGTGGAGGGACGATGTGGGCCAAAAAATGCCAGGGCCAACTACCCAGACCAGCCCTGGTTTTAGGTTAAATGTCTGTTGGGTCATTCAAGTATTTTTATTTTAAGTGTTAACTGACTTTTTTGCTGGCAATTTCAGGCCTTGTAAGGACAAAACAAATGCATAAATATGAAAATACAGGAAAGCCGTACCTAGAAGCAAAAGATCGTCGTTCAGGTCACGTCCTTCTAAACGCGCCATCTGAGGAACTTCCATTGAGATGTATTTTTAGATTTTTAGAGGTATTTTTAGATTTTCTGGTTTTACTCAAAGAGGAGTTCTAATCCTGTGGAGGAGGTTGATAGCAGAGGATTAACTGGCTGTTAAATTACCCAAATATGAAAATCTTGAACATGGCACACAGCAGATATGGCCCGAACATTCAGCAGTGGCGGCGGGAAACCGCTGTTCCCGTGATCAGACCTACAGTCATTTGTGTTGCGTTGAGAATCATTTTCCAGCAATCAGACATCAGCACAACACAACTGGCTGTGTGCGTGTCTAGGATGACTGAATGTTTGGAGGGTTGTTGTTCTCAAATGATCCTCTTGATAGGTTGCCATTTTCTTGATTTGTCAAGGGTGTTGAGGATGAAGAGACTAGGAAGAGGAGAAGCGCAGTGGTTTTATGTATAACTTCACAAATGGTCATGTGATTCAAGAACCTGCAGCAGCACAAACTCTCGCCAGTTAAAGATGCTTTAAAATTCTTCCCGGCAGCAACATCTAGTAAAGATAGATTGTGAAATCCCATGACGCTTCAAATCTCAGACAATACTCTCTCATGGGCTGCATCTGCATCATCCATGACTGTTACCGCCAGTGTTGGGTAAATGACTCTGAAAAAGTAATGAATTACTAGTTACTAATTGCATATTCAATAGTGTAATTAGATTACTGTACAAATGACTCTCTCCAAAAAGTATGTAATTACTTATTACTAATTACTTCCTATATCCTACATCAACCTTGATAAGAAGTGATTCAAGGATAGACATGAAACGGCTTATTAAATTCATTCATTCAAATAAATAATAAAATAACTACATAAATTATTCTTTTTAATGACTAAAGTATACAAATTTGAGAAGGATACAATGAATCATACATTTTAAAATTAGACTTATAATTTTTATGTCATTTCGACTATTGGATATATATCACTGTGTTTAGCTCAATTACACCAGAAGTAACTGTAAATAAAATACAGAAAAAAAGAGTAATCCCTTACTTTACATTTTACAAGGGGAAAGTAATTAAATTACAGTAACTAATCATTAAGTAACTAGTAAGACCCAAAACTTCTGTTTTTTGGGAGTTCAAAGGATTCTACTAAAAAAAGGACAAAAATGCCTAAACATCGGGTTAAATAAACAGAAAATGTTCATATTCGAGTAACGTAAACCCAAAGGTTTGGAATTGCCTATGTCTGACCCAACCATGGATTGAAACATCACAGCTTTTTTTATAGTGTAGACGTTCCCACAGATAACAACAGCAACAAAGTGACGCAATATCCAGTGTAACACAACAGATGGTCTTAACAGGCAGAAGGATTGTGTGTTTTTGGCCCGGCTTGTGGCGGCATGCCAAGAGAGTCCAGGAGCTCTTGTGGGTCTTACAGTAAGCGTGCAGTCAGCATCGTCCTCCGACGCCGGCCCCATTACGAGCCGAGCAGAGAGATAATGCGCCGTGACATGCGTTATGTACACGGCGAATCTGAAAGAGCGGCCGCAGGGACACAGGTGTCACGCCAGCCATTAATCCGACAGCGCTACTGTATTACTGCAAATTAAAAGTAGCACGATACAGAGAGAGAGAGCTCTGATATCCACACGGACTCTGGCTGTCTGAGCTGCGACGCTGGAAGTGACATTTAAGAGAATTTGCAATTCCGCCGAGAAAAGCTATTACCACGCAAATTAACATCTAACATCCACAGCGAGCCCCCCCCCCCTCATCACGACCACCCCTTCACAGCTGTCTGATAAGAACAGACCATTAAAAAGATGAGAGCCGTTTTACGCCGACCAACCCCAGACACCGATCCGGTGCAGTTCCAGCTGAGGTTGTAGGTTTTTTCAGGGAATGTTCAACTAAGCGCTTGTGTTTATGCCAAGGAATGTACGGTTAATCTTTAGCTGTAAAAACACCTCACAATAATAATTGTCATGACCATTTATGGTCCGATTGTAAGCTCCTGTACGTACACATGCTGTTGTGATTTAACACGCCTGTATGGAGAGAATTGTGTAAATATAGACCACTTCACAAGATGGAAACACTGGGCCAGGTGCACTTCCGCATTCATTTTTATTTTTACATCTTACAAACGTAATTAAATCTGAAATGCATTTGTTTAACATTTTGATTTGGTTATAAATGTTCTGTTGGTTGTATTTTGTTAAATGTTCAAAGAGGAAGTTCAAACTGAAACAGGACGTTCTTACATAAATATATAAAGAAAATTAAAATAGATTTAAAGGTAAACATTCAATGCTAATGTATGCTTTTAAAATGAGGTTGATTTTTCATATCGCACTTAAAATAAATAATAAACAAATTTCGTTGGATCAGGTGGGAAGCACATATTTGTATGACTTCTTTGAGTGCTTAACAAAGAGGTTTAGTGGCGGGGCTATTTTTTGCTTTTATATAATAAGTGAATGTTCTTGTCAGTTTTGCATCATACAACTTCATGCGAATTAGCTACCTCAAAAAAGTACTTTTTTGCAGGCTTGAGAAAGTTTGCTCAATATAACGATGATTGCGGCAGAGGTCTAGTTTAGTCGCATCATAACACTAGTCTCTCTCTCTGTCTTTGTGTCATGAGGTCAGGCCCTGTGAGTGTGAATCCTGTGGTGTTATCTGCTTTGATAGAGCGCGTTCCTCGTTACTTCAGTCTTAATACTGACTCACGTCAGAAGGAATCCGCTCCACTCAGTCGCCGATCAATAGCACAGCAGCGGGGCAGCACACATCGCAACTGTGTGCCAGAGGCTCCACGGCGCGCCATTCAGGCTCCAGGTGAAAGCTGTTACATAAGCACTAATGAGAAGAAAACGGACTGCTGCCGCCTTGATCAAATACGTATCTGAGCACTTTACTTTGGGAACCTAATAAAAAACAGCGCAAAGATCAGAAGAGCCTTAAAGGGACAGTTAAGGTAAAAACGAAAAACATAATTTAGTGTCCTTAAAAACCTGACGCAGAATATTCACTCGGCACTTCTGCGTTCAATGTAGGTGAAGGGATCCTGTCAAGATACAAAACAACAGAAGTGTCATAAATGCATTAGAAATGACATGTGCACAATATTCTTATGTGACCCTACTTTTATCAGTTGAAAAATTCTGGGTATTTATATCACTACCATACAATCCCAAAGCAATTCATCAATAATTCTCGAGCCGTCCAATTTGTGAAATATAAATTCGAACAATTTCAATCATCCATTTAAAGAGCTAGTTCACCCAAAAATGAAAAGTCTATCATCATTTCTCACCCTCAGGTTGTTTCAAACCTAATAAATGTCTTTTAAATCCAAAGTAAGATATTTTTAAGAATGTTTGCAATTTTCAGTTCTATGACATCACCCACTACCATAGTAGGAATTGTTTTAATATATTTTTTGTTCCTATGTTTTTTGAGTACTATGGCACTCACAGAAATGAAAACTTCTAACATTCTTCCAAATATCTTTCTCTGTTTTCATCAGAACAATACAGGTTTGAAATGACATGAGGGTGAGCAAATGATGACTATCACTTTAAAGTGATCGCTACTGCCAAAAAGCAGTCCATGCTGTAATAGGCGTGTGCGTGCGTTGTTTATTGGTGTGTAGGAAGCCGTTGTCACTGCTGTAAATGACAGATGCAGTTGTATTGATCAGGTCTGTGGCCGCAGCTCCCTAATGGCACCTAATTAATGACTTCATTTACCCCTGCGCCCGATAGTGCAAATACCCACTGCACCTCAAAGAGCCCCGCGGGAGCCGTCCACACAGAACGCCCGCTCAGAACCGTCAGCTTTAACAGACTGCAGGGGGAAAAACACACGGCTAAAGCCAACATCACTATCACGAGAGTGTGTGATTTCAATCAAGATTAAAGGGATACTCACCCAATAATAAACATTTTGTCATGTATTACACCCCGTCAAGTTGTTCCAAATCTGTATAAATGTATTTCATTCGGTTGAACACAAAGAAAGATATTTGGAAAACTTTAAGTAACTGACAGTTCTGGGACATCATTGAATAGAAACAAATTAATGTATCATTGTTCGGTACAAATGTACACAAAATAAGATACTTTTATGATTTTAGAAGACATTTCTGCAGCACCCTCTACTACCATTTTCCGGCCCCAGAACTGTCAGTTTCTTACATTTTTCAAAATATCTTTCTTTGTGTTCAACCGAACAAAGAAGTTTATACAGATTTGAAACAATTTGGGGGGATTAATTCTTGACAGAATTAAAATTTTTGAATGCAGAATTAAACTCAACTTTTGTGTTTTCAACGCTTCAGACATGAATTATACATCAAATCCTGGAGTGTAATTATACTTAAAAAATAATTAATGTGCCTTAGTAAATATCACAAAAATAAACAGTTAGACTATTGACAAATAACTTGTTGTGACCTCAATGTAAATATGCATTTTAATGTACAGCTTTAAAATGAAAAATTTTTTTTGAGCTTAAATTGTTTAATTGTCAGAGGCAGTATAAGACTTTGTAACACCTCGGCAACCACTAACGCCTTTGCGACTTCCCACAGGACCTCTAGCATCGTGATGGCGAGTTCTGCTCAGGCGATCACCACTCACGGTTACTTCACAAAATATCAAATCATGTAGGACACACACACACACACACACAGAGAGTCCAGTGTGTGTGTGTGTGTGTGTGTGTGTGTGTGAAACATTGAAGAAAGAAAAGGTCACAGTGACGATCTCGGTGGTAATAACCAGCTGAAATGGAGCCATTAGACAGACATGATTGATCAATTGAATTCAGCAGCAGTGAAAAATGTGAGCTCAAGACGAGACACGATGAGCCAGGACACTCATTCATCTGAGACTCTGTCACTCCATCCATCCATTTTCTCTTCTTCGCTTTGTTCGTTTTTCTTTCTTCCCATCTTTCTCGCTCTTGTTTCTTTCCCTCAGTTTCTTCTCTTCTTTTGATCCTTTCTTACTTTCTCGCTGTTGTTACTTTCCACCTTTCTCGCTCTCAATCTTTTTTGCTCTTCTTATTTCTATCTTTACAGCTCTCGATTATTTTCTTCTTTATTGACCCGTTTCTTTCTTTCTTTCTTTCTTTCTTTCTTTTCTCCCTTGATGCTAAATCACATACACACAATTTTAGCTCTTTATTTTCTGACGTTATCAAAACAGATTTCATTCCTCATGAGGTTTTGGGTTGCATGATATGACATGCTCGCTAAGGGCCGCAATAAATAGCATTTGTTATGCATCTTAAACTGTAACATAACCAGACGCACTGTGAAATCACATTGATCTACAATAGCACCCCCACTGACTCAACCAGACAGTCATCTTTGATGTCTCATGTAATGTCACATCGCGCAGCACTTTTGCTTTTTATGTGGACAAACGAATTCTCTAAGTAAGAAAATCATATACAGAAGTGCCAGACATGTTGGACGCAATCCTGTAGTGTCACCGCTCATTCAATGAGCATCTAATAAACAACAAATATAAATCTGTGTGTGTGAGGAAGAAGGATATCCATAAAGACAAAGAGAAGGAGAGACATTCAGTTATTCAGTCAAGAAACAATGGGAGGGTTTGTAAAGGACGGTTAAAACAGGTACAGACACCCGGCTTTACTCTCTCTCTTTCTCTCTCTCTGGGGCGATCAATACAGGCACTGCATATCATACATCACGAGGCCTGTGGGCTTCACAGAGAACATAATATGCCGCAAATTTAGAGTGACAGATTTGTAAGGGAGACGCGACTTTCCAGAGAGCGAAGGATGTGAAGATATTTAAAGGTGCTTTAAAGCGTCTTTCCGGGGTGAGAAAAGAGGCCGAGCCGAGGGAATTTTACACTCTCGCTGAAGGTAATCGGGTTAGAGGAAAGCGAGAAGAAGTGCGGAGTTTGTGAAGCGCCGTTTAACGGGTACAGAGGAAAGAATAACAGCAGGTTCAGAAACGAAGAGACTAGATTAAATCAGTGTTACATGACTCGCATGCAAGATGGACAGTTAACTTCAAACACAATTTGTAAATGTAAACACGCACTTTTAAATACATTTAGATGGATCGACAGCATCCTAGTAAAGCTCATGAGATGTGGTCAAATTAATAGGGACTTGGAAACGTGCCACTTCTCTTTATCCTCTCATCATAACTGTTGCTTAGAGATATAGTATGAGATGGGTCAAATGACCTAAAAATCCCTTTTATAGAATACAATTATTGCACCAGATGGACCTTGACAAATCTTTTCTATATGTTAGGCCCGGAAAACCTATCGTTTCATACAGTCATGTCACCACGATAACATTGAGACACTTTTGCTATTGCGATAACATATCAATAATATTGTTACATTCCTACAAATTAATGTTCTAGGAGTTTTCTCTTCTAAAAATCTATCTGAGAGAGACCTCATCTTTACAAAACAGAAGATGTCTTCTCTTAACCTAAGAAAAATTTGAAGACCTGGAACGTCTTTCAAACAAGTTTTCTCTCTGTGTAGATGGTTCGGAGGGTTCTGTGCAGAGCAGTGATTCTCAGGGTAGTGTGGAGAGCTTGAGGAAACATCTCCGTGCCGACGCTTTCACACAGCAGCAGTTAGAAGCCCTGGACCGAGTGTTTGAGAGACCGGCGTTCCCAGACGTGTTTCCCAGTTCAGATCACATCAAACCCGAGCAGGTGAGTGACCTTGATTCTGATCTTCGTGTCTGTGGCTGCAAAATTGGAAATATGGTAATATTAAGGACTATTTACACCTCTACCATTGGTATACCATGGTACACGGAGTACCACATTTATATACAGTAAATTACAAAAAATATTGTAGCATACAATAGCTATAGTAAGGTTCAAGGTTTTACAACATTTTACTATAGTAAATATTAATTAGGTTATCGATTTAGTATAGTTAAAACTAGAACACCACTGGGTTTAAACTAGGGATGCACCGATATGCAAATTTTGACCGATAACCGATAATTCATTAACACTTGAAGTCGATAACCGATATATCGGCCGGTAAACCGTCTCTTAATGTAAATACAACAAATTCTGAGGTTGAAAAAAACGTCAGAAAGTGGACAACTGCTTTTATTTGAAGTCATTGACTGCAGAAAAAAGGTAACCATTAGTTATGTTTTTCCCCTGAAAATGTTGTACCAAGCCTGCTTTAGACTTGTTAAAGATTCTTTAACTTTTCAGGTATAATGTTTATTTAATAAACAAATTAAAGATGTTCTTCAAGTGCCACCCAGAAAATTGTTCTCAACAGCCACAGGTCTAACAGGTCTCAGAGCACAATCTGCATCAAACAATATGCCATTGCTCCTATATTTACACATTCATACATATCTACAAATACTGTACCTAAATTTTATTATCGGCCGATTCAATGACATAAAAAATGAAAATTAATTAGCCGATACCGATAATTTCCCATGGTACCAATTTTACCATAGTATACTATAGTGTTTTTTATGTGAGAAAGGATGCATACAGTGCAGTTTTTTTTCTGTTAATGTGTGTTTCTATTAGGCGTACACGTGATGTTCAACAATAATCGTTGGTGTTGTAGTGGAGCAGAAGATGCATTGAGAATCAAAGAGCAGAACTCCCTCGGTCTATTGATTTTCTGATAGAAATAAAAATACATTCTCTGGAAAAACAACACGAGATGAGCTTCCACCACCCACTCACCGCCCGCAAACGTGAGCATATGAGAAACGATGTCATTTCCTGCAACGTCACGTCTGACCCCCTTTACAAAACCTACATGTGGAAAAACACACACAAAAGAACGGCGTTAATAAATATTAATAAACAAACGCACGCATTTGAGAGCCTGTATGTACAATTTCTTATCAAAGGTGTCGGATTTATTATAATGGATAACCTTTATTTACTTTCGTTAGACTATTAAACAACAAGTGACGATTAATTTCTCCCCCGAAAGAGCGAGTCGGTGCCATAAAGCAAAGGGAACGGCGTAATTGAGTTCATTTTAATTTGGGGGCGATCGGGGGCCATTATTCCAGCGATTCATCAGGCCGACAGCGCTCACCTCCAGAAGAAGCCTAATTTGCAGCTAATTACAAAACTGATTTTCACTGCAAGATCAATACCAAAATGAATTGGAAATGACTCGCAATCACAAAGGCCGTCAGAGGGGGTATTAAAGGAGGGAAGAAAAAGACGAAGGCAACTCTGAAAGCCTTTACAGGGAGAAATGGAGGAAAGGAGCGCTCTGGAAAAATCAGTTTTAATTTAAAGCAATATTATTCAGAAATGAGCGAGTTCTATAAGAGGAGAAAATAGTCTAATGTAGCCCACCATTGTATCTCTGTCCGGTTATAATATGTGGCACTTCTCCAAGACCTAATAAGCTTGCTGTGTAATGTCTATATAAGCAGCATCTTAAGTGAAATAAAAACCTAATGGGCAATTCCGTGAAAATGTCAACCTTACCATGAACCAAAATTGTTTTATTTTTAGTGCATGATTTTTCATAGTCAGGTAAGTGCCATTTTCAGGATTGTCACATCCATAACGCTACATATTCCACATTAATGGACAAATGAAAATTGATATAAAGAACTATTTGATGTTCTGTAAAGAGCATCCCTTCTCCATTCATTGTGCAGTATTGCTTCAGGAATGGCCATTTTATTTTACAGAAATCCTACAAAGTTTATTGTCTCCCAAAAATTGCATCCTTATTTTGTCACAACCATAACGCATGTTTATTTCCCTTTTTTTAAATATATCTTTTTTCATAGACTGACATTTTTTGATGTTTAGACTCTATCAACAAGGGTTCAGTAAAATATAAACAGATTGTTCAATATACTCGTAAACAAATTCCTTCTCTGAAAATTTTTATGTCACGTCCATAACGTTGGAATTGCCCAAAAACGTACATGACATGATAAACTCTACAGAAACAGAAAATACATATAAAACACAAGAGATACTCAATTATACTGAACTAAAGCCAGTGCTTTTCTTGTTTCTAAGCCAACGGTTATGAAAACAACCATAGTTTTAATACGAATAACCCAAATCCCATATTTACTATAGTGAAATCATGATCACCTTGTAGGCATAGAAAGAAAAGATTAAATGGGAAAAGTAGTTCATTTTACTTAAGGATTTTAGTCCTTTTTCCTTGCTGAGATTACATTTGAATAAAAAAGCATATTTTCAATGAGATTTAAATATTGTGCAATACAGGGCTGCATTTTCAGCAACGAAAAATAATAATGCTATCATAAAATGTAACCAACAAATGTTTATTTTTCCTTGATAGCCCATTTCGAAAAATGTTGGGTTGTTTGACCTCATAGTTGGGTATAATATTGAAAAACCTGACCCAACCACATATCGCAACAACCCAGCATTTTTTAGGATGTCCCTACTCTTATCTACACTTTAGGAGCTCATCTGTGCTGCCTCAGTCTTCTGTAGAGAGGTCATCGGGTTTTGAGACAGAGCCAGGGTTGTGCTTGTGTTTGGAGGCATTAAAAAGCCATTCTAGAGATGCTAAGCGTGATAGACTCTCCTCCCACACTTCTGCCATCCATGTGCTCGACCCTTTTACCATTCCTCCCATCTGCATGAGAAAAGGGCCGTTCTGCTCCACGGACTCCTCCGAAAAGAGGCAAACATCAGGCAAGGCCGCCGCAAAGAGTTGTAGCCCACAATTAGAGTTTATCTGTGATAGAGACAGACACGACGAGGTCAGGAACCTCCCCTGCGACACACACACAAATTTACTATGGACGGATATTTTCAACACGCAGACGCCGGAAGTCTCATCTCATTAAATAACAAAAGAGTGAGAGGAGAAAAATCCCCCCCATCTGCTGACACGGTCTGAGGAGCATGCCTGGAATGGAAAGGGGGTGGCGATGTCATAAATCTTTCCTGTGTCATTTCTAAAGTGGGTTTTAAGTGCAAGGATTTCGACAAATGAATATTTACAACATTCGGAGCCCTTCTACATCTATAAACAAAAATATGAGATTTTTTACTATTTTTACGAGGTGGCTAATTCGTCTGATCTCGTACAACGTGAATCCAATTAAAAGTATGTTTTAAATAAAAATGCAATTTGTGGCAAAAAAGGCAGATCGTACTAGAATGTTCGCGATCGTACGAATCAGCCAATCCGTGAAAGAGTTCAAAGTTGTTGTGAGATTGTGTTAGATTTTAGTAGTAAGATTTTCAATCAATGTGTTTTCCTCTGTATTTCCAGGCGAGCGAGTACAGTCTCCCCGCATTGAACGCCGGCTTGGACGAAGTCAAAACCTCCAGCGCGACCTCTGACCTCGGCCCCAGCGTGTCACAGAGCTACTCTGTAGGTAAGATCACTAACTTTAATCCTGTGTGCATTCGATCTGCGGTGTAGAAGATACACACAATGACCTGACTACCTATCTTTATCCTTCAATCCCGGTCTTATAACACACATGACGAAACCAACCTCAGTTGGTTCCCTCCACAGCGCTGGGCTTCAGAACGGTGTCAAGTTTTTGCATTTACGAAAGCAAATTCATCATTTGCTCACGGCGGACAGGCGACGTGCCGTATTTGTTTCTTTGTCTCGCTCCCGCTTATAATAAACGATGGGACGGTTAATTAAAATGTAGCGCGCTTGTTGTGCCAGTTATTAATGTGAAATGTGTGAAGTTTACTGACAGTTCCACCACCATCTTCAGGTCAAAGATAAATACACAGACGCTTTTCTTAAAATTCACATAATTATGCAGAAGCCATTACAGCCTTTGCCGTGTGTGGGCCTGCTGACAGAGAGAGAGAGATGTTTCTGTTTTCCTATGGAGAATGTTCATTTGTAATGTGAATTATCAGATTATAGTATCTTTAAACTAAATTAGAACAGATTGTGTGTACTTGTCTGTATTCATCAATTATTGTGAACACATTTGAACACATTGTCACATCTACTTCAGTCCAAACAGCTTATTCTGGGTTTACAAACTCGGTCCGTGCTCGCAGTGATGTACTGTGAAAATTGTTTAAAGAAACACTGCTAAACAAACTAAAATCCGTTTAACACCAGCGAAAATTAAATAAAAAACGTGAACATTGAAATGAAACGTATTAACATGTGTATGTATCAGAGTTGAGATGAATGATAAATGAACCGGACCGAAACTCAAGGCAGGCAGCGGCATTAAAATGATTCCCACTTGTTTGGGCCGAGATCCAATTTTGAGATGAATGGATGCTTTCCGGGAAAAGAAACACAGATTACGCTCATCCCTAAAATGTTTTCCAACCCCAATTAAAATGCCTGCAGTTATTGATCTTGTTGACTATATGCGGAGGAATTTGCATAATCTATTAGAAATGAATGATTCATGAAGCGGTCGGTGCCAGAGGAGATGCAGGTTCCTGGTGAACTGTGAAAACCTCACCGATAGAGATCTTATGTGTCCTCCGCTTGACCTACAAATGTTCAACAATTCCTAAAGTCAAGAAAACACAATTGAGAGGCTCAGAGGTGATGTATTTTTGTATGCAAAACCCCCAAAAGCGAGTTGGCATTTTATGACTTCTGGTTCCATCGCTCCATGTGGATCTGTGGTAAACAAAACCTCTAAATATACTCACGTTTTATTCTATGACATAAAAAACACCAATTATAACCCACTTTTGATTTTTTTAAAACCTTATTGTGTCTAAATAACGGCGGCTGCTAACAAGTTGCTAAAAGTGACTACTTCCTTTAGCGGTGACGTTAGACACCATTGCGCATATAAAGCTCACAAATAAAGCAACACGGCAAAAATCTCTTAAAACTTAGATTAATTCACGGAGTTATAATTTACCAGGGTATACATTTTAAATAAAGTTTGAAATAGTTATCGGAGGCTTGGTGGTGGTGACGTTGATATCAAGCGACCTTAAGTGTAGTCTGTTTATAGCATCGTGTTAGCTTTTTACTTCTGCCAATTGTATTTCGGCTTTAGGATTATCTTGATAGACAAAACGTGTAACGGTCATGGACCGTTGTTAATCACAGAGCTTATTTTTGCGATCTTCCGAAAGTCTATGGGAAATATGCAAATGTTTTGGAGTCGAGGGAACAAGTGCGGCGCTAACTTCGAGGGTAACCCTACAAAATACTTAGCTTACATTATATTTGATATAATCATTATATTACACTATTAAAAAAAGATGTTTTATAGAAGAAACATGCTGGTCTGAGTGGTTTCATAAAGAAACTTTCGAATAGAAACATTCATGTTTCATTTAAGTGAAAAATTGGTGAGTTTATAAAACGTATAACAGATCATGTGAAGCATCAAGTTCAAGAATCATTTTTGTAGCTTTCCCAACACTGGATCTTAAATGACGTGTATTACTGTAGCGTTAAAAAACACATGGTTCGCTGATTCCTTTAAGCCCGGTGCAGATGCTCGGATGTGTTTTGAATTTGCCACCTAGGAAAAGGCTTTAAGTCCTGTCGAACCGGCCGTGCCCATGATCACCCGAGGGCACCACGCTCCCAGTCACCCAAATTAATGCTCATTCCCTCCTCACAGAAAGCAAACTAACCTTTGAGCACACATTTGATAACGGACGACTTTCACCGGTGTTCGGGGAATTAGGGCAATTTGGCTCTCCAAACATCCCTTGCTTAGTCGTAATTAATTGGGGTGCCGAGGTTTTTTGGCTCGTGATAAATCGCTGCATTCTGATTGTAGAAAATAGAGGTCAGAGTTTCCTGTAGCCTCCATGTTGGAAACATGACATGTCCCTGTTTGTGGTGAAGGTCCTACGGCGGAGGTGTCGAAGCAAGTGTTTTCCGACCCTCTTGACTTTTCCAGTTAATAATAAAGGTCACCCTGATTTCAGTTTCACAGTTTAGAAACGCTGCCGTGGCTTGCCAAGCTATTTTAAGCCAAGAAACGCAAATGTGAATGAATGTCCAACACATTAAAGTGTGGCCCCTTAAATGTGTTGCTCACGAGAATAATTTCAGTTAAGAATTTTAGTAAATACGACTCAATGTTAAATTCTGCAACTGAGACGAACATAGAAACTCAATAGGTGGAACAGACATGTGCATCTTTACTTGTGTGTGTGTTTGTGCTCACATTGGTGCTGATGAGAGGGACATATCTTTAGAGAGCATTGTCGATGGTGTTTGTCATCAGGGAGAGATCAAGTGTGTGTTTTTATTTCGTAATAATTAAGTGTTCAGGACCAACAGTGTTCAGATTCATGACAGCTGGAATTAAGATTTTCATTGGAGTAACTACTCAGACACAAGTGAATGGTATAATGCAATGTGAGTCGCTTTGGATAAAAGCTCCCAAAGGCATAAATGTAAAAGATGATTGTAGATCAGCATGACTAAATAAATACCTTGGATGACTTTGGTCGCGTGGATTTCTCTGCCTCCGCCATGTATCTTTCCTCCGCTTGTTTTTTTTATTTTCGCTCCGCCTTGTCGATGAGGCGCCGAACTCTGCTAGCATCAGTGCGCGAGAGAGACCGAGTGTGTTCACTCCGCTCCGCGCTCAAGTAAAGTTTTTTTTTATAATCAAACGTCTCCGCGTCGCGCGGAATAAACTCTTTTGGTAATCGATTTTAATCGATTTTATCGATTCGTTGTTGCAGTCCTTGATTTAAGTAGTCGTCTCTTGGCCAAATATTGTCCTTTCCTAACAAACCATACATCAATGGAACACCTATTTATTCAGATGATGTAAAAATCGCAATTGATAAAAATGGACTCATAAGACTGGTTATGTTGTCCAGGGTCACATTTTAGTTACCTTAATCTCCATTAATCCGAACTGCTGTTTAGCCTTTTCATTGTGCCGCATGTTTTCAAGTCATTGGCAAATCGGTCCTGTTCTGCAACTCACAGGATTAAACTCTAAAGCTTTATACAGACTGTCCTGCTCATTAGAATTAAACTGATGGCCAAATTTCCCCCAGCGTCCCCAGTAACCCCCCCCTCTCCCCCCTCTCTCTCTCCTGAACAAAAACATGAGTCAGAATAGGAGGGTGGCCTTCGGTTCTCGGCCGGGTCGGGGCTTTACGCTGTCGGGAAAGACAGCCAAGCGTCATCCCCAATTATTGCTCTGAATGTGGAGCTTCTTGGTGTTCAGAAAAGGCCGGTACGGGCCGGTTTTCCTCAACATCTTTTCTTTTATACACAACGTTTCTTTCTGCAAATCTGGTTGATGCGTTTGTCACATGTGATATGAAGCAAAACCTTAAATGCAACGTTTACTACGCATGATCGTAAACTGATTCAAATCTCTTTAAATTAATTAAAGCAAAATTTATTTCTGAATCAAGTTTGAATGAGTTCACAATTAATTAATCAAAAACACTTCGGCTGTGTGTTGTTTAGGCCATTGAAAACTTTAAATTACACATTCACAAATTCCAGTTTACCCTTTGATAAATGAAACTTTTTTTAACATAGTTTAATTAAAAATTAAAACCTTATTAAAATAAAATATCTAAATTAAAACAACAAACTACTAAGAGTCCACATACTCTAATGCAAATGAATAGCATAAAATAATGAAATGTAAGTCGCTTTGGATAAAAGCGTCTGCCAAATGTGTAAATCTAAATATAAAATGTTAAAAGCAAAATATTTGAATGAAATATGTTAGATTGATGTGTATGTGTGTACGTGTGTGCAGGTCGGGATATGGCCAACACAACCTTACCTGGATATCCACCTCACGTCCCTCCCACAGGACAGGGCAGCTACCCAACATCCACACTGGCTGGAATGGTCCCTGGTGAGTGTTTCTCTGATGATGGGGACTTGAGATGGGAAGAGAATGTTTCACTCAACAAAAAAGAAGATGGATTATTTCAACCCATCATTGGGTCAAACAAGAACAAACCCAACGGTTGGGTTGAAATAACCCAGAATTTTGGTTTGGAAATCAAGCATAGGTTACTTTATAACCTAACGCTTGGGGTTTGTCAATTTTTGACCCAACATTGGGATGAAATAGTGTTGGAAACAAAATAACATATTTATATGAAAAGGATAATCATTATGATTTATAAGATGTTCACCATCTTCTAATAAAGTCAAAAATGGTAACACAGTGTTACATATGAAAAATTTTTTTTCAAGTTATCATCTACCCTCTTTTGTCAAAGCACTCTCTGGTCGTTCTCTCTCTCATCTTCATTGAGATGCCGAAGTAATGCATGAAGAATATCTGCTGGCTGCTTTCCAGTCACATTCTTGCCAAACTCCAAAAACCATTTCCAGAAAAAGAAAATGTTTTATAAAGAAACTCGATTTAAACTTGTCTACAAAACTAATTTCAAACATTACGAATAACCCATCAGAGAGAAAAGTTTCAGGACCATGCGAAAGATATTCTGTCAAATCTGTCTGAGCTTTTGACTGGTGATGCTTGAAAAATGGCAAACATTCATTAACTGTCCCTCCAACAGGAAATTGCCATAAGGGACTTAATCAGGTCCTGTCCTGCTTTAAGAAGCAGGAAACCTTAAACCAGATCGTCAAACCTCGATTGATTAAACAATGAAGTGATCCAGAAGATCTGCAGATGAAATTTTGCAGCCAATGAGCTCAAACTAACACATTAAATGGGCTTTGATTTTTATATATTCCAGATCTCTGAAACAACATCACCCATCTGATTACTTAAAGTAACAGCATCACTTAAAGTTCACCTATTCAAACCCATCTGTGTCCGTCCCGTTTCAGGAAGCGAATTTTCAGGGAATCCCTACAGCCATCCGCAGTACACGAGCTACAATGAAGCCTGGAGATTCAGTAACCCTGCGCTATTGAGTGAGTATCATCATCACCGTCTACCGTACAAAACCACATCACGATGACCAAAGTCGCTTTCAAAATACCAGTTACTCAAAGAGAAACGTTGTCAAGCACCAATCATCATCAAAAGACAAATCATGTAGTAAAAGAAACCATTTTTATAAACAAATACATTTCCATGTATTTGATTGATTTGATTGACTCGGTAATGCACCAGTCTTAAAACACAAGGATTTTCATGCTGTATTGAAATGGAACGTTCCTTTCTTATTAACTTTCAGGTTCCCCCTATTATTATAGTGCATCCAGAGGCTCCGCCCCCCCAACTGTTGCAACTGCCTATGACCGACACTAGTTACCATGCAAACCAAATTAGGCGACACGCCCACAGATTTGGACTCCATATTCTGCCGGTGTGAGTGGTGAAGCCGATTGGACAGGGAGTGGTTTCGCAAGGTCATGTGATGAGGGACAGACCAATCAGGATGAAAAACGTCTTGACAGCCATTTTAACAAGCCTCATCGGGGAGAACGCAAATGACGTGAACAATAAATGTATAGTTCAAAGACAGAGGGTAAATAAGATTTTATAAGATGTACAATGAAAATCTGCTTTTCTAATGTTTTTTTATTTTGTCCTCATGAATGAACCAACGTCACATTTGTGGGTTTTCGTATGCAAGTTTATTTTGGGCACTATGGGTCATTCTTGTTATGTACAATATCAAAGTATAGACCGCTGTCATAGGATACATTTATTTAGGTTACAGCAATTTTCATTTTTAACTATTTATGTTTTATATGCTGTCAAGACATTGTATGTTTCAGTGTACGTCCAAATGCAAAACATCATATGTGTGCATCTACGTACGATTACCTGCAAACAGCATCATTCTGGATGAACGTGTCTAGTCTTTCTGACAACCTGGAAAACTCAATCCAACGCATGACTGCCGAACATCCAAACCTAAACAAGAACTCAAATCTTCGTGTTTCCTCCTATTCCTCCACATATACTTAAACTCTCAGCATGGAAAGAACAAAACAAACAGTTGAACTGCTCTCCTTCAACGTCAGCAGATGTGAGAAACAATCAAATGTGAACGAGATCTGCTGTCTGTCCAGGACCTGATTGAAGATCAACTTTATTGCATTTAATTTTTTAACATATAAATAATCGCAAAGATATCATGAAGGACATTACAGTATGAATGGGTTCTTTTCATTTTGATCGCCATGAAATTACGTATCAAATTCTCAGGGGGGAATTTATAGCATCACTCCACTAATGCAACTACAGCGAGCTTCTACGAATAATCTCTATTGCAACAATTGTCCTTATTTTTCCGCATCATTTGATGTAAACAGACATCTGTCTTTAAACTGTGTTTGTTTTCTATGACCAGAAATGACAGAATAGAAATGAGGCACAAAAGCGGTGGCTCTGTTGCGTGAATTCGCCCCTCATTGTTATGTTTTTGCACTAAGGGTTGTGTTGTTTCATGAACATCTTCAATCTTGATTCTTAAAGAGCAAAATTGAAGCATTCAGGTCTCGAGTGTGTTTTATCGGGTCCATTTTTAATTGAAGCATTTGAGATACGTACATCTACACTACTGATGAGATAAAGCACTTAAACCTTCAAACCTGTTTACAGACGTCTGCGGTGCTGCAGATGGGTCGAGCGCAGGTCATTCGCTTTATGATTTACTTTTCAGAATTCTGAGGAACAAAACACAACAAGTTAGACAGAATGACTTCAATGATTTACAACAAGTGCAATTTCACACATTTCACAGTTTATCATGTACTCTTTAAGGGAGAGTTCACTCAAAAAGTTCTGTCATTATCTATTCACCTGTATCTGACTTTGTCTTCTGTCAAAAACAAAAGAAGATATTTTGAGAAATGTCTCAGTGGTTTTGTGTTCATACAACGGAAGTCTTTGGGGTTAAATGTTGTTAGATTTTCAACATACTTCAAAATATCTTATTTTGCGTTCTGAAGAAGAAAGAAACTCAGTCAGGTTTGACATGACATAAGGATGATTAAAAACTGCCCTTTTTATTTTTGGATGAACTGCCCCTTTAACTTTTGCGTTTTACATATAACTTTGGTTTTATTTTATATTTTACAGGTGAGAGATTGTAGCACATTTGCCAAAGACTTTTGTTAATTTCTTTTCATTTACAGTCTATTGTTACATTGTACAAACAGTATTATAGTCAAAACAGGTTCAATATGTGTACAAATCCTATGCAGAGCAAAGAAAACCTATGTGTAATTAGAAAACTACTGACATGTTTGTTTAATTCATTATTTATGTTATTTGGTGAAACTTTTTTTTTATAATTGTGTGAAATGTCATTTATGTACTGTAAATACATTCTGAAATGTAAAAGGCCCATTTCTATGACTTTATCAACCAGCTCGTCTGTAGATAAATTAAATTAAATTGTGTTTCTTTGAGATACGATACCCATGGGAGAAAAATATGATATAAACACATATGAGCTTCTAAATCAATGAAATGCATTTTCATCCATAAAATTAATTATTTTTATTGTTCATGTTTCTGCATGACTACAAACATCCGAGCAATCCATGTGAAACAGAATCCGCTTTATCATGCAGAGTAAAATCTCCAGTGTTAAAAAGGTCAAATGAACACTCACAGTGTATATATGATCTGTATATAATCAGTGTATATATATATACACTGTGAGAGTTCATTTGACCTTTGTTAACAATGGTGATTTTGCTGTGTAGATATGGTTTCATCTGACTCCTCTTGTAATATTTATTTATGAAAAGTAAATTTCTCTTTAATATATTATTAAAAGTGACAAAACACTAAGGGGGTGGACTGTGTTGTCCTTCAGTTGCTCTTGTGTGAAGATGGATTTGGTAAACGATAAAATCTATGGTTTCAATCATTGTTGAAATTAAAAATAAATTTTGTATGTCAAAAAAGAAGCTCGGCTGATTTCCATTACTGCCACATTTACAAAATGATATTTCAACTCTAAATGAGTTTTAATGAATAGAAATACTCAAGAAAAAATCTCATCTGTCCATACACAACATTACTGAGATTATATGAACAATATTGTTCTCAGTAACAACACATTATATGCACATGAAAATCAATTTAATCAAATTCTCATTTAATACGCTTCCAATATGTCTTAAAATATCAAGACTTTCTAAGCAGTGAGTAATACAGGAGAAAAATATAAAATTGGAATTAAATTTGCAGAAACATGAAAAAAAGGAAACCTTTTCATTTTCTTATCTTCATGCTTCATTATTAATTATCTTTAAAGAATGAAATAAAAATTAGTTGATTTTGCTTGCCCTTCGATTGCAAGTAAAAATTGATGGTAAATTTACATTTACAAACTTCTAAAAGAAAATAAGCATCAGAAGTTAACAAATTGTTCTTTGTCATTTAATAGATTTGTATACATTCTGCAGAAACCCACAGACTGCTCCTCAAATTGTGAATCAGGTCTGCAGATTGTGTCTATATGAACTATATGTGGATTATATACTAGAATAATGCTCACTGCACACTATCAAGTGTACATATCCCACACAGCTGATCCGTGGGCCTGTCGTCTGCGTTTGTCATTCAGGGCTTGTTAGGAGAAGAAGCATCCACCGTTGACTCCTCTCCTCCCCGAGCTGAGAATTCCCTGTGGTTAAATTATTCCTTTTAAATGGAAACTTTTTGTCACTCTTGTCTAAATTGGCATATCTGGCTCTTTCACTGAAACCAGTAAACTGTGAACCGGGATGCATCTGCCAATCAAACGGAGCGTAACGTCAGCGTGCCAGATGACGGGGATACGGGGAGGGGAGAAGTAGCAGACAGGGAGAGAGGCACGATTGGCTGTGATCAGAAGGGCTTTAGAGAAAAACACCTGTCACTGTCACACACAAACGCACACTTGTTATATTGTGTTAAAATATCAACATAATCGACACAAGCAAATCTTCAGTATATGACCAGATGTGACCCTACAGCACATCTAAAGAAGTATTATCTACTGAAAAACACGGCTTTTCAAATGAACTGTGGATCAGGTAAGATCTGGTTAGACACTGTGGGTGGCAGATTTAGTCAGTTTTGTCTAATTAATGAGGTATTTTGGTATTACAAATAAACGCCCAATTCAGTCAAACCACCATGCGCCTAAATAAAAAAGTTTCTGAATTAAAATGGCATTACCTGCAGTCAAGGTTGTGGGTTCGAATCAAAATTATTATAGTTTATTCAAACTTAGAAAATCTTTCTGTTCATTAAAATCAAATCAAATATTGGCCTAAAAAGAAAATGTTGCCTCAGAAATAAACTGAAAATAAATTTAAAGCACTGAAATTATAATAATAAACAAAAACTTAAAGAAAACTAAAACACAAAATTGGTTAATCTTATATAGCAACATAAAAATAAACAAATAAATAAAAAATTACAAGAGCATAAATAAAAATAGCTAAATAAAAATCTAAAAACAAAAGCTAATTGAAACTATGAATAAAACTAAATACAACTAAAAACAAGACTAAAATAACTCACAGTAAAAATATATACTGAAAACAAAATCTAATGCAGTTCATACCGCGCAACTATTTTATCCTATTTAACTATTTTGTCAAATGCATTCATGTAACAAAGAGACTCTGATAAATGCTACAATTTTACCTTTTAACAACTATTATAAAAGTAGTTAAAGAGACACAATAAATAAAGCTATCCAAAAGTTAAAAACATCCATAAATACAAAGTTGAGGAAAATCATGTAATATGAATAAATGTATCCTCTGTTTGGAGTACGTATTTCTTCTTCACAGTCTAAACAAACATGTCACATTGATGAATTAGCAAGCCATGCATGATTCAAACAAACTGATGTCATTTTAGCAGCACTTGTTTCCCATCAGGTCATAAATGTGTTGCAGTTTCACAATCCAGTGCACACCGAACAGGCATTTAACAACATCTACCTACAGCTTGTTTAAAGCAAAGCGCCGTTATGACACAATTACAGATTTGGTTACGAGTTTGTCATCTCATCAAATCTCATGAGCTTCTAAACAAACAGCATCACACAGGTTTCATATCTTCCTATCAGAAATCATTCAATGCATCACTCACAACAGCACAGCTGTCACTTCAAACCCATGAATCTACTTGGATCTGAATAACAATTATGTGTGATTTTTGTCTGAAGGACGTCAGGAGGATGGAGCTTAAGACTAAAATATGACAGACTGACTGAACACAAATAGTATTACCATTCCAAAACATGTTTTTCTTTACTTTTACTATAAAAAAGACATGGTTCAGTTTCATTAGGACAGCGAGACAAAACTGACTCAGGCGCCACCAACAAGCTGGCCTGTCCATCCCGAGCCAAAGCGCCTCCCTCTCACCACTCAATCATTAGTGCTAATGGCTATTGTGTGATACATGATGCAATTAAAAGCTAATGTTATGCACGTATGTGATTACTGCAGGCAGAATGACGGCCAGTCAGGGGTCCTGAGTGTCAACCGCATGCTGCCTTAATCTTCCAATCACGCGCTGCTCTCTGGAGCACAAGCTTGCACACGTCACGTGGCTGACAGTCACGTTATATGCTTTTGTGAAACACTTCTAAGGTCTACAGCCATAACACTTCTTAAGAAAATGTACCATGGTATTATTATAGTTTGGGCTGTTCAACGATTAATCGCGATTGAAAACACACATACCTGTATGTATTTTGGAAATATTTGTATGTATATATATTAATATTTTATATCATTTAAATTATATATAAAATAGTATGTATTTTATGTATGTGCATGTGTTTATAAATTATACATTTTGTAAACACAAACTTTTATTATGGATGTGATTAATCGCGATTAATCGCTGAACAGCTCTAGTAAGTGCAAAAAAATTGACAAATCAGCCATTGTAACCCATCTTTAATTGACACGTGATCAAATATAACGAATGAAGAGACAGATTTGATGTCAGGGTAAACAACACTTTGCGCATCGCAGCAGAATTGCAAATAAAAGTTACGAGGAACAGTAGAATTCACTACGATGGAGTCGAAGCTATCATGTCTCTCGAGAACAACGGAAAGATAAAAATGATGATGGCAGAATTTTCCTCGTTGGGTGAATTATTCCTTTAACCGAGAGAATAATAGCAAAATGATCAAGCGTTTTTCTTTCCCACTCGTTCCTCCCGTTCAGCTCTCCTCCCCCCTCCCTCTGTCAGACTAAACTCATGATGAATTACCCTGTCAACTGAATTCATTCAGGGACCAATTAATCCAGCAGAAATAAACTAGAGACATCAGACACAGAAAAACCAAGAGCCGAGAGAGAAAGAGAGACAACGTACTTCTACAGAGAAAAAACAGGCTAGGACAGAACTGGCCAGTGTTTCTCTTTCAAAGAATATAAAGCCAAAGAAAAGCGTGGTCTCTGGGGATGGCAGTGGAAGTTAGCCTGACAGGAGTTGGTCATTTAATGCTTTAGTGCACTTGAGACAGGACCTGTCATATCGGACGGTCTCACCAGGGTCCCTCGGCACCGCCTTTATTAATTATACTGAACAGAACCGGGGCGTCCTGCGGTCTCACGCCAACCTCTGTCACTCTCATCCTCCCAGAAAACATTCACTTTACAAAGAGAAATTTATACTTTCGGAAAGAACTCGATCAGAACGCAAACAGTCTTGAAATATTCTAAGCTTTGGGCTGGCAAGATCTTTGATGACATCATGAAGTCTGAGCCACACTGCGGCTTATTCAACACTATCTCACGGAAATTCATGACTACTTTACAAACTGATTACCTTTACGAAAATGAACCATGTTTCATAGTAAAACTATACTATACTATGCACTATAAAAACATATTTCTCATTATTGTGGTCTTGTTTTCCAGCACATATATGTTAACGTACAAATTAACATACAATTTAAGAAGTTTTGTTTCTGAAAAAATTACAATAGAGTTCGTGCTTAAAACAAGAAAAATATCTCCTAGTGAGGTAAGAAAAACAATAATTATTCTCTTTGAATTAAGTTTATTTTCCTTAACCTACCAGCATATAATGTTCTTGTTTTAAGCATAAGCTCATTTAAATTTGACTTAATGTCATTTTGCTTTTCAAAGTAAATATGTTTGGAATATGTTTGGGAAAACACAAGAAAAATACAAAGAAATTCATTTTTTAAGTGTTTGATCTGCTTTCATGGCAGTGATGATTTGGTTTAGGAATGGGGTTCAACTTTGTAGGTCTGTTCAATGATTAATCGCAATTAATCGCCTGCAGAACAAAAGTTTGTGTTTATAAGAATATGTCCGTGCCCTGTGCATATAAATTTTTATTAATAAACACATGCGCCCACATGTATATATTTAAGAAAAATATGAAAAAAAGTATAGACACCCTATAGACATACATACATAAACAAACACATACACACACACACATACATGCAGATATTTTCAAACGTGTACAGTATGTTTATAAATTCTAAATACATCTGCACACTTCATAGACAAACACAAACTTATATTCTGGATTTGATTAATCAAGATTAACCATCCAACAGTTTCCAGGCTTCATTGTTGCTTTTTTTCTAATGGTCAGACATTTTTGCACAATTCACATTGTTTAAATGTATACAAATTATCCACTTCATTACAAAATGGTATATCCCAATAGCCAATAGTGAGACCTAAAGGCCACCATTATGTCAACCGATCAGTTAATGTGGATTATACACTGTGTTAGTCCTTATATCCATAATTCTTCTCTAGTATTTTACACAACACACAAATATTTTTGCAAACTGACCACAGACGGGATGTGATAAACAGGGCCTTGATCCTTCATGCTCCATATGGTTGATGTGAGAGCGGAGGAAACTCAATAAGGCTGTTGTCCAAGCCTTCTAAAGATATTACTGCTCTATTGTGTTGAAGCAGTGAATATTTTATGGTACTGTGGATGATGTGGAGATCAGACAGCTGGGAGGCAGTGGACAGGTGTCGTTTACCTGGATCAGGAGGGTGGAGACGGAGCACCTGATTACAGGAGAACCGTCCTGATTATGAGTGACATCACTGTGAGGAAACATCTCATATCAGGACAGTTTGACGCCACAGCTTAAACACAACCAGAAATGCCTTATATTACCTCGAAAGGGAATAGTTCTGGGTTTGACTTATATGACATCTACTGTATTTAAGGTGACATGATACAGTACACTAGGAACACATCACATAAGGGTGACATATATTATTTGACATCATTTGTAGCACACTCAATTATATTATACTTAAAAATGGGACTTCTGGTTGAATTAAGGTTAACTATAATTTTGATTTTATGTCTCTTCGGTCAAGTCTCTCTTTCAGATCAACAACTAGTAAGGCAAAGCACAAGTTTGAAGAGAACCCTGCTGCGTGTGTTAAACTTATTTAATGTTAATATTTCGCACATCTGGTTTAATGGCACGAACACTTGTGAAAAGAAGCAAAATACAGGTTTCTGAACGTAATTAATTAAAGGAGACTAATGAGGAATGTGAGAGCAGGTGCAGACTGTGAGTTGACAGCGCAGACAGCGACTGACGACAGAAAGAACACCAGCGCTAAACATACAGCGTGACAAACAACTTTCTGTAGTTTGTCATGTGAAACCTCAGAGGAATTGAGTGTGTGAGAGAGAGAGACAGAGAGAGAGAGAGAGAGAGAGAGAGAGAGCCTCAGCAACACAGGTCACAAACACACAGTTTCTCTGGTTAAATCCACACAAGGTGTTCCTCGTGTCATTACACACCCATGTGCTGAACATCACACTGATTAAATGATGCAACATTTCCTCATGGGATCAAACCTGCTGCTACACAATGTGCTGTTGTTTCTGTTGTTTGTGATTACAGTTTTATCTGACATCATGTCTGTGATGTTGCCCAAGTCTAAAATGCAACGTCCCAGACAATGAAAATAAAAAAACGCACATAGCAATTTATTTGAACTATATCTGAAGCAGAATGCAGATAAGAGTGTGTGTGTGCGTGTGGTGTTTGTGTGTGCGCACGTGTGTGTTTGTGTGTACTGAGAAAGTCCAGTTTGTTTAACTGCACATAAGAGAAGAGTCCACGCTCCATTTTATCACAATTTTCTCTCTAACAGAGGACAAATGTGGCATGTGATGACAATAATGAGGTGTGATATCTGAAAATGAGAGAGTGCTTTCAGTGGAATAGCTAAACAGAATGTGTGTGTGTCCTACAAACACTATGAAAATGGATTTAATAAACCGAGCTGTAGATCTGAAATGACCAACATCAAAAAAAATGCATAAAACAAAGGAAACAAAGATCCAGATCTTAAGTGTTGTGTTGACGTGTTATCTGGTAGACATTTTAAAAGCAACAAATGGGTAAAACCTTAGTTTACCCAAAATGATGTCATCTATTCCCACTCATGTGGTTGTAAATCTGGATATGACCCTTTCTTCAGAAGAATACAAAATTAGATATTTCGAGAAATGTCTCAGTGTTTTTTGTCCATACAATGGAAGTCAATGGGGTTCAGTGTTTTTCGATTATCAGCATTCTTCAAAGTATCTTCTTTTGTGTCCTGCAGAAGAAAGTCGTACAGGTTTAAAAGTACATGAGAGTGAGTAAACAATGAAATGATTCACATTTTGGATGAACAATCCCTTAAAACAGATTCCTCTATAAACTTTGTCACAAGCGATTAAACCATTGGTCACACAGTAAACAGTTGAGTATTTGTTGCGTGTGCGAGTCAGTCAGTTGTGGCTTGCGTTGAAGCATTCGGGAGTTTTTCATTTAATTATCACGGGATGTTTCACACGGTGAATCATCATTAGCCTGTCTGAACGGCCACGAGCACAGAGATTTTCACCGCGGTAAACGACGCAATTAAAGCGAGAGGAGAATTCAATCTGACATCCATCTGTCTTGATTCATCTCATCTGATCATGTGAAATGCTGAAGCAGGATCCTTTAACATTCAATTACATTCATCAGGTTAATCCTGAGCAAAGTGTTGATGTTTTAATCACGAATTAGCAAAGCCCAGCAAAAACAACAGCTGACTCTCATCTCAAAGTACTTCCTGGGATTAGACACCTTTCTCCATCGCAGATCTCCTCCCCTGAAGTCTACAAAACATCATATACAGTAAACTCTTCAAACACTACTCTTAAACATCTTCGTTAAACATTCGTTAAACATCTTAACGAACGTTTAACTCAAATCATTTGATTAACATTAATAACTGAGGAACATGTCTGGTTGTCATTCTGTGTGTGTCTGCAGGTGCAGCAGAAACTATAAACACAGCTGGACTTATTCAGTCTTTAAACTGACCCGCACTTCACACAACCTGTTTAACCTCCTGAACTCCTTCAATTCCTGAAGCCACACACAGACCATCAGTTACCAGTTACACTGGTTTTTAACGCTTTAACTCTGATCAACTAAACTCACAATGACATCAGTTTTTCAATGTTCTGTTCTTACTGATCTTAAATAAAATGCTAAGGAGTTACACAATACACAATGTGAAAACACAGAATATCAAGATAGGCACATTTGCCTTGTACAGTTTAAAAATGTTGCTCTGGAGCCCCTTTGTCAAGTTAAAGAGACACTTCACCCAAAAGTGAAAATTCTGTCATCATTTACTCCTCCTTAGATTGTTTCAAACTTTAAGATGTCATTACAACTGATGTTTCTCTTGAGAATGTTAGATATTCCTCAAGGGCATTCTTAAGAAATATATAGGAAACTTAAGACGTCATTACAAACCATACATAACTTTCTCCCTAAATAAAATTTAAGATGAAAAATGTAAATAAATCATGTTTTGTTCTGTGAGTCCGTGCTCTTTCTCAAACTATGTTTGTACAACATGCTTTGTAATGAATATTTTTCTGCAAATTTATCTGCATACAGAGTCACAGTATTCTAAACATCTTGAACACTTTGTTTAGCATGTTGTAATTGAAACTTCTTAAATATTTTGACTTTTTCACCCAAAAATGTCATCACTCACCCTAAGATCATTCCAAACCTGTATACATTTCTTTGTTTTGCTGAACACACAGGAAGAAATTTGGACGGATGTCAGATCTCATCCACCATTGTAGGGAAATAAATACAATAAGAGTCAATGGGGGATAACATTTCACAATCTTCCAGACATCTTCCTCAGCAAAATAGAGAAATGCATACAGGTTTGGAACGATCCAAGGATGAGTGATGACATTTTTGAGTGAAATATCCCTTTAAAGTTCCAGTGTGACTTTTTTTGGAGGATCTATTGACAAAAGTGCAATATAATATACATAACTATGTCTTCAGAGGTCTATAAAGAGCTTACACAATGAAGCGTTATGTTTTTATTACCTTAGAATGAGCTTTTTTATCTACATACACGTTGGGTCACTTTGTATGAAATTCGCCATTTTCTGTCAGCCGTCATAGTGTTTCGAATGGGAGGCGTGGAGTGATCAGTTGGTTGCAATTCGCAACCTTGCCGCTAGATTTCATTGACTGGACCTTTAAGACAAAAAAGTAGTTTTAATTACAACATGTTTAAAAAGTCTTCACGATATTTTGAATACTGTGACTCTGCAGATAAAGTTTGCAGAAAAATATTCATTATATAGCATGTTGTTCTCTAAATAAGACATGTGGTAAAACATAGTTTGAGAAAGATCACAGACTCACAATTTATTTTGTCTTAAATTTTTTATCTTAAATTGCAATTTAGGGAGAAAGTTATGCATATGTTATAGTCCCGTTTTAAAAGTACTATATATTTCATAAGATTGCCCTTGGAGAGTATCTAAAATTCTCAAGAGAAAAATCTGATGTGAATGACCTCTTAAAGTTGGGATAACCTCACAGTGGTCTAATATCTAAAAAGCTAAAATAAGATTATCGGGTTGTTGTATATGTAACAAATTTATGTTGGCTTAGCAAAACATTAGTTTGGAAATTACTTTTACAACGACGATCAAGTCTAAATGTCATTATTTACCAATATCTGCCCAAAAAGATGCTTGTAAGAAAATATCTGAGAATGTTGTGAGAAATGTTTGAACATATTTACATTCCTACAAACGTCCTTATATTATACTAAGAACAATCTTATATTTTGTTATATTTTTCTCGCATTTTTATAACGCATGCAGGTGAATAAATACAAATCTTATTACTCTGAAAATACAAACCAATAAAAGTGGTTGTGTTGTTGTACCTTCAGTTCCTTAACACAACGATGACAAACAAAGGCCAACCAATCCAAATATTTATCCAGCATGTCAGTTCCCAAACCTACTGCGTGTGTCGGAAATCACAGCGACTCTACGTAACGCTCGGTGTCGATAGTTTTCTGCGAAGCTCTGCGTTTTCCCCTTATTGATGATCAGTGTCTTTGACTCCCTGATGCCGGCCCCGATTATGCCCAAGTCTCGGAGCAGCCCGCTGTTAATCAGCACGGACAGAAGGTTAGAAAAGCTCAATACGAGAGATAGCAGAGCTTTGATCCGAACAGCCATGCAGAACATTTCGGCCAAAGCGTCAGAAAGTGTGCTGTCAGGCCTTTTGGATTTAAATTAAACCCTGTTAACCTGGAGAGGATGCTTCTGGGAGAGAAGGAAGACAGAGAGCAGAAGTCAGGGATGTGCCATTTTCTCTGATGTCCAAAGTGGACAACCATTAACAATTTGCGTGCGCAGCAGAAAGAAATAAGTGCCTGCTGACAGAGAGATCAATCCTGCGTTTCAGCTTGAGAATTCTTAACTACAGAACTTCGGCACTTCAGCAATAAGTGATATTTACATTTTCTGATGAAGATGTGAGCCGTGTTCGAGCACAGAAAATCATCGGTGACCTTCCTTTTTAGACAGAATTATTTTGCTATTCTTTAAAGACGCATAACCTCATGGGTCTAAGGGAGAATTTCCCCATGGACTTCAAAATGTGAAATGAATCAACAAACAAGACCATCTATTGCATATATTTTATCCCCTAATGGAAAAACGCCTCTAATTAACAAACATTTCAAAATCTTGATGGGATTTTCAAAAGTTTTGTTAACCTTTGTTCTTTCATTATGGAAACTACTAATAACTACAACTAGTCACACAATGTTACACCTGCGATTTCCGAATATAACCCCAGGCAAATTGTTTTCTGTGATGACATTTTACTTGACAACTAGTCAAGAGTAGGGGTGGGTACCGAGAACCGGTCCTTTTTTGGACCAATACATAATTGGGTAGATATCAGAGTACCGATAAGCTTCATGACAAATGATACTGTAATCGATATTTGCGTTATTTTATCTCTGTGCATTCAGGTGTTAAATGCAAATTAGGGGCTGCTGCCCGTCATTTTCCATCCCTGAAAGATGGCCGAAGTTTGCTCATATGTTTGACATCTAGGGCCATATGATTTCCGCGATGTATTTGTAACCTGCTTGTTTTGCATTATAATGAGTGAAAGAATAATATGGTTGCGCTTTTGGAAGTTTTAAGCGCCCAAGTTTCACAACAAGCCGGAAGCTTCGGTCAAACACCCCTTTGCGGCAACCCGTCAAAATAAAAGTAAAAAAAAAGTTATAACATTGTTTTAAATAATTCGACCACGGAGTATATTTACTTACTTTATTAAATTGAAGTAAAAAATATGGTACATACAACAAAACTACTTGCTTAGAAAATGTACTTTATTTATGTAGACCTAAAACCACAATGGAATAAAGAAATAAGGTTTACCAGCCAAATAACCATAGTCCTGTAAAGTAAATATGTTGAATTACATTATGATGTGCTCATATGCACATGCTAAGTGCCATAACTGGTATGCTAACGTTTGAACACACACAAACGTTTTGTTTGCTCAGAAGCATTTGTAAACTGCAGTTCTAAAGCTCAGCTGTAATAAAGAAACTTAAAATGTTTAACATCTTTTCACATCATGTGGTTTTGCAAATTATAGAGCGTAGTATCGAATACAGTATTGATAAGTGCCGGTATTCATAAGCAGTATTGCTATCGGTATTGATATCGATAAAATCTTATACTTACACATCCCTAGTCATGAGACACACAAGAATCGATGGGAAGTTATTGACGTTGCACTATTGTCAAATTTTTCACTTGGATGTACTTGGTTTCAATTTGCCAAATAAGCTAAAAATATTAAAACCATTACCTTCAAATATAACATTATCCGTGTTCGATCGAGAAAAATACAATGCATCTTGGATTGTATGAAGGTGAGAAAATTATAACTTTAACCCCATATTTGCCGGGTTTGGAAGTTTTCAAGCTTCCAGTCTCTGCTCGGCACTAAAGGAAGAAAACAGCAGAACGGATCGGGTGGGTTTTGTTTTCCCCCTCATCTCATTGGCACTTAAATTAAATGAGTTAAGAGCACGGTGATGTGATCCTGTGAGACCTGTGAGAGTTTGCACAGAAAGCGGCAGCCGAGGCCCCAGAGACAATTAGCCGCACTATAATGAAGTCCCTTTTGTTGCCATTTTTCCTCAGATCGCGCCTGCTTTTTAAAAAAGTTGACTTGCACTTGTCGTTTTTCCCCAGCTTTTGTTACGAGATGAAAGCAGATCTTTAGTTAATAGGCCCTCTGTGATCAAATTGGTCTATTAGGGGAATAATTCGAAAAAGGAGTAGAGGAGAATGAGAAAATAGAGTCAGTCTAGTACAAGCTAGTTATATCTGGACTGTACATAATGACCACTGCTGGATTTTACCTCAATAATAAGACTTATCATAGACATTACATATCCTATCTGACTCCAGACGAGAGATGAGAATGTCTTCATTTCAACAAAACATGAATGCACCAAGAACAATAAAGAGTTCTGATCTGCTTAAGAAAGAAAAGACTAATCTTACAGGAAAGGAGTCGACATTTTGAGTTCCATTTGAAAATATTAAACATTATCGTTTGAAAAATAAGAGAACTGTGACGTTATCCTTACTTCAAGATTTTATGATGACTTCTTTTACAAAAGTGTTTTACCTTAAGATCTTAGAATTAAATAACTTTGAGCAGTTTTGGGGAATATTTTACAATAATTGTTTTGTAAACCTGGCTCTTGGACTATTAAGAAAATTGATCAACTGAAAGACTATCTTCCAACATGACATTCATGTAAACATCTTGTAAGCTTTCTTTATAATGGTTTGTATGTACAGAATGTGTACTGTATTTAATAAAAAGTACAACTATTAAATATATAAATATCAAATAATATATGCAGGTTCAATTGAGGAAAAACTTCATATGAAGTGAAAAGATGTATTTTTTTTTATCTAAATGGTCAATAAACTAACTCACAACAAACTATTTGTGAGAAAACGTAATATGTTCGCTTTAAAACAGTCTGTTTTGCTATTGCAGCAGTAAAGCTGAAGAATAGATGATCAAGCATCCCATACTCGGAAAACAGCAGATTTGATCCACTCCATTCAGCCACACACGGGGAGGCGCCATTACCAGCGATAGACGCCCTCCCTGCGCAAGAAATGAGCAATTGACCCTGGCTGCTTCTCTCAAACTGGCGCATTATCAGAACCTGAGGGAACATGTTGTCAACTGAATGAGATAAGTTTATTTTCTTCCGTCCGGCATTTGTTCCGATAAGCAGGGAGTCTGCACGGAGAGAGGAAGATCAGCGGGGAACCTGTCCCCAACACACGCTGCGAAAAACGAGAAACGACCGTGAAACGTTTGGCCATCACCCAAATCTCTGCCTCCACCTTCTGTGCAGGCCCCAAGCTTCGGAGTGAAACAGGAGGCGGCAATATTGTGGAACAAATTTCCCCTAATGTGAACCTGCTGGCTGGGGACTCCAGGGAGGAAGGTGGGCTCTTCTGTGTCATTGCTGATCTAAACACACACACAATCCTTATTCAGATGTGCACTTCAAATTCACTTCACTTTTTATACTACATGTTGATGGCTTTCCTGTAGCTCAGTGGTAAGAGCATTGCATTAACAACGCAAGGTTGTGGGTTTGATCCCAGGGGATTGCAAATACCTATGTAAAATGTATAGGATAAAGCAATGTAAGTCGCTATGGATAAAAGCGTCTGCCAAATGCGTAAATGTAGATGATGGGATGCTTTTGGGTCTTAGATTCACAGAAGACTCTGAATGATGAAGAGCAGACGCACACACAGACACACGGGAAGACACGCACGCAGGAAGACACACACACACACATGCATGGAGGAAGACACACACGCACGGAGGAAGACACACACGCACGGAGGAAGACACACAAGCATGCAGTAAGACACACACGCATGCAGTAAGACACACACACACATGCACCCATGAAGACACACACACACATGCAAGCAGGAAGATACACACACACACACATGCACGGAGGAAGACACACACGCACGGAGGAAGACACACACACATGCAGGAAGACACACATACACACACATGCACGCATGAAGACACACACACACATGCACGCAGGAAGACACACACACACATGCACGCAGGAAGACACACACACACACACACATGCACGCAGGAAGACACACACAATCATACACGCAGGAAGACACACACACATGCACGCAGGAAGACACAAACACACATGCACGCAGGAAGACACAAACACACATGCACGCAGGAAGACACACACACACATATGCACGCAGGAAGACACACACACACATGCACGCAGGAAGACACACACACACACATAGACGCAGGAAGACACACACACACACATGCACGCAGGAAGACACACACAATCATACACGCAGGAAGACACACACACATGCACGCAGGAAGACAAAAACACACATGCACGCAGGAAGACACACACACACACGCACGCAGGAAGACACACACACGCAGGAAGACACACACACATGCAAGCAGGAAGAGACACACACAAACACACAAGAAGTCACACTCGCTCCCAGACACACACACACACTCAATGTGTGCATTATTTTTCAATTCTTCAATCTGGGCATCATTTTACACTCCAAACACAACTACAAAACATGCTTACAAACTTAACGCATCTTTAAAATAATAAGGGCAAATATTCCAAAAACATATCACATTTTGCCACTACTTTGACGCATGTTAACATCTTTTGGGTAAATGTCACAAAACATGTCTGGGTCATGTTTTAATTTAAAATCATAATGTAAAAACACCTCAAAGGAGCGTTACAACTTCTTCACTCCTTTTCTTTTGAATTTGTTGTTTCCGTCACTTGCTTCTGATGCGAAACTTCAAAATGCGTAACGTCTACACTCACTATATCAATACAACCCTCATCCAAACTATCACCATCTGAAGTCAACCAGTCTGCATTTGAAAACAACAAGAAGGTTTATCCCCAATACAAAGTGTGTGTTTTTTTTATGAAGAGAGCTGGTGAGTCTAGCTCTGTGTTTTCTTCAGATGTCATGTCTATAGACGGAGAGAGGAGGTGTCATGAGCCAGGGACCATTTAACCCAAGCAAGAGTTTAACTGTGGGAGTTTAAGGTCTATCACGAAAGATTTCTGCTTAAAACGCAAAGAGGGCCCAGAGGGACCCACAGCAGAATACAGGCCATGTGCACTAGCTCTTCACGTATAATTAAGAAAAAACAAAGAATCAAATGAGATTCTGACCTGTGAACAAACAATTCCATCCTCTCTCCGCTCACAAGATATTCAATAATATAAAGATTCATACGTTTTTCTCAAATATCTGCTCACAGTCCAGAAAACCATAAATGAGATTTACTTCGATAGCATTGCACACCAAAAATGATCCTTTTAGAAACCCCCGCCCCCCTTCTTTCCTGTTACTATGTCCGACAAGCTTTTGGTATCAGCCATGCGCTCCCAGTGTAAATTTATGCACTCCCTGTGGAAATAGTGAAGAATTTATGGGAAAAATGGCAGGCTGATTTCAGAAAGAGAGGTCTGCGCATTCAAGGGATTCATTCAGGATTTGAGATAATGTAATAATAATTATACCTATATTTGCGTTAACACCAGCGGACGATAACGTTACATCAATTCTTAACTCGTTCGGTGCAGTAGCCTGCTACTATTTTCACACAATTGGATGTATAGCTAACCTTAATGTGGTGTGTTAAGTGTTTATATTTACTCCAAAATTTGTAGTAATAACAATTTTTGAGAGAGAGTAACTTCAGGAAGAGTTTTGTCAGCTGTCACTTGAAAGTTAACTTTAAGTATTAGTTCAGTATAGAACGCTTCCGTCTGCAATTCGTACATTAATAATTCCAACAATATCGTGTCTCGTATTGGTATAGATGTGATATGAACTCTCCTTCATTTAGAATGATTTTTAATCGTTATCGTTTATCATGTAAACGTCCATTAAAGCTTCATATATATCTCTATGTTTACTTTTACAATAATTAAAAATCTATTTTCTTCTAATCACCAAAGATACTAGTACGCCAGCTTGTCGGACTGGTTTGTTTGTCGGAAAAAATGGTGGTTAGTAACGGGGCCACATAATATCGGCATAATGATGGGTCAGATCACCTGTCAATCAAAGTGCTTGCAAAGGGTTAATTGGTTGATCAGCATCAACATATACAGGCGTGTGCATCTGACCCCAGTTAACGTTTTTGACTAGTGTCTAATAATATCACTATTTATATTTTATTACATTTATGTTAGCATTATTTTGTATTATTATTTCCATGTATAATGATTTTATTAAATAAACTATTTGTTTAATTTTGTTATGTTAATTTTATTAAAAACGAGTAGTTAAATGGGCCCTGTTGTTCGGTCGCGTTTAAACAAACCGTATTTTACATTGACATCTAGCGGCTGAGCTTGGCATTGCAGTCTAAATTCAAAATATTGAAGAGGCAAGTTTAGCAAAGCAGGGGTTCTTTTTTATCAGAAATAATGTACAGGCACTCTATTGTTTGTGAATATTTACCGGAAGTTCAGTTGGGTTCACAAAAGTGCTCATGTGCTATAACGTTTGTTTATGTTGTTAAGATGAAACCGTCTATTACATTTTCATTTTGTTTTAACTTTAAGAGGCTCTGTTTTAAAGCTTAGCTGCAATAATTTCTTTAATTTTGTGAACATGTAAATTTTACTTTCCCAGCAACCGTTTCTCTATGCAACAACGCGATCATGATTAAAAAGACAGTTTGTTACATCAATATTAAACGTATGAGAGTTATTTGTAATTTGTAGAAGAAAATGATCAGATGTCGCTCTTTCATGGCTCAGGAGACATTGCTCATGTTTCATTTATGCATCAACGTTCTCACAGATGTTTCTACTAAAATGTCTTAGAAAAAAAATGGCACATGAGTAAAGTTATATAGAGCTCTAAAATTACGGCGATAACATTGCTGAGATCATTTCATCTTTATTTGGTCAAATTCTGATTGCACACTATAATCTATGACTTCTCAATTTACTTTCTATTTCATCTCATTGCTGTGTAGGAGAAACAATCCAGATAATAAGTAAATGCATACTTTCAATAGGAAACGCTTACAAAATCTAGATTGATGCTTTTATCAATATCTTCAGTGTCCGCTGCTCTCACATACATCATTATAAAGTTGTGAAAGTGATGTTCAGATATGCATTATTAATCTGCCTTGCTTCTAATTATCAGATCAATAATTTCACACTCTGGTAAATGGGCTGTTTGTTCGGGTCATCAGTGGCAACCTCTCTCTGAATGTTAGAGTGTATTTGTACGCTGTGACACATTGCCTTCGACAGCTCAGACACAATGCCTCTGTTGCTTTTGAAAAGGAAAAATGCTGCATTGTCTCGGCCGGTCCCCTTCTGGACGGGATGGCCTCGCTAATCAAACGCCCGTTCCTCACTGCAGCTGGTTTTCAGAAGCTGACCTCCACCTCCCTTCCATCCGTATGCTCTTTCTCTCTCCCCCTGAGGGACCCTTCAGCCAGCTTTAGGGGTAAAATGAGGTGTAAGTCTATTAAAAGGGTGTTTGCGGCTCAGTCGATGTCCCAGTGGGAGTCCCTGCCTCCTTATTCAGGTGCAGCTAATTTCTCTTATTCTCCTCGTGGCCTGACATACGGCTGCCAGCAGAGACGAGACATTAATAAACGATTAAGGAGATTACACATTCAATGATGAAGGCCTAGGCCAGACCCCTGAAGAGAGACTGTGAAGACTGTTTAAATAAGATCCCAATCATTACTGCTCATATTAAACTAAACCTTGACACGTAACTTCTAAACAAACACCCAAAGCAACTTTGCAACTACATAAGAATGCACAAAAAAACCCAAACCAGACTATGAAATATGTAAATCTCTTTGTTTAACATTGAGCTGATGGATATAAAAACACAAACCAAGACATTATCATCATCTTTGAAAAGCTATCCCTTTCTTATAGTATTTTTATTTCTCTGTTTTCAACTACCAAAGGCTGTGTAATTTGGCAAATTGGGAATTTTTGCCGTTTAGATTTTTTGTGAGTGATGACAGCAAATGGGGGGATTGATTCAATGTCTTGAGCAGTCAAAAGTGACAATACAGTTGTCTACATACACAAATCTATGGTGGCAACCACCATACTGTATGCTTCAACGGCGTGGACGAACTTTACTCTATAAAATGTTGCATTATTCCAACCCATCGATGGGTCAAAAAAGTGACAATCAGAATTGTTGGGTTAAATTAAACCAAAGAATGCTTATATTGGGCCCAACAATGGGTTAAACAATCCAGGATTGCTCGATGCTCGAGATCTCAGTTTATCAGCTCAAATGTTGTGGAAAAAAGGAGCCAAAAGGGTTTAGATCTACTTCTTTAGGATTTGAACCTATTCCTAACCGTCCCCAGATCACAACACTAAAAGTTAATTGCATACACACTCTTAACTACAACTCATCCACGTTTTAACAGAGCCCATGACACACGTGATGGACCATCGTTTACTAAAAGGAAGCGAGAAGGAAAAAGCACATTTATCGAGGCGAAAAAGTCTAAATGGCAGCGATCTCCATTCAGCTGTCATGCCGAAATGGGATCCTTGCTTTATCAAAATGAAGCGACTGCCAAGTTCAGGAAAGTAACAATCACATTCACGGCCCCCTTCTTCAAAGAACTAATTAAAGTCAGGCAATTTTAGCTTTGCACATTCAGACTCTTTAATTGAAAAGAAAATAAATACCAGCGGGAAGGAGAACGTGAGGAAGGATGAATTCAGCTACTCAGGCAGATGGCAACAAATAGCTAAGAATTATAAAGTCAATGGCCGCTCGCAGCATTGTGAGCGCTGATGACTCAAGGGCGACTCCGTATGGTATCAAAGAACCAATTGAATCTATTTGAATTCGAGCTCCAATCTGCTAAAAGTTCAACTTTAATCGAAAAGTTTTCCATTTTTGAGCGATTCTGTTTTTCGAAGACCAGTTCTCGTGAACGGCAGACTGGTTTTGGCACGTTCTTTTTGGCGCGGTCCTCACTGTGTAATTGTTTGATCATTTATCTTTGAGGTCTAATTTACCCCCTGTTGGTTGGACTGTATGTTAGTCTGTTTTTGTCTGCTGGCTCTGATATGGACCAGTGTTGAGAAATGCCGGGACTCTGCAGGTGGGCGTCTATTTAAACGCAACAGTCTGCGTGTCACCCACATTACCCTTTAGGCTTCATTCATCTGTATGCTAAACATGAAGAGTTGGGGGGAATTTAACAAAGTTTGAAAAACATTGCTTATCTTTAGACAACATATGGGTCTTTTTTCCAAGAAAAACTTTTCAGTCATCTTTGAATCACAACAGGGATGTTGGATTTTGGTTTTCGTATAATAATTCAACCTGATCGCACCCGATTGCGTATAAATAACACGCTGTTGCATTATCGTCTAATACGTACGCCAAATTGCGATTTTTCGTGCATATGATACGCCAATGTTTGCTTGTACCTGGGTGGAGAGCAGCCATTTTAAAACGTACATGAAGAGGAAACACTGAAATAATTAAAATAATAAGGTTAGGTTTAGGGTTTGGGTTAGGGTAGAGGTTATAATATGCACGGACGCTAACATTAGGCTTAGGGTTTGGGTTAGGGGACAGGATAATGACACAAATTGCTGTTTAATATGTAAACACGCTAATTGGCGTATCATATGCACGCAAAAAAAGGCGTATTTATGCACGCAAAATCGCAATTTGGCGTCCGTATTATACGATAATGCACAGCGCGTGTTATTTATACGCAATTGGTGCGAATGGGCTGAATAATTATAGGGTGCTTTGTTGTTACACAAATCTCCATCTTTTTTGCAACAAAAAAAAGCTGTTTGAAAATGTTAATTATCATCTAATATTGTGTTTCACAAAAGAACAAACTGACAACATTTTAAATGTTTGCATTAAATAATCCCAATTATTTCCGCCCATGTTTTAACACGTTTTATTTCATGGCTGTTGATATGATGATTCACATTCTGAACCGTCCTAGACTGAAATAAGATCCCTGCTGTTGTTGTCTTCCACCTGCCAATCAAACTATCAGAAAAATAGACCACGCCCACTTTCTGCTGTTTCCCTGGACCGCAGGAGGTCTATTAATGTGAAGTCAACTCTCCAGAGAACATCATACAGTCAAATAACATGTGGCACTATTGTTAACACTCATTTACATCAATGGACTCTAAATTTATGTCATTTTTTTCTGACCTTGTGAGCGAGTGCAGACAGCAGAACGAGAGAGAGAGATCTTTGCATTTTGTTGATTCCCATGTTTGACATTAAAAAATGTCTGGACATGCCTTTTGCCCACTCATGTGCCCCCAGTACAGCACATGAGACTAAACTTTCATGAATTATAACATGTCGGAACACACAAACCCGCTAAAACATGCGTCTCGACATTAAAATAGCAGTCTTACTCTGACCAGCGATCTCATAGTAAATGACTCACAATGACACACTCCATCAGTTTGGTTGTGCAACGGTCTTAATATTGAGATGAAACGCGCTGTCCATAGGGCCTCTGTCAGGACACGAGTACAGAGAGAGGTTATGTGGTATTCACTAGATTCTCCTTTCAGACAGATATAATGCAGCGCGTGTGGAGAAACGAGCCAGATTTTCCCATGAGCCTTTCGCACGCTGCTTTCCATTACAGTCGACAGGATGAATTCTCAACTCAGTCGAAATGTAACGGGAAGGTTGGGTTAATGGAAGTTGCCGTGCAGGGAATAGTCACACATTCACACGCACACAAAGGTGTTTAGCATTACTATAAAAGTAATAACGTGGAAAGTCCGTTTTTTATGAAACCCTATAAAGGGCTGATAATATGGAAATCAAGATAATGTTAAACTATGAAAAATCTGAGGGATGGGGAAGCAGAAACTACATCACACCTCACGGCAAACCTGGCACCTGTTTGTCGAGCTACAATACAGGTACGGTTAAAAGCACTTTATCATACATGTTAAAATATTTATTTGAATCGTTTGCTTTTGCCGATGAGAAACACCAATTTAGATTGCCAAACATTCTTCGCCATTAGCTCTAGAAATCAAGTGCGATTTTTGCTTGAAAAGGGGCCTTCACATGATCTCACATGCCATTACAGACAAATCTTAACTACTTAAGAAACTGAAAAATGGTAAGTGCCTTTTCAGTTTGCTTAAAATCCTTGAAAATCTATACTATCAAGCTTAAGAAAAAGACAAAAAAGCCTTAATAAAAACATTTTAGCATTAAGGACATATTTAAAGTACTGTACAAGACACAGCAGAAATTATTTACAATTTACATAATCTACATACAGTAAAGTATATGGAATTATCGTTAATATGAGTTTTCTAGTCGAAATGGGATATGAACAGCCTCTCTCGTCATGTACGACTGGAAAACCATTTTGACCCCTGAGTTTCTGAGTTTTATACCATTTCCATTTTTATACCAATACCATTTCAATTCAACCCAATATGATAAAAGACACCTTAAACACTCAACAACACTTAAGACAACACTTAAACTAAACATTTAAGGTAATCAGTTAATTGTTTCATTCGACTGTTCTAAAACTACAAGTAGCAGTACAATGTGAAACCAATTAAGTATTCTGTCAAAAGTAGGGATGCACTTTAAATTATTGGACATATCGGTATCAGCCGATAAATTATCATTTCTAACGTTTGTTTAAAGATTAAGTCGATATAATATAGCCAATGAATTATGCATAACTTGTGCACCTGCTGCTCACAGTTAAAATACAGTACAGTACCGTCTTTCTGTTGTGATCATTCACTTACTGCTATTAGCAAAACATTGTTGATGCAGGTACAGTGTGTATATTTATGAATGTGTACGTTATAGGAACGTAAGCATACTGATTAAATCAGACTGCTGTCTGAATGCTTTCTGTCTTGAGACTTGTTGGACTTGTGGCTATTGAGAAGACATTTCTGGGTTGCTCTGGAAGAAAATCTATAATTTGTATATTATATAAAAATGATACCAGAAAACGTACACTAGACAGTGAAAAGTAGTCTTGGTACATGATTTTTAGGAAAAAAAACTAAAACTAAATGTCACCTTGTTTTCTTCAGTCAGTGTTTTCAAATAAAAGCAGTTGTCCACTTATTGCCTTGTTTCATGCTCAGAAAGTTTGATATTAATATTAAGATAATGTATATCGATCAATATATCAGCTATCGGCTTCCGATGTTAAAAGCCAAAAATGTGCATATCGGTGATATATTAGTCAAAAGGTAAACAAAGAAATCAGTGAATTAGCCAAGAGATATGGTTCTTAAGCATCTCATGAGTAGCATGTAATTGTGTGCTTCTCTAGTATGAACTGTGTCTAGAATAAAAGAATAATAGTCTTAAGGGGGTGTTACACTGTTTGTCATTCAGGCGTCAGTGTGGCAGTAAATCTCAGGGATGCTGGTCAGATGGCAGCATCAGCATATATCTGCAGTTTCCTCAGTAAAAGAGGTCTGGTACTCAACCTGAGGTTATTGATCTTTCACCAGTTCATTTCAACTCAATTATCACTGAAATGAGGTGCACACACACACACACATTTTATTCACTAACTGCTGCACAAAGAAACCTTGATGAATTGATTTAGTTGGAATTTCTTGTTTTACTGTGTTAATTCACTAATTCAATACAAATAATGTGTGCACAGCCATTACAGACACAACGGTTAGTGTGAATATACAGACAATATTTCACAAGAATTAGACAACTAGTAAAATCGTTACAAATTCCTGTGAAATCAGGTAGAAGATTTAACTCATGTTACTGTTGGCTTTGACTATAAAACTGTTACTGGACTTGCCAAAGTTATTGAAATAAATTTAAGGCTGGGTTATTTAAAATAAAAGTGATGTAAATCAACACGATAACCCAATCAAACTTCTTAGGCTCATAGCACTGATGACAAATACTTTCAGTGAAAATAAGCTAAAGCCTACTGAAAAAGTTGCTAAAAGGTCACCCGGACCAATGCCACTTGCATTTTGTATTCTAACATAGTGCTTAATAAAGTCATTGTTAATTACATATGAAGAGCTCTTTTCCAAAACGCTATAAATCCATTTTAATAGTTTTCATGAAAATGACATGGTTTTACCTAGACCCATACATTTTGTTAATATTCAATTTATCCTGTTAAAATGGTCTGTTGGCTCAGTCTGAACATGTTAAACAATGATTTTTAAATGAAACAACAATATCGTCGATTATAAATTCAGACTTTTTTTTTTTTCAAAACGCTACAAATCCATCCTTTTTTTCATAAAAAATTTGGTTTATTTCTTTTTAAAAAACAAACAAACAAGAGAACATGAAACATATGACATCAGGGACTCATACTATAAATTAATATAAATCAAATAAATGCAAATGGATGAAATAAATAACAGCCAAATTAAAGCAATAAGCCCCAAGAAGCCGTGGGTTACAGTGCATTTTATAACAGCTAAGGGGCGTTGTAAGGCACGATGCGAAGCGGGGCTTATTGCTTTTATAAAACAGTTACTCCATATGCTTAGCAAGGTTTCATTAAATAAAGTAAATAAAATGATATTTAGGCTATGTGGTGCGGTCAGCCGTTATATATCGGGGTATTTTATAACGGCTTAGAACTCCGCTCAGCCAATCAGAATCAAGGACCAGAACTGGCAGTTTTATAAACAATAAATAGTGACCAACTAAATAGTAAAATAAAATAAACATTTTCAATTTCATGTTTCAATATTTTCCACCACTTACAACAAATAATTTAGAAATAAAACGCATACAAATACCACTAACGAGCGAATTCTGATTGGTCGAGAGGACATATCGCATTTAGGCTAAAAACAGGTTCGGGATTTATAGCGTTTTGGAAAGAAACTTGATCTTGCAGAACATTTTAAACAAGGAAATATAGCGATTTGGCATGAAACATTATTGGAGTGAATAGGTTAAGTACACAGCAAAATGGAGAGACAAACTCTTTTTTTTTTTATTTGGAACTTAATGCGTTTTGGAAAAGAGTTCTTCATATTTCTGTTTTGGTTTTCAGACTACGTAAAGAGAATAAAATCGTACTGCAATGTGACCCATTAAAACTATATGTTATCAGGCTGCTCTTCTAAAGAGGACACAACCTTGAACTTTTGTGTTATAACTGGCGAATCGCGACAGTTGTAAAAATTTGTACATTTGCCTTTTATTTAGGTACTTTATCAAATTTTTGATAACACTACAACGCAAGATCTAACGCAAAACCATGACAGCAATACAGCATGGTATATAAGTTCACCAAAATGATTACTATTGTCTTCTTCTGTAAATCAAAACATTATATGCCTGCACAGATCTTCTTAATTATACCTAATTATTTAAATTAACATCTACTCTTAAGTATTAGAATCTTAAACTGTGTCTGTAAAATTATAATGGGTTCTAATGCGTTCTATTTTGTGTTTTCGTGTCGCATTGCGCCCATGTTGTTAGATGTATCTTAATGTCTTTTATCACACAAAGTAATGTATGTACTAACGATAAACCAATTTTAGATTGGGGGAAACTAAGTAGTATCCCTTTAACAACATGTGGGAAGAAATTTAATTTACAGTGACCCATTTGATCAAAAAGGATCCACAAAACCACATAAATAACCGCATATTTACACACAACTCAAGTGAAGTGTCTAACTGTGGCTAGTTTAAACCAACAACAGCAGATAAACATTTCATATTAACTAAATCACCACATAACATCCTTGTTCATCCCTCTTTTAATAACCCCCCCCCCCCCCCCTCTTTGCATAGATATTAGCCTATAGCTACATGTAAGCTATTTGTGTCTATAGATGCGTACAACACGTACAACAACTTTCAGAAATATGATGTGACAACCTAGAATATATTCTAAAACTATTTAAATCATAGTTTTTGTAATAATTCCAACCATTATAATGCCTTAGTAGTAACGTCTGAGAAGGCAATAAATATATATTCTAATCCAGAGTGTAAACTTTAAGTTAATGTAGTATTATAACTATAATGATTTATGAAGTTATATCAAACAGGATGGAATCTTTAATAAGACAAATAACAACTGAGCATATAGATTAAATTTAGTAATGCGTACTGATTAATGTCCGTGCTGTTGATTTCCCTCCAAAGTAACGTCACTTCCTGAATTTTCGCTTGAGAAAGAAACGGGAAACGAGGCCGTCCACTCAAACACTTGGCTTTTTGCTTGCCGTAGGCTAATAATGTTAGCGCTGTTCATGTTGGGTCTTTGCTCTTGTCATTTAATAATCCACACAATATAGCACATTACACGCACAGAGTTTCAGATGTAATTAAAACACGAATTTGTGAGCGTTTGCGGAACTAAAGCGGTCAGATTGATCTTAAAGATCGTCTATGTCGTCACAAGAGCTCGTGCAGATGCAGTCGCTCTGGAGAAACTGCGCAAACTGAGCTGCTCTCGCGGTATCTTCATGCCATACAATTACAAAGCTCCGGTTATAACAATATGTTGTTTGAAAAAGTTTGAGACAACGAAAAAAGAAACTATAATAAATGTTATAGTGTGAATAATAGGCTATATCTTAATCAAATATTGAAATATATTGTAATTTCTTTATGTATTGAATGACGTCATTGTTTGGCTGCAGATCAAATGCTTGGCTGCAGAACACTTATATCATATTTAATAATTGTTTACATTTTTATTTAATTAATTATTAGACCTAATGAATATTATACATGTTTGCATGGAACAACTTGTGGGTGATGACATGGTATCAGAATTTAACTGTTGGAATGAATCATTTGTTTTCCAAACTGTGCCATTGAATCACATTTACAAGAATAAACAAAATAGCCTTTCCGAATTGAGATGAAAGCAGGTGTTAAAATGATCACGGGTCTGGTGCATATACACACATGACCAAATGTTGGTCTGGATGAGGCCCAGGAGCCACTTGTACTGACATAAATCAATCAAAACATGTGAATTATGGAAACATTACAACATACATTCACACACACACACACACACACAAACAAACACAGGCAAGGGGAATGATTTAATTTGCATGGAAGATTAGGGTCTTTGTGGTGAGCCAGTGCCGCAGGCTGCTATGTAGTGTAATAGGATCTAGTCTCTTAAAATCCATTAAAACAATTGAGCAAACCCAAATACAATCTCACAGCCCACCATGAGAACGTTTGACTGGTAACCCACTGCGTCCCCAGAGAGAGAAACACACACGCACTGTTAACGCCCGAGGCACAAACTGCTGGATCAACAAAAAAACAGAGGATGCAAATAAAGAAGAGAAACATCATACTGATTACCGGCACACAAAGGTCACATTTCAATATTTTCAAACCTTTGTCACATCTCTGATCCACTTAGCCAGGGCCTGGTCAAAGGCATTCATATTTATGAGACAAGTCATTGTGCATTGGTTTTATTTCTTAAAGATAGCTCTGTTGGGACTGGACTGGTTTTCCCTGAGGACGTTAAATTTGTGTTTCACGTGATTTCAATCCAATTCACATCAAATATATTTCAGAGATTTCTCTCAAAATAAATCCCAGCACAAATAACCTACTGTAATTTTGACGATCAAAGGCAAAAAAATCAAGACGAGATTTTAGTGTCAATAGACAACATAAAATCCCACAAAAAAAATGTTGCATGCAGACTTCACAGTGATGAAAATAACTGGTTGAGTTGAGGAGATGATGAACGGTTTGGTCCAGGTTAAGGGCGGGGTCTTGTTCGTGTAGTGAAAGGGGCGGAGCTTCTTTTAGCAAGTCAGCATCACTGACTTGACAATGGCAGCCACAGCACAATTTATTTGACTTAAGTAAACCTCTTTTAAGATATAAGATGATGAATATGAATTTAAGAAGACTTGAACACATTTTGAAATAATGAGTGGCCCATTTTACATGACGTTGACAAAACACACACATAGTCTTACATTAGATGTTGGATTAAATTTGTAAAAACACCTTCCTCATAATTTTACCAGCAGGAAGTCATTAGCAGGTTTTCTTTGGCTGGCCGTTGACTGCCCAGAGATCCGTTAGTCTCATTCTCATTGGGCCTCCCTTTCAAAACCAACGAAAAAAAACTCTTCAGGGGATTTAGCCATTTATGTAACTCTCCAATTATCAAAGTTTTGAGTCCAGGCTGTGTTTATATGACTCATACAGACTGGCACAGAGAAAAGAAAAACACCAGCCTGCCCACATGACACACACAACTGAACTGCTTTATGCCCCAGTGATCTGCTTTTGTTAGGAGTGAAACAATGTTAGAAAGAACTGTGATAATAAAAGCTATAAGAAAAGAAGCACAGATAAGGAAGTGGGAAGGGAATGAATGTCAAAGACTGTAAAAAAACTATTCATTATATTCATCCTACTGAGTTGTTCTGTTTTGTTTAAACGTTTTTAAAAATAACTTTCCTAAAATGCAGAATTGCATGAAACACTGAGAACAAATACACATACATTCAAAGTACATTTTCTAAAAATAAAAATATTTTACCAGCTAGTGGTCCTCAATGAAAGCAATTGACGATTAAACGTCGCCAATTATGCTTATTTAAAAATGTAAATGTGCAGAAAGGTTTGTGTGATAATTAATTTAGGTGTAATGAGAAGAAGAAATCAACATTAAACGCCTGATCCACCTGCTATGATTTACAATGAATAAGATTTGAGCAACAAAGCCTGTGTGTGTTTGGTGTAGCACTGGCTGTTTCTGGGTGGTCCAAGATCTCAACCTCTTCCGTGTCCCTCAGAGTAAAGTCTCGTAATGTGGGGGTTCTCCATTACCCGTGAGACATATGAGGAGCACATATCTCCTTCACTAAAGAACAGTTTTCCTGAAAGCAAACGTTTGTTACTTTTGAATATGGACTTGCCAAGACACATTGGATACTTTCAAAGAATCACAAGTAAAATTTCCTAAAATATATTTTTCACAAGAGTATTTTTTCAAAGACATTTTTGATAACACTTTGCATTTTAATGAAATTGCCTGTCCCACACACTGATGTTTGCTGATCTCTGCTCATTTTTAGGAAAGCAGGCCCTCAGCTGGCCACTGTCAGAAATGCAGCATCCTAAAGAGATACACAGCAGAGAAAAGAGAAAGGAGGATTGTTGAGTTAGTGTGTCAGTATTAAAGATCACGGTATGGTCTCAAAAGCTCTCAGCTGGAGCCATATGGCAGCTGTGTGGTGGTCACTCTATTTGTGTGTGTGTGTGTGTGTTGTGATCTGGCCCTCCTCACAGTCTTTGATATGGAGAATGAATGGGTCTTCTCTTCTAAAGAGGCTTTTCTGAATGCTGAGAGCGGTTTAGTTTGTCAAATGACTCTTCAGAAGAGTTTAATAATCCCCCATCTCTCCAATGAGCACCAAAATACCAACAATACACACAGACTGTTCAATGGAATTTCATACAAGAATATAACGATTTATAAAATTATTCAATGCTCTTATGAGTTTAGAAAAATGCTTATTTATATTTCTTCATTTAAAATAGTATTAAACTGAAACAAAAACATGGCAAGCCCTTGACAGCGGCAACCTTGATTTAAAGCACTGCTGTATTAACCTTTGAAAATATTTTTTTTCATTTTTAAACTAATTTAAAGAAACATTTAATTATAACCCCTGAGCGATCGAACTGGCAGATGACCAAAGTCATTTTCTCTTAAATATCCTCAAACAGACAAAACTTCTCTTCTGTCAGGATTCAGAGAGGATTTGATTTGGTGACTTCTCTCAGCTCCAAGACTTCATTGTTTGCATTTCCAGCAGGAAACTTCCTAATCTGAAGAACTAACAGGATTTACTTTCTGTTCAAAGCAACGCAACAGTTCAAGCTAGAAACGCAAGATCCATTTTTAACAAAACAAACATTGCTATATATATTGACACAAACACAATCAAGAGATCACAAAGAGAACAAATGTGTGTTTGTGTGTGTGTGTGTTTAAAAAGACACATAGATGGAATTCCTGCACAGCATGAGTTACTGAATGATGTTGAGCCCCATCTTCTGCCAACACAATGATCATGCCATGAGGTCTCTGTCAACTTCATTTAAGACACATGTGCGTTTCTCTTCAGACACCAACTCTTTCATTTAAGCCTAACCCACACAAATTTGTCCGACCGTTCAACTCAGAATGATTAAATTTTGCGTTTATTCATTTTGACATGTGCTTTCACCCAAAGCAACTTAAAGATCGTTCCATCAGCATCTGTGTTTCTTGCATCAAACCCATGATCTTTGCTCTTAAAACCAACAATGTCATTATAATACACACAAAAAAAGAATTGGTTCTTTTTAACTTTTTTGAATGAGTCAAGTCACAGAAAGGAGTGAGAACTGTGCATGGGTTTGTAGTCGGTGTGTCTCAACACAGAATCATGTGGTTTTACACATGAACACCTTTGCGTGACCTCAAAATCCACCGCTGAAAGAACTTCAGTCTGTGTTCCACTGATGCCTGACACCACAGCATTTATTGATTTATTATGAAACACGTCTTTCTTGTTTAAAATTCATGAAACTTGTTTTAATAAAGAAATGGTTGCTAGTTGCAATGTTGCCCCATTGGCTTCAATGTAGTTCAACACGGTACTTCTGTAGAAATGTAGACAACACGTTATTTAAGTGCGGATACAGCTAGTATGAATTTATGAACTTTGATTTGAAGTTGAAAAGTTGATAAAAAGCATTGAAATCCTCTCTGTCAACCACTTTCAGAAATACAGTATATAGGAATAACATCACAATCATTTCTGTGGCTACAAGCAATGCTCACCCAACCCATAAGAACAACGTGTATATTTCTTGGAGAACACAAATACATAAAGACACACGGTCTCTCTCTCTCTCTCTCTCTCTCTCTCTCTCTCTCTCTCTCTCTCTCTCTCTCTCTCTCTCTCTCTCTCTCTCTCACACACACACAGTTGAAGACAGATGCTTTGGCAGTTGTTGACAGAACTCAGTCGTGTCTGTGTGGTTACTGGACTATGGCACTATACACGCATCACTGTGTATGAATTAATGAGAGAAACTGGCGCTACAGAGATGTGAGTCTGTGCGTGTGTGACAGCATGTTAGTTATTTCTAGATGAACAAGATGTATAAAATATACAAACCTTTTACACAAACCTTTACTCAGATAGAGACAGCACAGCAGTTTTCTTTGTGTTTGTGCTTTGGATTAAGTGAACTGGGACGAATTTGTAACCCAATTTAAAATGTGGCATGTAGGTGTGCTGGTTAAACTGCTGGCCCCAATTAAACCAACATTAATCTGCCATTAACCCAAAGATCAGAACCGTTAACCATCATGTGCTGACCCTTCACACAAACACACACATGTACACAAATGAATATATCTTGGTTTGATTTTGTGTGCATGTTGTGAGATTCATAAGTTTTGAGTTTTAAAACCTTTGTTTTTCTTTTAAATTATCTTGAAAATAAATGAGTATATAAATCATAATTTTACTGTTAAAACAATCACAGTGGAGACGTTTAATTGCATATTTGCCGCCAAGATTTAAGTTACAAAATAAAGAAAAACAATTCAAAGAAAGAAGAAAGAAAGAAAACATTTTTTTGAATTCTCACAAAAGCAGAATGGGTTATACCTTTCACAAAAGCTTTTTGTTTTTTACAAAAACAAACATGTCGACGTGAGATTTCTGAGGTCCTTTACTCAGGAGAAAAATCTGAGAAGCAGGACAGTTTATAATCCATAATCAATCCTGTCTGAATCTATTTTGTACCATTAAGCAATTGCACTGTAGTGTTTGTCGTTTATACATCGACAGATTACTTTCTATTATATATTTCTTCATGAATCAATGACAGTCCGTGTTCATTGAAATGAAATACGTACATGTGATTATATTGTGCAGTCAGTGCTGTCACATGCTGTCATTGATCAACACATGGTATCAGCGGGGACTCACATTCGTAAACTTCTAAATGTCAAAATGTTTGTTGTCGCTGAACTCCACTCAAGTGTCATTCACCCAGCAGACCTGACATAGAGAGAGAGAGCGAGAGAGAGAGAGAGAGAGAGAGAGAGAGAGACAGGCAGCTGTCTTTTAAATGACAATAATAATCCGCTTTGCAGACAAAACGAGAACCTGAATTTAACGGGAAAATAAAACAGACTTGTTGTTGCCCTGTAAATGATTTGTTTAACATAAGCATACTTTGGAATGTACTTTCTTTAATCTTCTAGTTAAAATACAAACTAAACCTGAATTTTATTTTAATTGAAAATGAAATTGTTTGGTTAAATTGGTTTAAAAAAAATGAAGGTCCATATTTTGTTGTTTGTGTTTAAAGTTATTAGTAATAGTTGGATATGATCATTACTGCATGACTCAAGAGGAAAATAATTAACTGGCCTCAGAGAAAATAATTTCATTAAAATGATTAATTAGTTCAACAGAAATAATTTTACTCTTGAATAAGAACATTCACTCTTACTTTGAATGCTCTTGGTGGAGTCTGATGGTATTAATATTTAATTAAATTACAAAACCTTGTAAGATTTAGGTCAATTGTGTTTTTGTGAAATAAGATATTGATTTTGATTAAACTAACATAAACACAAACACAACCTGCTGAAATGCATTCTGCATTTTAATTACAGTGGTTCACATCTAAAGGACAAATAAGTAGAACAATCATTTGATAAAAAAAGATAAATGTAATCTCTCATTCACTTTGAAACAATAAAAAAATCAAAATTATTTACATTCATTTGATTGGATCAAATGTCTTGACAGAAAAACATAAACGTATTTTTAATTTCAAGAACATTTTGCCTCCATCATCACCTCACAAACAAATTATTTAATGCTTGATTTCTCTGTCTTTTTCAATGGAAAGAAAATAAACTATTTAAAGGCTCATGTGCTTATTCATGCATGCCGGACAATCCAAGATGATTTCTTGCTTGATTAATCCATATCCGGTGTCCTGGTGCACAAAGGCGAACTGATGTTGTCATTAATTCTGCTCTTCTGCTGGTCAAAGGCTAAAGCAGCGAGCTCTCCTCCCCCTGACCCATTGCTGCTGAAGATAAAAACACTTCACACCAGCTCTTGAAAGGAAGCTGCTCAGCGATTGAAGACTCTTAAATCATTTTATTGGAAATATGAAAATGAAACAAGTGACATTGATCTGCGGCTCTGTGGAGGTCTAATGTTGGTGACCAAAACAAGGTGAACGAAAACGTTGTGTAAAACTGTTTGTTTGAAAACTATTGTTAAATAGACAAAATATTTGTATATCCATAGTCTTTATATCTGGTCGGTGAGCCTAAATCATGGTTATGATTACAAACAGAAACTGATTTTTAGTTAAAGGATTATTATTATCATTTATGCAGGACCACACACCAAGGACTTTCTTGTTTTGGGAAGTTAATGTCTGATGGAAAATCCCAGAAGACAAATGAGAAGATGACCTGGACCTGACAGATGGACACAGCTTGCCGTGCGCTGAGGGAACATTCTCTGGATCTTTCCAAGTATTTACTCAATTATTTTACTAAAACCTAGAATCAGATTTTCCTTCTGTATTGATTCCAGTCAAAAAATCTGATTTCCAATCAGTAAGGGCTTGTAATTTAGAAAAGCGTTTCTATTAAAGCATAAAGCAGATTTAAAGAAAAGACACTGATCAGATGTTATATTAATAATCATTTATACACATCATGCAGACTTTCTTTATGCACAAACATTTAATTTACTGCAATAAAGCCAATAGATGTACGTAATAAAATATGACCGTAACTTAACAGACTAATTAAATCAAAACAGATTATTTTACACACAGTCAGATTCATTCCCACTTAATAAATAATTATATTATTAAAGAATCTCAGTGGAGAGCTGATGACACCACATGTACGCCAGATGTTTCTGCTTGTTTATTAGGAATCGCTCTGTGCTTCTCTTTCCTACAGTCACACACTTCAATGAAATGAAAAAAATCCTAAAACATTAGACTTATTATGACTTCATTTCAACTATGGGCACTAAGAACCAAAAGTGATTTTTATCTCAAACCATTCGTTTATTCAATCATTCATTCACTCACACGTTCATTCTTAGGTACGTTCTTTCAGTCATTCATTCACTCATTCACTCATTCACTCATTCAATCATTCACTCATTCACTCACTTTTTCATTCGTTCGTTGGTTCATTCATTCATTCACTCACTTGTTCATTCATACATTCATTCTTTAATTCTTTCTTTTATTCATTCATTCATTCATTCATTCATTCACTCACTCACTCACTCACTCACTTGTCACTCCATCATTTGTTCCTTTCTTCCTTCATTCATTCATTCGCTCACTCGTTCGTTTGTTCGTTCATTCATTCGTTTGCTCATTTGTTAATTTATGGGCTAACAAGTTTTTAAGACATTGTGTAACCTTTGTACAAGAAAGAGCAAAATCTCTTTAATAAATACATGAAAATGGCTGGAAAAAAAAAACATACATACAGTATATCAGTAAGCAATGACCAAAATTTTATGCAAATGAAAGCATTATGATTCCAGGGAAAGATGGTCTGTGATTGATCAGTGATTTGCACAAGTGTCATGTTATTGACAGTAAGATGAACTGCAGTGGAGTGACCGAGCACGCCAGGACGGATACACTCCTGCACTCCATCACCCGACAAAAATGATTGGCTAGGATATAACAATAACAGCATGTTATTTTTATCCTCACTGTAGATCAATGGTAATGCATAGGGATGATGGATGAACTTCAGTGTGTTTTTAGCTCTTGGAGAAATGTTCAGGCTCTGGTTTCTTTCATTGTCCTCACGCACAACATCTATGGATGTATTGTCAGGATCAGAAGCTTTTTGTTTACTGTGTGTCAAATACACTTGAAAGAGTTTACAGCACAGTCCTACTGCTCAGTTTACTGTAACAGCACCACTGGGCCTCTAAAATAAAATATGTAAAAGAATGGTTTCTTCTTACATAAAACATTTAATTTAAGACATCCTTATTGCCGAAAGTTGGTAAAAATGACTGCGAGATTCACACATTTTAAAACCAGATGCAAATACAGTAATATTACTATATTTATGCAACTTACAAGAAGGGAAAAAAATGAAAACAACCACATTTTCTGTGCTGATATGTAAAGCCTACATTTGGTACGAAAATACACCTTCGAGGTATTGATATAAACTTTAGGTGCAAAGGTGAACTTTACATGGACCATTTTTTCTGACAGTGCACTGACTCAAGCGTTCTCAAAGTAATAGCGCCCTCTAGTGTCAAATGACTTTATTTTATACGAATAATGTATTCGCATGACAGTGGATGCAGTCATGCCAATGGACTGAAAAGTTGTGAGAGATTCATGCTTTGTGTGTTAAATACTCTGCAACTTTTACATTAAGATAGATTACAATATTTCAAGGCAAGTGTAATCATATTGGATACAGTTATTTCAATTTATTTTGAGATTGCTCGTTGAGAAAATTTGGCATCTTGCTTACATAGCCTATTATAATCATCTAAATATTTACAAAAAAGAGTAAAAACATAAGTTCCCATGACTTATTGATCATATTTAACAGTGTACCTTTAATTAGACATGGGGAATATTGTTTTTCTTTTTGTTAGACTTAAACATTTCTTACAAAATAAGTAATGAACCTTTTGAACTCAAGCTAAACATTAAATATTTTGGTAACACTTTCCTTGAAGCATGTTTGCATATGCATTATAAAGAGTCAAATATATTATAATATGTAGTTGTAAAGAATTATAACCAATTTAAAACAACAATGAATTGCTAGGTGCTATAATGTATTAACTGTAATAACAATTATGTATAAGAGATAACAATGCATTAAAAGGTGCCTTACAATTCTTTAAAACTACGTTTATAATGTATTACACATGCATGCTTCAAGGAAAGTGTTACCAATATTTCTTATCTATTCATATTCCTCATGAATGTTAAATTCTCTTTCGGCTACTTAGAATGCAAAGTTGTGAAAATTGCAAAGATTGAATTGAACTGAATTGAGAACATCATAAAAGTTTCTGATCTCTGAGTGTGTTGGTGCAGAGTCCTTTTAGATGTGGATGGTGTCTGTGATGTTCATGAGACATGTATGAGACATAGTGTCTGGGTTCTGGACGGTTTCAGTCTCACATGAGGATGGGTGACGACTCGCAGACAGACACTCCGAGGGACCATTTACATTTCACAGTGACCTGTCATTAAAAATGTCAGGTTGACTTACAGGTAATAAATCACTGTGTCAGGTAGATTTCTTTCCCTTTTGTTTTATTTTAGACGGTTCAGAATGAAGTCCAACTAAAGGGATTGAGAGGAAAATGTCTTTAGTAAAGTCACATCGAACACGATGAATATTTTCGTATTAAAAATCTGAATCTGTTTGCTCCTCCAATTGAAGAAGTCACCAGTGTTATATATCATTGGCTGTAAAGTTGACTCTATTGACATCTCATATACACCAAGCTTTAATAATCCCTTAAATTATACATTTGTCAATAGGTGAGCTTCATTTTATTCATGCGGCCAATCAGGGGTGAACGTGGGTGGGATTTACGCATTAATTGGTTGGGACTCTGATTCATTAATGAGCTCATGAATTTTGGAGGAGGATGATCCTGTGCTACCTAGAATGATTGACAGCTCTCAGCCAACACATCTCATATGGACCTCACAATATATCCGTTTAATGTATTTATGTATTATAAATGAAGGGTTGTTCCTGTCCACATCTGTGCATGAACATATCGATTAATAAGAAAATAGAAGAGGAAGGAAACCCATATGAAATATCGGTCAGCCCTATATGTACTGTGTGATTACAAACAAAGATTACACCATTTTTCTACCTATATTTCACATAAATACGATACATTAAATGTGATATTTACCCGGCTCATTTACATAATTTGCAATGCTGTTGTATATGTGTCATTGCCGTGAAGACATCAACCAGACAAATATTTGGATCAATCGCATTTCGTTGCGTTCATCTTGGCTAGCAACTCGCTTTAAACAAACACACCCACTGTGCATGTCATTTCTTGTGCAAAGAGCCAGAATTTCTGCCAGAATTCAGGTTCTCACACCTCCAAAACCAACTTCTGAACTTCTTGACATATGCTTTGTAACAATGAAAGTTGTAAAAAGCACTACATAAATAAAGTGGACTAGAATTGACTTATGATCGTAACACAGATCTGCTTTATCTGGGATCGGTGTGATGTGCATAATAGTCCTGTAAAAATCATTAAATTAATAATTTATCAAAATTACAATTTCTATTTTTAGTATAGAAATAGTTTTGCAAAAACAAGCCTTAGGAAATACTAAATTATTTATTGACAATTGTTTTATATACAATCCATTCCTTTATAAATAAGAGATCATTAAAATCAATGTTATTTAACAACTGCAACGTACATTTAATAACGCTTTTACATGAATATACTTTACAGTAATAAATAAGTTAAAATGTTACATAGATTACAACAAAAGATGACAATGAAAAAAAAAAAATAACTTCAATTTTTTTGTGTAAATATTTTAGGAGATGGTGCAGGCGTTCAGGAGTAAAAGCAGCAGGATTATTAAAGATCCAGACAGACCTGGAGCTCTGGATACCGTCCATCTGTCTATGGCCCATGTATCTGTGAATGCCGGACGGGTAAGGGTTTAGTGCATGAGAAAGTGGCAAAATAACTAATACGCCATCACATTTGTGAGCTCCAGTATAAAAAATATGAACGTTACCTAAGCTCCTTTTCGACAGGACCAGAGGGCCCATGGATATGGAGGCGGTGTCGTGGAAATCCAGAGATCTCCCCACCCTCTGTCGGCATCCAGGATAACAATGCTTCGGGTGGATAAACAAAATGTCAGAAATGCATCTAATTCCATGAACACAGCCAAAGTGCAAAATAAACTAAAAAGTTAATGATATAAAGTAAATCACATTGCATTTGTGAACTTACCGCTGTGCAGTTGTAGTTCGCTTTGTCACAAAGATGAACGGAACAGTGGAGATAAACCTTTGTGAAGTTTGAGCTGAAGCTAAACGTTCGGAAAGAGAAGCGGCTGGACGATGAGACACCATTCTGCAAAAGCTTCACTGAACTTTCATGTGTATTAGGACACCTGAGAATATTTCAAAACATTGTTAGTATCTCTGTATTTGATCACACTGTGCTGATGTGAATTTGTTGTAAGATTTGTAGTTTGAAGGTACATTGACATGACAACAATGTGCAGACAAATTATTTTTTGTATAATTTTGTACGTTTCTTCAATCGAATGTCTCTTACTCTCCAGTGATGAGATCCCAGCGCACACTGTAATCTGGATCATTCACAGGTGTAGCCCAACATGTGTCAATCACTGTAGCATACTGGCTGTCAACCCCGTCGACACCGACCTCAACGAAAATCGGTTTGTTTATCTGTACATCCACGTCACCGCTGAAGGGCTGAGAGAAGTCTGAATCCTGATATGGAACTACTCGAACCTGATACCTCCCTTTACCATAAGGAAGATTCTTGTGCACACGGCTGTTGAAGAAGAAGAGCGTTGTTTTAAGGGTAAACTCTTGGTTTAGAGATTGAATACTATGAATTTGTTTCTTTCTGGATAATGGAGAAGATCAGATGCAATCCGGAAGCTGAAATAAAGTATTACCTCTCCAATGGGTTGATCTGCTTATCCATGGTAATGTTTTGGCTTAGAGGATAAATACAACTGAAAGATAGCTGCAAATCTGTTTCTCTTCTAATGGGACCCTCGGCTGACTCTGATGCCCCAAGAATAAAGTTCTCATAGATAAAATGAGTGCCATTGGCCTGTGGACCAGAAATATACCCATATTAGAACAAATCAAACAACAGAATTGTGCATATTCAATCTAATTAATTTTATTGAAAACTATGCATGCCTATACAAATTTGCATAGTAGCATATGGCATGTATCGAGTCTTACCACAACACTGGCACCACAAACATCTTTATTGTTATCATAATGAAACTGCACTCTTCCGTTTTGGATCGTTCCTTTGCAGCTGGGGTCATTGAGATGTAGAACATTAGCTGAAAAACCAGCTTCAAACAGCTGACAGCGAGACAGAGATATAGATCCTGAACTGCTCAAACAAGTTTGAGAGAAATCTAAAAGAAAAGACAAACAAATGGTCAGGATAAGTAAATTAAACGGTAAATAATTGCAGTAAAGAATTGTGGAGGAATGATTCGAACCATAAGTGTCGGGATTGGGTCTATGGTCCTCATTGCAGAAACAGCCGTAAACACCATCTTTCTCTCCACACCATTCATCATCAGTACAGCTGAGCTCAGAACAGGGGTCTCTCACATCTTAGAAAAGAACCACAGAATGAAATAAATATTTAAACAAGACATCAAGACAAACTGAGTCGTGTTTTCGCTAAAATTCTTCATCCATTTCTAATTGATTAAAACTAATTTTGCTACTGTACCTTTAAGATTCGTTATACTCTAATTGTTCACATACAATTTTCAAAATACCAACAAGAGTAGGTCGCTGTTTTTAAATGATGCAGCATCCTCGTCAGTAGATATCAGTATTAGTCACAGGCGACTGCAATGTTCGCCAGCATAACAGTAAATAATCATTGCAGTCTGTATATGATTGTGGCCTTTCTACAACTATGATTTGAAGTCGAGGATTTCAACTTACAGCACCGAAGACTGGAACGCCATTCTGGGATCTGTATGCCCAAGTAGACACAAGCCGTCTCATAGGCATGAACGTCGGCATGCAGCATGCCATTTTCCGGTGTGTAGAGACACAGGTCATACACGCAGGAGTCATAGTAAGGTACTGGATCGACGTGATGATGGCACTTATGGAAGGGTCCTGTGGTGTTGGTGATAATACTACACAAATCAGAATACTCCTGTTTGAATGGACAATCATCAGGATTTGCGGTCTGGTCACTGGCACCACAGCTGAATTGGACCCAGAATGAAGAAAACCAGAGGTCAAGTAGATGGCTAAACTTTTCTATCAACATATCATAAAGCCCAAAGCAATGGTTCTCAACCGGCTTTGTTTCAAGACCAAGATACCAATCGAGTATTGTTTCATTGTCACGAAAGTAAGTAACTGACAGCATAAAACAAAGATGAGGGAATGTCATGCAATCTGTCCATGTAGGAACTTTAAAATTTGTACATTTGTCCAGCATCCACCAGATCAAGTGACTGATTAACTTGCAAAGACATGCTGTAGAATTTGAATGAATGGACCAACTCTATTTGTGCCGCCATTTGAGAGGCACTTCTCTTAGGTTGTAAAATTCTTACCCTCTTGTGCTGATGTCTGATTTCCAGCTGTTGCCAAACACAGTATCATTAGGTGCAAGACCCCCACAGGGTAATTCTTTGTCATCTTCGGGGTTTCCATTGAAATTGCCACACATTCCGCTTACTGATCCATTAAAACTTTGGCTGAGTCTGACTACAAGAATGCTATCACCATCAAAATTGACCATTAATTTATTAAAAGCATTGATGACTACGAATCCCTGCTCCTCATGCACCTCTACTAGATCATTGATTCGAAATGCTGGCAGGCTAATGTAAATTCCATTAACCTGGAGAGACAATTGAGCAAAACACCAATGAGACCAAAGATGGAAAATGAGGACGGATGCATTTGAATTGACACTGTGAAATATTACTGACTTGGATTTTTCTGTTCTGCTCAATAGTGATGCGTGTCTGTTCTCCATGTTGAGACAACCAAACATCCACTACAGACACAAAAGACACAGCCATGTTTCCACGATGTCTGTTGGTGGCCACCACACGGAATCCCAGATCATCCTCAGTAACGTTACAAGTCTGGGCAATCTCATATGAGCATGTTCCCTGATGACACAATGCACAATTCTCATCAGTCTCAAGAGTAAAGGGTCCTTAGTTGATAAGAAAGTTGCGTGATCTTTGGATTCTTGTTAGATTTAAGACAATCAGTTCATACCTGGTGGTGGACCACAGCGCCATCAAAGGTGATGTAGTGAGGGTCACCCCACACCATACAAGTGGACATTTCGCCGTAGCAGCCACGATTTTCATTTCTGACAGTACACTCTGTGGTTGGAGGGCAAGATGATGCAGAACAACGCAGATCATCTGTGCCAAAACACTCGCAGTGTTGGGAACATTCTGAATTCCAGAACTTCTCACCAATCTAAAAAACATAACAACAAAGATTAAATTCAAGAGTATTCACAATAAATATACAATCATGGAAATTGACCCATAATGTAGACCCATTATATTAAAGCATTGTTCGCAGTTTTAGCCATTACTCCATCAAACAAACGTGGCAAAAAAACATAGTTTTGCAACCCTCACATCATAGTAGAATCCGTTGTGTGAGCATCCACATTCATCTGCAAGTACACATAGTTCTCCACACCTCACAAATCCATCATTACAGAAGCATCCCTCTGTACATGCGTGTTCACAACTAGTATTAACGGCTCTGCTGCATGTACGACCACAGTCTGTACCACACAGCTCATAGTGACTGTTCTCTGGACATGTCATGACTGTCAAGGGTAACAAAATAAAAATATTCATGATCAAACATGTATTTCAAGATTTAACATAATGTCATAAAATAACTTGTGGCTTTATTTGTCCCTTTTCACTTACCACAGGATGCATTTTCTCTCCAGGGGAAGACGACAGCATTGGCAGACTGACAGGCCCTCACATAGGATTGGGTAGAGTAGCACAAAACATCTCTACAATTCGCAGTGAGGCAAACATCATATGAACAGTCTTTGAAGTACGCTTGTGGATCTACAAAAGCATGACAGAAGCTAAAGGGGCCCTGATTGTCTATGATGATTTCACACAGGCCATTAGCAATGGTGTGATCTTGGCACGAAGGACAGTTATTTCCACACCCCTCAATGCAGGGCATCTCGTCCTCAACCTTCCATTCTGCCCCAAACCGGTCCACTGAAGGAGCCAAAGAACCCGAAGGAGTCATGAAGTCGTCCTCTGTACGACCGTTGAAGTTGCCACAAAGTCCACACGTAACTCCTCTGTAGTCTGCTGGTACAATGATGTTTACCATCCAGAAGCCATAAGTCACACTCAAACCGAAGTCAGTTGAAACAAGTATTTGTTGTCCAATGAAGGAGACAGTTACACGACCAGAGTCAAATTGAACAGGTAGGTTTCTGGTCTCTCCATCAACCTGATTAAATATAAATCCAACAGCTTGTTTGTAAAAATTAGATTATTTTATTTAAAGTAAATTACATTGAATAGGATATGCTTACCTTAAAAGTATAAAAACCATCCATGTCCTGTGACATGTCTATGAGATGTCCAGAGATGTTTACAAAGACCTCAGCAGTTACTGACACTGACATTTCCTGCCAAGCCTCATTTCTTGCATCCACCTGGAAGTGTGGTAGTCCACGAGTGTCATTACATACTGTGGCCAGCACATATCTGCATGTGCCCTGAAAATCAAAGTATTTCCCATCAAAAGAGATATAATGGGGGTCTCCTGAAGCAGAACAACTAGCATGTGGACTGGGATGGCAGCCATACTCTCCCTCCACCACACTGCAGAGTTCCTGTTCACTGCAAGATGATGGTGTGCAATGGACATTTCCAGTAATCCCATCACAAACACACAGAGACTGGCACTCCTCAGCATGCCAGAATTGCTCTCCAGGCTGTCGATAACGTCCAGCGAAGTGACAACCACAGCCTGTGGGAGGTACACAGTGACCTCCATTCAAAACAAGCCCATCATTACATTGGCATCCCTCCTGGCACTGCAGGGTGCACAGAAAAGGAAAGGAGAGACTAGGGCAGGATGCAGGACAGGATGTGCCACACAGTTCGTAATGGGCATTTGGTGGACAGGTGAGTTCTGAAATAAAAAAAAACACAATGACAAGTAGAAGAGTGAGCGAAATGATCATCACTTTACAGCTCCATGAAAAGTTATAAACTAAACAAGTATTAGGTCTCATACACTGTAATTGATATGATACTAACCACATTGGGTAATATTCCTCCACTCTCCAACTGCAAAGCCAAACTGTTGGCAGAGCAGAGTGTATCCCCGCAGGGCATCACAGAGAGCCTCCCTTGCCCCGCTTGTCTGCTCCAGCATCTCAATGCAATCCTGGATTCGTTGTGCAGGGTGTAGTGTTGTGCTGCACTCAGCAAATGGTCCATCGGGTAAGGTCATGATTCTACAATGTTCATTGAACTGGCTGTTCAGATAATGTCCTGATTCCCAGAGGTCAGCTGGGTCCCCACAGTGGGCTGAGAGGGACCCATTACGCCAACTGTCTGCAAATGTTTGGGGGTTATCCAGCAGGACACCATCTGGGTTTATAAACTCATCTGTAATATTTCCGTTAAGGTTCCCACAAAGACCTCTGAGTGTACCATTGTAAGTGACTGGTGCCATGATTTGGACCATGTGTGGCCAGTCAGCTCTAATGTTCAACCCAAAGCTTGTTTCCAGAACAAAACCCATGACACTGCTTTGATAAATGCGGATTCGACTGGAGTCAACCATGACTGGCAAACCAACTGTCTGTCCATCCACCTGTTCAGGAGATTGAATGGCAAAAAAATATTTAGCACATAGTCGTTAAACGTTAGTCAAATTTATAGAAAAGTGGATTTTGGCTAACCTGTACGATGTGACCTTCTCCCATTTCTATAGAAATCTGAGCTCCTTCTGTGTCAAACTTCAGGAATCTTGTAAAGTTGTCAAGACCTCTAGGTACTTTTTCAAGTGTTACAGCAAAATATGGTAGTTGGGATGGTTCCATTACCCTTGCAAGGGTCAGTCCACAGGCTCCTGGATATTTGAAAGTTTGTCCATCAAAGGTGTGATAGATTCCTAGGGCTTCAGCTGAACAGGAAGCATAGCTGGTGGGTCTGCAGCCTCTAACACCGCTATTAACTTTACACACCTCTGCTGGACCACACTGGTGCTGATGGCAGATCATTGACCTGTTGCTACAAACACACTGCCTCCCACAGTCCTCATCCAACACTACTGACTGTCCCTCAGTGTAATAGAATCCCTCAAAGGTGCAGCCACAGTCTGCTTCAGGAACACATGTCCCAGCACTGAGAATGTACCCAGCGTCACAGATACAGCTCTCTTGATTGGGCAAGGGACAGTTCATTGGGGCAGAGGGATCACTGCAGGTTGCAGGGCAGCTTGTTCCCTGGGACTCAAAATGGCTGTGCTCAGGACATTGAATGTCTGGAAATAAATGTTTTAGGCATGAATATTCACCAATCTTTGACAGATATTTAATAGGTCTGTGCAAAGCATCATCGAAACAATAAATTGCAAGGTTCTTACCACAGAATCCCTGCCGTCTCCACTGGCCTAGTTGTACCCTCTTTTGTTGGCATTGTGCAGCATACACACTGAGAGCCTTGCACAGGATGGGTTGGTACCCCCCTCCTACACAAATATCAATGACACAGTTCTCTATGTATGTCTGTGGTGAAATCACAGAGTGGCAGGCAGCAAAGGGTCCAGAAGTATCTTCTAGGATCCCACAGTGGTTTTTGTTATTGTAAACATTAATTTCATCAAGACTACAACCAGCCAGACCTGTGGACCTGACACTGTGGCATTCTGGGTCTGTGTCCCCCTCTGCTTTCCAAGAGTTGGCAAAGTCAACATCTGAACTCAGTATCTTCCCAGAAGGGGAACGGAAATCATCTTCAGGGTGCAGGTTAAAGTTCCCACACAGACCACATGTGGTATTCTGGTATTCATAAGGTACAGAAATGGAAACCCAGCTGTGTGCATCATATGTTACAACCAGACCAAAGTCTGTGCTGACGGCCAAGGTAAAACCTGACTGAAATACCTGGATGGAGCCATTGCGCAGACTGAATGGTGCTGCTCTAAAGGTCCCATTAACCTGGAAAGTGTTAACAAGAGTATTACTGGCGGGAGAATTCAAAAATGAATAAATTATTATCAGCATTATGGCATAGAGTGGTACTAACCTTTGCCTCAAAATGGTAATCCTTATTCAGTTCAATTTCTTCATCATACACAAATACTCTGACCATCCGAGTCCATGACACGTGTGTACTACCACGGTGCTCATTTTTGCCCTCAATTCGATAGTACGGCAAACCATTTCCACAAGCCTAAAAAATGATACAGTGATTTAGTATCTCCAAAAAACAAGAAAATGTTATGCCAAAGAAACATTAATTAAAACCTAACCTCAGACAGAACATAAGTGCAAGTTCCTTGAAAGTGAAAGATCTGGTTGTCAAAGGTGTTATAGTGAGGATCTCCAGAGATGGTGCAGGTTTGCCTTTTAATGTTCTGACATGAGTATTGGAATGCGGCTTTTCGGCAGGCTTGTGAATAATTGCAGGGCTTCAGGCTGCACTGGAGACCACTTCTGGTACAGGTGCATCTCTCCTGACAAGTGGAATCACTCCAGAAAGAATCTCCCAGCTGCACTGCTAAACCTAAAACAAGGATTAACGCATTATTGATATTATCACCAAAATCTATATTTTAATCACTAGAAACCCTGCTGATTTGCAGCTTGGAACCAGTGACATGGAAAACTGTATTCAGGAGAAAAAATCCTGGATAGTCCTTCTTATAAAGGTTGTTGACCACGCAATCCTTTCTAGTTAAGTGGATTGAGAAGCCTGGTGTAACCATAAGCATCCAACTGAACACTGAGGACCGGCACCCAAAACACAACAAATGCTACAATCAGTGCTAGACTTTTAAAACAGGGTTGCTTCAGCAAGTCACCAATATGGTACATCGCTTGTCAACTGCTTATAGAAAATATGCCAAATATGCATTTACCTTTGAACTGACAACCCTCTGACCCATAATCTGTCCTGAAGGCCCATCTGCCTGTGACATTTACATTGCTGCTGTATGTTAGTCTCGTAGAATCATTTTGAAATGATCCAGGGATTGAGAAATGGTGGCTCGAGTCGATGGTGTCATAACCAGCCTATTGTTAAGACAAATATACACATGTCTTTTTATTTGGTTAGTTAGAAATTACAGTTTTTAATTAATTTTTTATAATGTTCATACCTGTACATATTGTGTTGGCGCAATGGTACCATAGTTCATTATAACGAATGAGAGATTGCCATCTGAAATCAAGACCACTTGGAAAGATGTTTCCTGTAGGAATGTGAACATTGTTCAATCTTGTATACTTTAATTATGAATTTAAACGTTTTAATGGACTGCAGGGAAGTGAGTTTCTTACTGTTCCTGACTGTGGAAAATATGCCACTCTGTCCCATGTTGCAACAAAGACCCATGTAGCAGAAAAGCTCAGGTCGGGGAAATATTGGTTGATGTCTTGTGTAGCCTGTGTCAGGACATCGCCAGAGGTGTACTGCTGATATGAGATAATGCCATTTGCACGGTTATCGATATCAGTCCAGAATGGAGCAATGATGTCTTTATCGCCATTAGCTGGGAATGCGTATGGACTGTAGCTGTCCCATGACCCATCAAACGTCAAGTGTCCATTGTGGTTGACCTGAAAAAGATATGGATTTATTAAGATCTTCAGGAACTTAATAAAATATATAAAATCCTGTTATGTTAATTCAGAGCCGCACACTTTCTTTCTTTTTTTTAAATAATTTTTAATAAGAGTTCCGATCATTTGAAGGCAAAAGTATTCGTAACAGTCCACATTCAGGTAATGTTTATTTGTTTGCCACAGGTGACCTTCAGTTACGGGCAATCTCTCAAACACTTACATGCATGTGCTTGAACTTGTATCCAAAAAATTTAAATTGTTGCAGGAGTTCAATTTTCGGAGAACTTCCATCATCAGAGCGTTCAGTCTGTGTGTCTCCAGTTCCAAATGGGTAAAACAGGCTGCCCGTGCCATTGGAACTGACTGAAATTAATAACACAAAAAAACTTTACCTACATATAATATTAATATTTCTGAATTTTTATGACACATTATGTCACTTTTGTAAATTAATGTCATATATAAACTTTTGAAGCTCATTTTGCAGCTCATTTGTAGGTGCAAGGACATAACAATTAAACCAACGTTTCGGCATCGATTTGAAAATTACTTAGACTTGTACACTTGAGTTATACTATTAACCACAGCTCACAGTATTTTAACCCAGTTACTTCTAAAGTACCAATGGTGAATATTCATCTATGAGGTGAAGATATAAGATATGAGACGTTTCCACAAAAAAGACCATTGATAAATCTATCAACATTGGTCTTCTGTTGTATGGAAACGAAGTCCTTCTTTAAATGTATTACAAACCTTAAATACAATTTTTTTTTTCTTAGTCCTTTGATAATTGTACTTTTCAATTTGACAATACAGCTTAAATAATTGAATATCAGAGATTTGTTCAACACTGTCTTGATTGATTAAATCAAATTAAATTTACCAATATACTGTCATGTACATGGATTAATGTGAATAAGACTCACCAACCAGAAGCAAGAACACATGCAATGAGATTAAAACTCTCATTTTGTTACACTGCACCGCCATCTGTATACACACACACATGCATATAATATTTGTCATCAGCCAATCTTACATAAAAATGCCAGGTGATGTGTTTCTATATAAAAATATTGCGTTTGAATTCATTACAATAAATCAAATGTATAATGAAACAGATGATTTGACATCAATGGGAAGAGTTTTGTTATTACCTGAGATGAGATGCTACTGTAGAGAAATACCAGTGAGTTTTGCTCTTCAACTGTTAAATGACATTAGTGATGTGGAACTGCTGGTTTTACGAGCTCACCAGTAGCTGAATTAACATGTGGGCGGAGCAACGGATTTACGTACTCCACGCAATGGAAGTATTTAAATACTTCCAATAGAATGCATTTCTATATTTGATCTATAATTGATCATGTTAGTGTTGACGTAATGTCAAGTTCCCAACCACCCCCAAACACGCACAAACAGGTTCTCTCTGTCTTGCATTTGCACAAATGTACCCAAATAAACTATAAAGGTGCTTGAAAGGTTCTCCAAAGCGATGATGAAGCATTTTTGGTTCGACAAAGTAGCATTCAATTCAAGGGTTCTTTAATAAAACACCACTTTTTTAACTTTTTAATCCGTTTATTTACAAAAAATAACACTAAAAATCAATACATGTCAATGTGTTTTATAAAAAAAGATAAAACATCCTTAATTACATGGGGCATATTCTTCAAAGATCAATAGCGTTCGACATTGCACAACTCATATTTTGACATTGTATGGTGCTGTTCATCATTTCCTTTCTCATTCTCCACAGCGTCGGATAAATATTTTAATTTTCAGAACCTACAGAGCCGAATAACAAACTAACCTCAAGAATGAATATTAACATTATAACTGCAAAATTAATATGTTCGATTCTTATAATTGTGTACATTAAAAACTGGGTTTATTTCAATTATAGTCATTAAATAATAAAACATAAAATACGTTGAACTACATAAATAGATCAAGTTTGGTAGTGGGGGCACGGTGGCTTAGTGGTTAGCACGTTCGCCTCACACCTCCAGGGTTGGGGGTTCGATTCCCGCTTCTGACCTGTGTGTGTGGAGTTTGCATGTTCTCCCCGTGCCTCGGGGGTTTCCTCCGGGTACTCCGGTTTCCTCCCCCTTGTCCAAAGACATGCATGGTAGGTTGATTGGCATCTCTGGAAAAATTGTCCGTAGGGTGTGAGTGTGTGAGTGAATGAGTGAGTGTGTGTGTGTGCCCTGCGATGGGTTGGCACTCCATCCAGGGTGTATCCTGCCTTGATGCCCGATGACTCCTGAGATTTAGGCGCAGGCTCCCCGTGACCCGAGGTAGTTCGGATAAAGCGGTAGAAAATGGATGGATGGATGGAAGTTTGGTAGTTAGCAAGTCAACAATTGAGAATGAGGCTGACGGCATGTGTGTGACCCTGGATCACAAAACCGGTCTTAAGTAGCACTGGAACATTTTTGGTAAAAGACAAAAATACATTGTATGGGTCAAAGTTTTTTTCTTTTATGCCAAAAATCATTAGGATATTAAGTAAAGATCATGTCCCATGAAGATATTTAGAAAATGTTCTAGCTTAAATATATAAAGACTTGATTTTTGTGAGTGGATAGCCTGCCACATGCCCCTGATGAACAACTTCAAACGCAATTTTCTCAATATTTAGATTTTTTTGCACTCTCAGATTCCAGAGTTTTAAACGGTTGCATCTCCGGCAGATATTGTCCTATTCTAACAACTCATAAATCAGTAGACATCATATTTATTCAGTTTACAGATTATGCTAAATTCTCAATTTTGTAAAATTGACCCATACGACCAGGGTGGTCCAGGTTAACAAATGTATGTGTTTTGATTGATACAGCATCTTCACACGTCATAGACAGCCAAGCATTTGATTCCCAGAAACATTTTTCTCACTGAAAGGTGGTAATTAGTTTCGGCTTTTGTCTCTCAGTAACAATTTCAGTCTGTAATTTAGGGTGTAGTAAGCTTTGAACATTCTTAAATGTATGATGTATCCCTGAACTTCTCAAACCCTACTGTGACATTGTGTTTTATAATACTATTATTCGAAATTTGGTCCACAATGATGTATTGCCATGCAACAAGACAAATGCCTGGTTCTTAATGTCTTTGACTAAAGTGGTTCTTGGCTTGTATGCTCAAGTGCTATACACAACCATATCTTGGTGCTTCAGTGGTGCTTGATGACTGAGGTGCTCTATAGATCCACTTAAGAATCATGCAGAGGATTAACAAGTTCTTTACACGGAAGCAGTGTTGTATAGAACATCGGTCATGCCAAAAATCCGCTGAAGAACCACTGAAGCACCAAGATGTGGTTCTATATAGCACTTAATGTGGTTCCTCTTTTATTACGAGTCAAGAGCCACTTTAAGTGCTATGTAGCATCATTTCTTTTATTAACACTGATGTGTATTTTGAACTTGCTTTTTTCAATAAAATCTCTGGAATTATATGTGACCCTGGACAACAAAACCAGTCTTTATGGGTCAATTTTACGAAATTGAGATTTTTACAATCTGAAAGCTGAATAAATAAGATGTCTTTTGATGTATGAGTTGTTAGAATAGGACTGTATCTATAACAGATACAACCGTTTCAAACTCAGGAATCTGAGAGTGCAAAAAATCTAAATATTGAGAAAATTGCCTCTGAAGTTGTTAATCAGGGGCACTGTGGCAGGCCATCCACTCACAAAAATAAAGTTTTTATATATTTATGCTAGAAAATTTACAAATATCTTCATGGAACATGATCTTTACTTAATAACCCGTACAATGTATTTTTGTCATTTACTAAAAATGTTCCTGTCAACAAAAATTGGTCAACACCAATTGTTGGTTGGTTTTTTAACATTTAAAACAAAACATAGACATATGCATGATCTCTTAAATATCATTATCTATGTATTTTAGGGTAAGAACATTTAAAAAGCATGCTTTTACAAAAATAGTATTTATGTAATTGCATTTATTAATTTCTGACAGTACATTTAGCTGTGCCAATGAAAAATAGACTATATTTTTAATAACAAACGGACTCGTTATAATACAAAAGCAGAGAACAACTAACTAACTGTTCATAAACTATACACACTTCAAAGTGATTTATTTTTAGAAGTCAGGAAGTGAGTTTGTGTCTTCATCAATATTTAATCGTCTACAAACTTCAAAGTATGAAATCAGGGCAGGGCCAAAAACAAAATGTGTAATTAACCCCACTTCTAATGATTGACGTGTCACCTGTACCTTGACCTACTTAAGCTGCTCTGTTTCTCCGAAAGCAATTAAGCTGTTTTCTAAAGAAAGCATATTTTATTTTATTCTTCGAAAATGTTTAAAAATACAACAAACCTGTTTACCTGATCAGATATAAAATGAAGAGAATGAGAATTAGTCATGTAACGTCATGTTACACACCGCTCATGAAGAAAATTAAATGCTGATTCAATACAACCATGAAAACATATTTGTGAATGATAACTTTTAAACTGTAGTAGGTCATTTGTTTCTTTGCAAATTAATTAACTTTGACTTTCTTGTATTTCTCTGTGTTAATCAAAACCCCGCCCTATCATCACAGACATTTTAAAAGGTCATAGAATGGCATTAGCTATCTTTGGAAACCGACTGAAGTATACAAAGAAATTGTAAGAAAATACGTGTATCATGTTTTGTCTTTCAAACCTTTATGCGTATCTTTCTTCCACAGAACACAAAAGAAGATATTTTGAAGAATTTCGGGAACCAAGCCATGGCGGTCCCCATTCACTTGCATTGGTATTCTGTAAATTCAATAGAAGCGAATCAATACTTTTGTCGAAAGCTTACCAACGTTTACTTTTTCAAAATGTTTTTGAGGGAGATGATGACCATATAGGGGTGAGAAAACGATGACAGAATGTTCATTATTTGGGTAAACTCTTCCTTTAATATTTTAACACAAGAAATCAGCCAGCAGTATGTTCCTTTATCTGACATCGTTTGAACATTGCATCTATTTTCTCTCTATACAATAAAAAAATGTGTGTGTAAAATGTTGTTTTCTTTGGAGAATTAAGGGAACTGATGTTTTAATGTTAGTTGAAGGATTCTGCAATCGGTACCTTTCCCAAAATAAACTCCCTGATCAGTAGGCCTACCCTGACTGCTGGACTGTTGAGCTGAGACGCACCCAATGATTGACGTACCATTTGAAAGGTTTTGATGTAACCGTTCACTTCAACAATGTGTGCGATTACATACCTCAAATAAACGAATATACATAAAAAATCTGCTTAAAAGGAAACCGGTTTTCACGTTTTTACATGCATAGCAATAAACCGGCTATGCAGGAAACCGTGTTTAAATGGAAGTTTCAGACTTGGCGGTTTCCTCGCGTGCAGTGACGTCATCGTCGATAGTCTGTTTAGTAATAAAAAATGCCACAGAAAATCTGTAAGAAGCTGTATTTTCATATCTCTTCTCGTGTCCGCAGTATCTGCAAACGAAGCAATAGTTTTTCATTTAGCCGTTTCCACATCAACTGCATGATTCGAGAGCGGACTTGTATGCGTTATTTTGATGCTACTCCCGTTTGGGACTTTTACTATTGCGCTGTCAGACATAAAAAAAAAACTAAACTGAGAAACAAACGGTAAAGCCGTTTACATGCAGCGCGAAATCGGAGCAATGAGCAAAAAACTACCTCTGCCGAGCGGGTTTTGTTTACGCGGCTTAAGAGCTTTCCCCGATTAAACAAAACCGTTTAACACGATCTTACTTGTTATCATCTTATTAAGCATAATCGGAGTAAGACTAAGAAGTTTTTTTTCAGCGAATAATCGTGCGTAACACACACATTTACATCTGTGATAAACTGTATTTTGACATCCCCTCTTGTCTCTCCTCGCCTTTCGCCGACCTGTGATCTGAAGTGCAAGTCTACATGGACTTTCTTTGATGGACAAAATTTTAAACAAAATTGTAAATTAAATTGTCAGTTACTGGCATACCCGCCACAAAATTACAGCAAAGTTTTACAGTGTATTTTAGGATAAGAACAATTAACAAGCATGATTATACAAATAAATAAGATTTATGTAATTCCAGATCTGAAGCACTTTTATAAAATTTTGACAGTACTTTTGGCTGTCCAAATGAAAAATTAACTAATATGTGAATTACATACAGACTGCGCTTAATATACCACAATACCAGAGAAAAACTAACTTACTGATTTATTTTTAGATGTCATGAAGTGAGTTTGTGTCTTCATCAATATTTAATCGTGTACATACTTTTCAGGATGGAAATCAGGGCAGGGCCAAAAGACAACCAAATGTGTCATTAACCCCACTTCTAATGATTGACGTAAACCTTGACCTACTCCAGCTGCTCACTTTCTCCGAAAGCAATTTAGCTCTTTTCTAGAGAAAGCATATTTTATTTTTATTCTTCTACAGTGTTTAAAAATACAGTAAACCTGTTCACCTGATCAGATATAAAACGAAGTGAAAGAGAGTCAAGTCATGTAGCGTCACTTTCCTTTTTATACATTTGATAGTCTTCATGACACGTGTGTAAACTGTCACGTTGCGTGACTTTCTACGAACGACAGTTTAATTATCAGATCTGCTGAAGTCTTTGGACAGGTTTATTGTCTTTTAATTAATGGAGGTAAAAAGAAATATGCTTCCTTTAAAAGACGTGCAGGCTGCTTTCAGAGAACCCGCATTTTTACTATGTCATCAAGGCGCAGCTGTCACGTAAATCAATAGTGGGTTTAATTACTCATTTTGTTGTCTATTGGCCCTGCCCTTCCTTTGAGGATGCGTGTCATTGTTGATTATATAGAAAACATAAGAGTTAGGTAAGATCACACTGAAGGCCCAGACACGCTTCCTAAAATCTCGAAATAAATCAATTTAAAGTGTTTACATGAACGTCATCAGTTTGTTATTGTCATGTTATCTCATATCCTCCACATTAGTTAACATACGTTTTGTATGCTGGTTATTTGCTCTTTACATGAAATATTGAGGACGACAATCTGAATATTTTGATGAATAACTAAAACCACTTTAAATGTATTTATTACTGGGATTTACAGGACCAGTAACCCCAAAATCTAATTCCGTCATCATTTATTCGCCCTCGAGTTGTTCCAAATCTGTAGAAATTTCTTTATTCTGAGAAACACAGAGGAAGATATTTGGAAGAATGTTTGTAACCAAACAGTTCTTTAGCATAAACATGGCATGTATATATGTGTATTTCTTCTGTTGAACACAAAAGAAGATATTTGAAAAATGTGGGACAGCAAACAGTTCTGGGTCACTTTTGACTGTCATTGTCATTTTTCCTACTGTGGTAGTCATTGGTGGCCATGAACGTTTTGGCTAAAAGCACTTTTCCAAATATCTTTCTCTGTGTTCATCAGAACAACGAAAATCATACAGATTAGGAACTACTCGAGGGTGGGCAAATGATTGTTATTAATATTATTGAAGTTCATTTGAAGGGGACCATGTATAATTATTACATTAACGTATCCATATCATGCAATGAACCGTATAGCCAAAAGGCTAATTTCCATCCGCAGTCCCTCGGCAGGTAAACATACATTTAAAACACACATGTACATATACGGAACAATTACTTATACACTACCCATAAGAGCAAAGGAGAGAAAAAGAATTGAAGAAGAAAAATATTCTGTGGTCACAAAGATGTGTTCATTTTAAATAAGATTTCAGTTTTAATTTAAACAAATCAACAGTACGCAGCTTTATTACTTCAGGTAACAGAAGCTTAATTTTTTTGTGTGAACTGTCCCTTAAAATCATTTATGTCTGTCATTCAATCAAAATGTTTTTTGATCAAATGTTGTCGGTCACACTCTACTTATTTTACGTGAAATTTGATGGATGTCCTATGTGTATATTATTAATATTTCATTCATTCTTGGATGAAAAGAAATGAAGAACTAAATAAACTGAACTCAAAAACCCTCTCCCCATATCCATTTCAGCCATGTCAATATAAACAAACGTGAAATTGTGAGAAGAATGCATACAAACATATTGTTATATTTAAAGTGACAGGTCCAGATTACATAAAATATTTTATTTTTTGTTCACTCACAAAAATTATAAAAAAGTAAAAAAAGTGATATAATTTGTGTCATTAATTTTCTATTCACAAGTTAATTTGATCATTTGAGTTTACAGTGTCAGGTGGCACTCCTCAGTTGAACTACGTAAGTAAGTTCCTTTGTAGTAGGTATCATTTATAGAGCACTTGTCTATTCATATATTGTGGCGTCTTTGATTGGGTGGACCACGGTCGCACTAGTGTGTAGAGTGTGTGGCCACACCTCTCATTACAGTTTTGAGAAGATGAGAACATGTGGATTTTCTTAGAAGTCAGTGCTCACCACCCTCTGATGTGCAATTAAAGCACCAGACCGGCAACATTCTTCAAATCATCCAGAACTGAAAGTAAAATATCAAGACGTTTCTAGGCAATTGAAACTGCACAGATGAAAAAACACACTGAAAAACACAGTAGAATGACCACTGCACAGTGCCGGCCCGAGCCTCTTGGGGGCCCTAAGCAGAATTTTATTTGGGGGCCCCCTCCCAGCACGCGGAGTCACCTGTGCTTGAAGATTATTGACACAAATGTCACGCTGAATAAAAATACTCAATACGATACTTAAATAAAAGACTTTACTCTTCAACTTCTGAATACAAACTGTCACAAAACAAGAAATAAATAATTTGCAAACGTGCAAATGCAAATGTAAATTAAATGTGCAATATTTTAAATACATTTACAATTAGACAGACGCTTTTATCCAAAGCAAATTACATTGCTTTATTATATATTCACATAGGTATTTGCAATCCCCTGGGATCGAACCCACAACCTTTCGTTGTTAACGCATTGCTCTTGTCACTGAGCTACAGGAAAGCTGTATAAAAATAGACAAGGATTCATATGTATTGGTGCAACCAACGTGGTATTGGTATATTTTAACATTCACTTCAACACACACAGCAATGCTAGCGGGCATCCCTTTAACTTATAAGGTTAAGTTCCCCTTCGGCTGTTTTCTCCAACTTAAACTGATGTCTATTATCAATACGTGAAATACACCTAGATACATGTATATTAATAATGCGAGACATTTCACTGTTGATGGCGGGGTTTTAACGTTCGCTCTGGTGAGCGCTTATATATAAGATCACGAGTCATGGCTCGCAGCTACCTCAAGTGACGTGAGCACAATATTCACTAATCTTGCAAACATACCTTTATCCTGCTCTTTTTTCTCCTCCTCTGTACTTTCCTTCTTTCTCTTTTCGGCAGCCGAGAGATACATCCTTTTTGTGACATGGCTTGTCATTTATTAATTACAGTGACACGCACTTGCGCGCCGGCGCGAATTGTCAATGCACGCGAAATGTGTCTAAGCGCAATTGCGCATGACTCAACCGCTGGCAGTCACAGCAGCAGTTGTCGGCAAATCAGATTTTTCTTATCTTGAATTATTCATTTCATTCATTTCATTCATTTCATTCATTTCATTCATTTCATTTATTCATTTATATTAATTAATTAATTTATTCATTCATTTATACAACTTGTTTTAAGTTATTTAATTGTAAAAAAAACGATTGGGGGGCCCCCTGGTGGCCAGGGGGCCCCAAGCAGCCGCTTAGTTCGCTTATGCCTCGGGCCGGCCCTGCCACTGCAGCTTAATAAGACATCCACTGTTTTTTCAACTCGATTTGAGAAATAAAGACAAAGAATAATTATAATTTATATTTTACTTACTTCAATTAAAAGCAAATAATGTATTTGTTTGTGTTTACTTGAAAGGGTCATGTACAGTAGCCTATACAAATTTGAAAGATGTTTTTAGGACTTGGGTCTTTGCAGCATCCTTATCTTGCCACCAGGAGGAGATGGAACACATTTTCACCCGTAACACAGTGACGTCATTTATTCACACGCTCACTCTGAATCAGATAAGACAGTTGTACTGTATACCTGTGGCCAACAGGTGGCAGTATCTCACATTTGATTTTTTCACTACCATTTGCTGTACATATACAGTTATGTTCAAAGTAATAGCACTCCAACATCACTAACCAGATCAGTCACTGTTTTTGGTAAAAATTATATTGCTTTATGGCAAATATTTTACAAGTAGGTGTAGAAGAGTAATAGAAAACCAACAAACCCAACAGAAATGACTTGCATCCTGCTAATTCTGTGTACTTGAATCATTTCTTTTAGAGGGCCTGTTGAAAATAATAGCATTGAAATTCATTTCGAGAGGTAAATCATCCTCTGCAAAACCTGTTGTCAAACAAGTGGCCCTTATTTAAGCACGAAGGCAGTACCAAGCAAGCCACAGTACACTGTGAATTCAGGCTGGTGAATGGGAGCAGTGAGTGTTCTGGAAGAGTGGAGGTTCTTCATGAACGAGCTTGGGGAACTGTTTGTGATGATGGTTGGGATCTATCGGATGCTGCAGTGGTGTGTCGACAACTGGGCTGTGGTGCTGCTATAGAGGCAAAGGGCAGTTCTTATTTTGGACAAGGTTCTGGACTGATATGGTTGGATAATGTGGCGTGTACAGGGAATGAAACGTCACTTGAAAACTGCCTCGCACCACCATGGGGAACTCACAACCACGAACACGATGAAGATGCTGGAGTCACATGTGAGGCTGAGTTAAACCTCATTATTTAAATGAAGTGTGGTGTTATTCATCCTGTAGTTTGGTGTTTCTCGCAGTAAGGTTGAGCAGGATGGTTTTGATAGAGCACCCCGATGGTGCTCTACTGAACAGTCCTTAAAGGCTTTACAGCATGTCTACAACATTTTGAGACTCAAGTGCATGGAGCTGGTTACTGGGAGTAGGTGCTTGACAAAAAGCATCTATTACACATTTTCCCTCAGAAACATTAACCAGTTTATAATGGAACAGTTTAAAGCTTTTATATACTATTAAGGTACTACATAATAATCACGAATGTCTTGAGAACAAAATACGGCAGGTTGTAGTTATAATACTTTGGAACTTAAACCTTCTTTCTGATTTTGAAGAATTTGCCTTCTGTAATTCGTCATTATGACATTGTGAGTCTACTGCCAAAGTTGCACAATTGCCCATGAAAAGTTTAAAGGCAACCCGATTCCTTAAGTTTAACTATTTATTTTTCTCTAGCTGGACCGACAGCAGCGGCACCGATAACAACAGATTAATATGAAATAAAGAGCATCCTAATAATATTGCTTGTCATTTTTTTGTTGTAAAATGTTTGCTTGAGGCTGACTGAAAGCTCAATGGAATAATCAAAAGTGTCTCTTATAATTGCTTATTTATGCAGAAGGAGGCAGGTCGTTCATTTTCTGATGACACCCTTAAACGTCCAGTTTTCCCACAAAGATAAGATTTGTTGTTTTCAGACGTGAAATATGAATGTCCATATAGTTGACATGGCTAAAGTTTTCTTTCAAGATTTAAGTTTAACAGTTTTAATGGAACGGGAGACTATTACTGTTTATGGCGGCCTGTTTTAGTCTTGTCAAGGTGTCGTTTTAGATGAAGTTCTTTTTTTCTAAAGTCACGTTTCAGTCTACTAAGTCTGAGCATTTGTCAGAATTATCTATTACGGTTTGTCAATAAATTGTTTTTTAGTAATACAATTCTATTTAACCCAGTCAGAATTGTAGAATGTATGTATTTATAGCTCTTGTGTTTCTTTAATATCTTCTAAATCTGTCTGATTTTGTGGAATATCTGGTTTTGCTGTTCACCTTGTGGAATTCTGGGTTAACGTGGAACCACATCCTGTCTGGTTTTCTGATTGGCCAGTCGAGACATTTGACAATTCGTTATTCCCAGATAACAACCTCTCAAAACTAATTCCTTCCGGCTTTGCTACTGTTCGGACACATTTACTAGCGCTTTGCGCTTCTGCTTTTATGCTTTATCTTAATAAAACACTAGCAGTTCAGTACAGTGCTCAGACTAAACAATTAGGCACTTAGACCAAATAGACTCTGGGAAATACTTCAAAGCTTTTGAAATACTCAACATCCAGGATGTTTTAGGATAGTGGTCTTCCAGATTACTGCCAACAATTGAAATTCTTAAGGATAACTGTCACAAACTGCAGCTTTATTAACAGGAAGAACGGGAATAAACGGGCAATAAGTCCAGTCCAGGCAACAAACAATTTCAAACAGGGTCACAGGCAATTGTCGAGGCAGGCAGCAAACAGTCGTAATCCAAATGGCAAGTAAGGTCGAAACACTGATAGACAAAACATCTATAACACTCAGAAATGCAGCTGACACTAATAAGACTCCGCAATGACAGAGAGAATGAACCAGGCTATATAGACAGAGGTTACTGCAAACAGGTGAGAGTGATCAGTGTTCAAGGAGTCCGGGTTATGGGAAATGTAGTGAGCAAAGACGGGCCATGTGATGAGGGGAGTGCCCTCTAGTGGATTTAAGAGGGCACTCCAGCTGGTGACTGTGATAACAACTCGCTTCCCACCCTCAAACTGGTGTGAAAATGGTTTCTTTTAGATCAACAATCACCTATTGCTCAAACTCCCATAAACTTCTACAAAAGATTGCAGTACTTGAAACAAAGTCACTTGCAATACTGCCATCCCTGCAGGAACACACAGCTTAGCCTCACCTTGGACCCCCTCAGGATATAGCCGGTGAGTTCTGTGAACCCAGTACTTCTCAACAGGTTATAGTGACCTCAGACAAACCTGCAGTACAGATGCAAACAAAGGTAACTGAGCACTCAAACCGTTGCCAGAAACCGGGTGCAAGACACAAAGGTGCTCGTAACATCAGACTGTCAAAATTTGCATTAGCGTTAGCTTCATCTACCCCAGATATGGCTAAAACTCAACTAGACAATTTTGGTATTCTACCACCTCCTGTACATCTTGAAAATAGATTTGAGGCACTAATGAATATGGGTGAAGAATTCTCAAATGTGGTCCGTTGAAAATCAAAAGTGGACACTCCAGCTGGCAGACGCTCTGTGTCAAACAGGTAACTGCACTCTACTCGGAAAACAGCCGAGCCCAATACTCTGATAGTGGGGGACTCTATTATCAGAAACTTTTGTAGCAGGGCTTTACTTGCATACTTTTTCCCTCATGCAATGATTGCTGATGTAAGCAAGGAACTGTCCTACATCCTGACCCAACATAAGTCTGTAAATCGGATTGTCGTACATTTGGGGAAACATTATATTTGAAAAGAGCATTCAGAACTCTTCGAAATGCTTGGATAGCTGAAAGTTCAGACATTCATCAGTGGACCTCTCCCAGCTCAGGGAACAAATTTGTTCTCTCGGCTACTCAGTCTGGATACATGTCTGCAAAAAACCTTCAACATGAGAGGTGTGAATTTCATTGACAACTTTAATCTCTTTTGGAGTCAAAGACAACATTTTAGAACAGATGGCCTTCGCCCAAACAAACTTGTTTCAAGAGTGCTAAAGGACAATATCCTCTTCTCCCTCCTTCACTTATCAGCAGAGTGTTCCCGACCACTCCTGAATGGCACACATACACCTGGCCTCAGTGACCTCAGCAGTCGGATGGACATTTGGATAACACCATTCAGGCTGTACCCTGCCCAGTGACATCACATCAGTTGGATGATGATGAAGACTCAACACCCAAGGACGTTTCTGTGGATAACAAGCAGGACAGGCAAAACAACATGGTTCAGCCGTCAGAAACACCAGACTCACTATCCCTCTCATTACACACTCTCCCTCCCACCCTTCTACATCATCTCTTTTGAGCTTCTCAGAAAAAATGGAGGATTTAGTGTTTGCGGGAACAAAACTCTCACACTCTATTGTCGCCTGTCCACAAGTTTCAACTAAAACAAAACGGGTCCCATAACCAGTGTTGGGTGTTACTAGTTACTAAGTAATAGTAATTTTTATTTTATTTTCCCTTGAAAATAAGTAAGGGATTACGTATTACTTATTTTTTCTGTAATTTCATTAGTTAGTTCTGAAATAATTGAACTAAATAAAATATAATATGCTTTAATTTTTCTTTCTTATCTTTGTATATTTTTGTCAGTTAATATGAATAATTTTTGTAGTTATTTATTATTTATTTGAATAAATTAAATAATCTGTTTTATGTCTATCCTTGATTCACTTCTTATCAAGGTTAATGTAGGATCTAGAAAGTAATAAGTAATTGAATACTTTTGTAGAGAGTAATTTGTATAGTAAACTAATTTCACCATTGCATATGTAATTAGTAACTTGTAATTCATTAACTTTTCAGAGTAACATAACCAACACTGCCAATAACCACCAAAGCATCTAGGTCAACCTAGCCCACCGTTTTCTCTGAAAGAGCTCTCCGGCCTCTGCCGCAATGCCAGGGATCACACAAACCACCATCTGCTGTAGGTGGTTATATATACAGGACTGCAAAGAGCGCATGTTCCTGAAATGAATTTGGTACTCGTTAACAGTGGCGGATTTAGGTATAGGCGACATGGGCAGCCGCCCATGCAAAAAAAAGGCCATTGGGATTTATGCCAATCATGTCAATCGGCTTATAACTCCTGAATCTCGCGCCCGTGTCTCGTAAGGGCACTTATCGCTCTTGCTGTATTTTTGTGTCATACCTTGAGGATCTGCATCTGCTGTGCAAGCAAGCAGTTAAAACCGCTGCCCAAATCATTAACACACCTGTATTCTTACTGGGCAATTCAACAGTTTGTTGACATCTCTTTTGGCGACAATGATGTCTGTAATAAGAGCAGCATGCATGGGAATCGATGGATGTGAGCGATGGATAAGAAAAAAAATGGTCAAAGTAATCAGGTGCCCAGTTCAGGAAAGATTCCGATAGTGAGAAATGGTTGATTTTTTTTTTTGGCCACTACGAATGTTTTTGCTGTCTTTTTAAAAGATTATTACTGTTTATGAAACCTTACAATCATCTAAAATAAAAATGTGCCTCTGTCTCTATATATCTATATGGAATTAGCTAAACCAGAGGTGAAATGGTTGTTTCTTTGGTTCCTTTACTGAAAGTTTAATACATTTTACAATGTGCATAATGACATGCATTTATTCTTAATGCACAGTATTGAAGTATTTACAGACTTATGCTGTATTTAATGCAAATTCAGGGTCACTTCTGAAATATTTTGGAGCACCTTCTAGCACTTGGCAGGATGAGAAGCCATCCCCTTCTTCCTCTGCCACACAAGTGTCTTCTCAAATTTTGTCAGCTCCTGAGGATAAGGACTCCACCTCTCCCGAGCAGGTTCTTCAGGTTTCTTTTTGCACTTTGCATCGTGTGTATTTGTGTGAGGGAGAGTTTAATGTACATGTTTGTGTGTGCAATGCATCCCTGCATAATGTATATTATATATATAATATTCATGTAGACAAGACAGAAAACCACTGAAAATGAACTCTGTTTTAAACACTTTCGATCTGATCCAGCATGTGCACAGTCCCACACACAATCATGGACACACTCTGTTCATGCTCATTAGCAAAGGTCTACGGGCAGCCGGTTGTTGTCGCGAAATAATTTCTCAGATAACAAATGACTGACTGTACATTGTGCCTCAGCACACCCTATAAAATATATTTAGGTTTTCTCTTTTACAAAAGCTTGATTTCTAAATGCAAATATCAGAAGTGAAAAGCAAAATAAAACGTTGCAATGATGAAGTCACAAATGACAACAGAACACAAGCGCAGACAAAAGGGGTTAAAGGAAACCCACGATGGGGATCAAAAACTGAAAAGATACTTAAAACAAAACAGTTCTCACAAGGGGGCAAAACAGAAGGAGTACAAACCACATCAAACAACATCGTATGCAGGACAGGATTAGGGAACTCAGACGTGGAATACTTCATACGGACACAAGGTCACAAGGTCTGAAAAAATTTCAAAACGAACTGGCACAGGACAAAGGGAACTGTTGATTACGCTATGAGGGATACTTACTTGGGGAAGGTTACTGTTGGTCATGGGAATAATAACGGGAAACAAGGGGGCGGGCCAAAGCACATGATAGGAGGACACATGGCGCAATGTCATAACACAGGCCACATGTCCCCACACAGAACGCAACGAAGACACAAGACATACTGTCACGACCCTGTCCAAAAACCAGAAAGCTCTCGAGGATAAGGACAGGATCATGACAGATAAATATATGCATTTGTCAAATCTTAACTGACTAAATATTTTAGTTATGAAATGCATATACTACATTAAGATCATTGATTTATAATCAAAGACAGAAATTTTATAAACAGATTTTTTTTTATGTTACAGTGAATAATTCAAACAAGTCGAACCTGGCAGGAGACTGACAGTTGAAGGGCAGGCGTTAACGGATGCTCCGCCCAAGACGTCTAACATACGTCATTTAAGATCGATAGTCATTACACGGAAGAAGTGCATTTTTAGATTTTTACTAAAGATTATAAGGGCACATGAATTTTTAAAAGAGTATGACCCACATTGATAAAGTATTTACAATAAACGCTGTAATTTTTCTTGAAAAAATAGGCATTGTAATTTTTTCTTCACTGGGACTTTAAAATGTACACACGGACACACCTCTTCAACTAGAGAACTAGAAATGCATGATGTGGGAATAATTAAGATATTTTTTATAAAAAAAATGCATCATACATCCTGCTGTTTACAGTTTTTCACATGTATTCAAAAACTGATGCTTGTTATTTGTTTGAGTAATAGATGTTGAACCCATTTATAAATTGACTTGAATTTCTTTGAAGAACAAAGTTTTGCTTAAAGTACACATAACAAAGTCAACAGTTATAAAGTGATGTTTGCCTCACCAACGTAGAAGGTGCTACCTCAAGACAGGTTTTAAAATTAAAGATTACAGTAATTGACAAACAAACGTTGGCTACTAGAAGGATTACAATTTATTTAAAGAGGGGATGTTATCTTATTTTTCTTTCCTTTTGCAGATATCCTTGATACTTAAAACCATTTTGGGACTCACTCAGAAGGTTCTAAGAATAGTCTAGAGAACTTTTTCCACAAGAACTTTTGGTCAAACAGAAAGATTCTGTGAACGTTTAAAGGAACCTTGGGTATAGAGAAATGTACGATGTAACAGATTTTCAAACAGAGTCCTGATTGTGAACACAAGAAATGTATTTTTTATTATTTCACTATATGTTTATTATAAATGTATTCAATATAAACAAATGTGTACATATAACATTTTATGTGATTTTTTAAAATATTATTTATCTTGAGGAAAAGGCTCAACCAGCGTTGTCTAAAGCATTAAAGGTGGCACAGCACTTGTTATTATTTTATTGCAACTTTCAAATATTGCTGTTTTTTTGTCTTCACTATAATTAAAAAAGAATATTAATACTGTTTTGTACAAAGCTGCTGTTGACACCTGAAAGAGTCTACTGGCTTCACTAGCTTCACTAGACCTATTTCTTCTGTTCTTCCTTAAAGAGACAGCACACTCTGACTCCTACTACAACCGTCACTTCCACATAACTTGATTTTTTTAATTGAAATTATTTGTAATTACGTTGAAAAGTCATGACTGCATTGTTACGCTTCTGTCAGCTGGCTTTCTGATTGGTTATCGTTTTGTTTTGTGCTTTTCCGAGCGATGAGCAAAAATTAGTAAAATATCAGTGCATTTCAGAGAGGCGGAGCAAAGAGGAGATGCAAACATGCATGGTATTTTGAAAATACAGCATTTTTTTACCTTAAATCGTATATACACATTGTATTACATCTAAAGCAAAAAATAATGTCCCTTTAAGAGTCAAATGTCCCTTTAAAAAAAGGATAGATGGTCCAAAAAATGACAGAGAAAGCAAAAAAGTCCTATGCTGCCAAATGCGTTAAATTAACAGAACTATTTTCAAAAGGTTTTAATTTGGTTGCTACACCGGAGGACAACAGTGCAATAGAGATAAGAAAACTGAAAACACAGCTGGTTACACTGGTTAAGTTTGAATAGCATGGCTGAAGTATCAATAGATAAGGTGGAATTTAGGGTAAACAGTGTTTACCAAACAGATTAAGACTGCTGTTGGGATATAGTAGCTCTGTTCGTCAAAAACCTAGAATAAAAGCCATAGCACTAGAAATTTGTAATTAACTTGACTTTGAATAAATATGTGATAATATCAAATTAAAACATTGAACACATGAATATATAGATTAAAGTATGTCATTAATCCTTTTGTGGAACATAGGCGTTGTTTTGCAAGCACTTAAATGCAATAATAAGATGGGATATTTTAAGCCATTGGCTAACTTAAATTCTCTCTTATTGAATTGTGTATTCATCTATTCAAAACTGGAATGTTGCAGGACAGTGCAGACATCTCAGCAGTTGCATTGCAGCAGAGCAAAGTGTCATAGAGATAGTAAGACAGCAGAGAGACACACCCTGGCACAGTTGCTGCAAGTTTCTAATGTCACACACATACCTTTACACAACACACTACACAAACACACCTATTACCACTGCTATTTTTTTATCCAAAGCGACTTACATTGTATTGTGTTGTACATTTGTTTCTGTGCAATCCACTGGGATCGACCTATGACCTTGGCATGGCTAGTGTCGTGCTCTAACCATTGAGCCACAGTAAAGAATATACTTTAGGAGTTTACATTCATATACATATATATATAGTTATATATTCTCAGATCCCCTTATAAAAATACAGTGGAGGTCATGCAGAATGGCATCTCCAGAACCGACCGTTTCTCCTTTAAGGTTATGTTAACTGGAAGCTCCACTAATGTTGATCTGCACTGCAACGTTCACCTTTGTCTCAGGGACAACAAAGACTTCTCAGTTGTGAGTTCACAAATCCTCTTTCCCGAGTAAATTAATTTATTGTACGGCTCTTGATATTTGAATAAACGTCCAAATGCTACATTACACCGTCTAATTGCATTCGTTTACATTTAAACTCCAAATGTTTGGAAAAGTAGTTCAAACCTAAGACATACGCTGTAAAACTTTACTGTAATTTCGCAGCAGAGTTTATATATTTTTCTTTCATAAAACAAGACTAAATATCTTTGGTTACTTTTTTTGTCATGTAAATGTATCGTAATTTAAGAAGTTTTATATATATTTTTAAAAACAAGAAAAAAATGCTTATTAAGAATGTCATTTTAGCTGTGTTGCTGTGCTAATGCCAGTCTCTTCTTGATCATTTTGAATCTCAAAAGTCAAAGTGTTTTACTTTGATTAAAGGAATTGAAAACAGTTCTTATTGGAAAGTATATTAAGTAGGAAATACATCTACAGTTAGTTTCTGGCAAACCTGCTGCCAAAAGTTTTATAGTTTACACGTCAGTGACAAATTGCATATTTACTGTAAATCATTAATTTCAAATTTTACATTTACATTTTTATGCATTTTGCAGACGCTTTTATCCAATTTTAGAAGTGTAAATAATCCTGGAGTGTGGGGAGATCTCTGAACTTCCATGAAAAATAAGCGAAGAAGTCAAGGGCTCTTACTCTATACTTCTTACCATATACTATATTTTATCTGATGTCTGTTAAGATATGTATGTTTTGTGTACGACACTGGCCATGAATAACTGGCATTCAACTTAACTGAAATCCTTCAGAATATTGATTAAACATAGTTTCCTTACATTCCTTACAAACAAACATTAATAGTGTACATCTTGAGATAAAACAATGGCACTGATATATTTTCAGATCTGTCAGTGCAAGCAGTTTTCAGTAAAGACTGCTCTAAAACGTATTTTAGTCTGAGACTAGTTTAAACCCTGTCCCGAGAAACCACGCCTATGGGGTGGTTTTCCAGACAGGGCTTTGATTTAAAGGGTTAAGATTTAAAGGTTAAAACACATTATCCCCAAGTATTGCAAAAAAGGAGCTGCTAGCCTCCAGCACCGGAGCTGTTGAATCCATTACAACATTCAACAAAATTCAACTGAAGGTTTTTAGCACCTGTAAAATAATCATCTTACATGGCTCTTATTCTTATGATAACAATACTGACGTTTCCCCAATATAACCTTTACACATACTTTTGCTGTCTGCTGACAGTATTTCTGTTCTGATAACTGGAGACAAACTGTTCCCTGATTAAACTTCATTGTATCTCAAGGATGTATGGATGAAGGCGGGTTTGTTAGATAAATAAAGAATCAACTGAGATGTAACCTTGTGTGCGTGTGGGTGTGTCGCCTATTTGGTTCTCGCGACGAAGTAAAGAGACAGATATTGCTGCGGATCGACTCAATGGTATAAGAGCACAAAAAATCTGTTCTGGGAAGGTTGTCCATCTGAGTCAAGAATCCAGCTGAACGAATGATCAGCATCTCCCACAGATAAGTAAATTAAGCGACTTCTTTCCAGTGGATCGCCTGCTGAAGGTAAAATCTCATAATTTGTTTAGAATATCAGTTTCTGTGGCCATTTTTAAGAATCGGCTGAAAACACATCTCTTCCGTCAGCACCGGACCAATCAGTTCTAATATATGTCTCTTTCTATAAGAAAATCTTAGCTCTGTATACTGTGGTAGGCTTTGTGAGACCAGTTTTATTGCACTTATGCTTGTTTTGTTGTCCTTATGTTGTTCCAATTACGTCCAATGGGAACCCCAGTTGTAAATCGCTTTGGATTAAAGCGTCTGTAGCCTAAATGTAAATGAATATGAAAACTTGATTTAGATGGCAACTGAAAGGGTCCTATTCAAACCAATAGATCACCCGATAATGGAAAATAAGAAGAGAATTATTCTAGTCTGTGCTCTGGTAAAACTGCTAAGTACTCTGTATGTCCAGTAAAGAAACTTTTCCTTATGGTGTGTTCACAACAAGTCGCGAATTTAATTATTTGTGCAAGAAACTACACGCAAAGATGCAAACTTGGCGGTGCTTCCGCAAAGGAGGGATGGGGTGGAATTATTGATAAATTAATTTTCAGCTTAAAGTGTGAGGCTCCAAATAAAGGCTTGGTGGATAAAATAATGGATATTTTTGGGAGTTTGTGGCCATGTTTTTCTGTTATTTGATAACACAGAATTTATGATGAATTCTACATTTTAATGTTGGAAAATTACATAGTGTTGCTTTAATTTGATGAACAGAGAATTCACTCCAAGTGATCGAAAGTTACAGGTAAAGATAAAATGTGGTTTCTCATTTATTTTGTATTGAGTTTACAATCTGAATTGTTAATTGTACTTTCAACACAGTCTCACGGGAATTTGTGTCGTTTTTATACAAATGCCTTTAAAGAATATATTACTGGTGTGCATTTCGAGAAAAAACAATGGCCCTGATATATTTTAAGATATTTCTGGGCAAGTTATATTCAGTTAAGATAGGTCAGACATTCATTTTCATCTTGGACTAGCCTTAAGCCTTTTCTTTGAAACCGGGCCATAGTGACCAAATTTAATCTATTGATTTGTCTTCATGGACACCAATTTCCCCTTTATTCTGTGTCACTTACCATGACTTTCTGTCTAATTTATTTTGATACAAAGTATAGTTGAAGTTAGGTTTAGGGGTAGGGTGTCCCTTTATCCTTGCTTTGCCAGTGTTTAAGCAAAATTAGCCTTTGCGCTTAGGATCTTAGGTTTTGGGTGGGGTAAGGGCTATGGAAGGCCAAATGATCCAAAACACATGAAACTAACGCATAATCAGATTTACGTGTTAATTAATAGGTTTCACACATTTTGGTCGTCCATAACATACTGTATGTTTGACATACTTCCCCTGATATCAGGAAAGGTTATAAATATATGAATATATATACATATATGTAATCAAGCTCAGTCAAGCTAAGTGACATGAAAATGTGGAAAATTCCATAAACGCAAATTAATAGATTAAATTTTTTTGGAACGTGTCACAAACTGCTGTGCGACTGGTTAAAAGAAACAATTTTAATCAATTCGATTATATATATGACATGTTTTATTGTGTATAAGGCAGGTGTCAGAGTTAACGTTTTTCACAATGAGGATTCTGATCTTATTGTGTCTGCTTCTGATTAATGGTGAGTTTTAACCTTTCAAAACACAAAACTGGTTGGCAGTTTTTAAAATGTGGACCTTTTAGATAATCTTCCAGTTTTCAATTATAATGTGCATATTGTTTATTAACAGGTGAAATCCCAAAGGGACAAACAACAGGTATCCATATGTCATGACGCTCAAGATGGTGTTATCTCCATCGTTTTATTCATCATGTTTTACATGTTTATCATAAAATTATGGGTCATGTCTTATAAAATATAGTGACATGTTTTCATATTGTTTTTCTGATAATAGATATCAGGCTGGTGAATGGTACCAGCTTGTGTTCTGGGAGAGTGGAGATTCTTCATAATACAGTTTGGGGAACTGTGTGCGATGATGCTTGGGATCTATCAGATGCTGCAGTGGTGTGTCGACAGCTGGGCTGTGGTGCTGCTATAGAGGCAAAGAGCAAAGTTTACTTTGGAGAAGGTTCAGGGCAAATATGGTTGGATGATGTAGCGTGTACAGGGTATGAAACGACCCTGAAGGACTGTCCAGCACCACCATGGGGAAAACACAACTGTGGACACCATGAAGATGCTGGAGTCATCTGCCAATGTATGTGAAAACATTTTTCCATATTATTTCCATGTTGTTTTACAAATCCCTAATTGTACAACAATTTGTTTTAATTATGGATGTTTTGCTGTAGTTTCAGTTTATTATCGTTGTACACTGTAAAGTCAAATGCTCAAAATACTCAAACAGATTAATTAACGTAAACTTAGTTTCATAAAAAAGTTATACTCACTTAAATGTTTTAAGTCCCTGAAACACAATTTTACCCTTAATTAAAGCACAACTATTATGTTTGATTAACTTCTAGTTTTGACTAAAACTAAAAAAATATGATTTGCTCCTTGTTCAATTTACCTAATTTAAACACGTTAATTCAAAACAATTGGTGGAGAAGGATTTCTATTTCCCAGCATGCTTTGCGTCTGATTCCATTAGGAGAGTACATTTGAAAGAATATGAATATTTATGTTTCTTCAGTAAAGTTAAAAACTTGTACGTTTTTAATATACAATTATCTTCGATTTTTTGAAGAGTTTGACATATTTTTTAATTGTGTGGTTACCATTGTTCAGAAAAGTGGTGCATGTGCTTGCGCTCAGGGGTGTTACATGTAAACTGTAAAATATGTTTTTTCGTCAGTGACTTTAACTGTGCTAATGCCAGTCATGAGAGCAGTCTCTTCTTGCTCAGTTAGAATTGCATAAATATAATGTATACATAGCCTATCAACACTATGAAATATGTAAAATAAAGACACCAAAAGAATTAAGATAAATGAATTAAGTTCGATCGACAACATTTTGCCTGTAATTTAAGTAAATTTGAGTCCGAAAAGTAAGAAACATTTAACTTATTTAAAAAGTTAAACCTTATTTTTTTAATACAGTCTAGTTAAGCTCACTTAATTGAACCACGACAAAAGTTTGCACGAACGCATTAAGTAAAGTAAAAAAGAGGCTATGACTACATTTCATAGCTTTTTACCTTTTGATCAACGTCTCAAGTTCCAGATTAAGTTTTGATATTTACGTTAAAAGGAGAACATAAATACATTTGTTACTGGTGTATATTTAATTTTAACATCTCTCTTTGTCTTTAGTTGGCTGGAATACTGCAACCACAGCACCAAGGACAGGTAACTATTGACATTAAAAAATAAGAAAATAATTTTATTAGAACAACTAAATTGTTCTTATGTCAAGCTGCAGTGTTTTGTTGTAATATGTCTAAAAGATGGCAAGATCCAAATGCCTTTTTAAAAAGGAAAACATAAATCAATCTGTCACTGAAATATGTTAGAATTTTCAGTCTCTTTTTTAGTTGGCTCGACACAAACAACTGCACCGGTGAGAACAGGTAACAACACAAACATCTGAATTTAAAGCAGATATTTTTATCAAAGACTATGAATTGTAGCCTTGTAGAACTGTATGAGAAAAACGGACAAGAATATCTCAAATAATTTTTATATTTCAGCATCTTAATTCAAATGTTTCAGTGTTGTCTACTTGTGTGTTTAATCTCTCAGCTACATCAATTATATTGAACACACCTACATCAGGAACCACAGGTAATGATGATTAAAGAAGATCCGTGGAACCTTTATCATTTTGCTCGTTTGTATCGTTTGTTTATATTGCTCTCACAAATAACGTGCTGTAACACGCGCAACCTTTTATTCAGATTCACCTGGTCAAAAATATTTCACGCAAACAACTCATCATATTTTCTTCGATCCTTTTGCAAGCTTTACATTATTCGATAAAGCTCTTTTCCATCTTCTTGCTCAGTTAGAATTGCATAAATATAATGTATACATAGCCTATCAACACTATGAAATAAGTAAAATAAAGACAACAAATATTGGGATAAATGAGTTAAGTTCTATCGACAAGATTTTTTCCAGTAATTTAAGTAAATTTGAGTCCGAAAAGTAAGAAACATTTAATTTATTTAAAAAGTTAAACCTTATTTGTTTTTAATACAGTCTAGTTAAGCTCACTTAATTGAACCACGACAAAAGTTTGCACGAATGCATTAAGTAAAGTACAAAAGAGGCTATGACTACATTTTATAGCTTTTTACCTTTTGATCAGTGTCTCAAGTTCCAGATTAAGTTTTGATATTTACGCTAAAAGGAGAACATAAATACATTTGTTACTGGTGTATATTTAATTTTAACATCTCTCTTTGTCTTTAGTTGGCTGGAAAACTGCAACTGCAGCACCAAGGACAGGTAACTATTGACATTAAAAAATAAGAAAATAATTTTCTTAGAACAACTAAATTGTTTTTATGTCAAGCTGCAGTGTTTTGTTGTAATATGTCTAAAAGATGGCAAGATCCATTTGCTTTTTTAAAAAGGAAAACATAAATCAATCTGTCACTGAAATATGTTAGAATCTTCAGTCTCTTTTTTAGTTGGCTCGACACAAACAACTGCACCGGTGAGAACAGGTAACAACACAAACACCTGAATTTAAAGCAGATATTTTTCTAAAAGATTATGAATTGTAGCCTTGTAGAACTGTATGAGAAAAACGGACAAGAATATCTCAAATAATTTTTATATTTCAGCATCTTAATTCAAATGTTTCAGTGTTGTCTACTTGTGTGTTTAATCTCTCAGCTACATCAATTATATTGAACACACCCACATCAGGAACCACAGGTAATGATGATTAAAGAAGATCCGTGGAACCTTTATCATTTTGCTCGTTTGTGTCGTGTGTTTATATTGCTTGAATGCCCTCAAAAATAACGTGCTAACGCGCGCAATTTATTTTTTCAAAATTTACGTGTTAAGAAATATTTCAAGCAATTAACGCATCATCTGTATTTTTTTATCCTTTTGCAAGCGTTCCATTATACAATCGAGCTCTTTTCCATGCAAAGACATACATAACTAGAGGTTTTTCAGGTCCTACAATAAATTTAAGTACATAGGTGTAAAAACTATTTTATTTCGTAATAAACGCTAGTTACTTTCACATTACATGAGTGACTCTTATATGATTCGTTCCGCGATTCAACTGTTTAGAATTAGAAATCAGAATCAGAAAGAGCTTTATTGCCAAATATGTTTGCACATACAAGGAATTTGTTTTGGTGACAGGAGCATCCAGTACACAGAATCAGCAACAACACACAGAGACCATCAAACCACACAATACAATTACAAAGATGATTTAAAAAAGGGCCTATGGGAAATTAAGAAATACAATACAATAAACATAAGAGTAAAGCTATAGAGAGTAAAGTTATGTGTGTATGTAAATATGTACAGAAAAAGTTGTATAAACATAGATAGTGTAGTATCTGCAGGATATATTTAAAATTGCACTTTATTATTATTGCACAGAGTTAATTGCACGTCAAATTTTTGCACACAAGTTCTTAAAGGTGCATGTAAAAAACATTTAACTGTTCAGGAGGTAGACGGCCTGAGGGAAGAAGCTATTTTTTTGTCTGCTTGATTTGGTGCTCAGTGCTCTGTTGCGCCGACCAGACGGCAGCATTGTGAAGAGATGATGGCTTGGATGTGAAAGGTCCAGGGTGATCTTCTGAGCCCTTTTCCTCACTCTGGATTTATACAGTTCTTGGAGGGTGGGCAGGAGAGCACCAATGATCTTCTCAGCAGTCCGACCGTCCCCTGTAGTCTTCTGATGTCTGACTTTGTGGCTGAGCCAAACCAAACAGTGATGGATGTGCAGAGGACAGACTCTATGACTGCTGAGTAAAACTGTTTTAGTAGAGTTTGTGGTAGGTTGAACTTCTTCAGCTGATGTTTGAAGTACAACCTCTGCTGGGCTTTTTTAGCAATATAGCCAATGTGATTGTCCCACTTCAGGTCCTGAGAGATAGTGAGGCCCAGTAACCTGAATGACTCCACTGCTGCCACAGTGCTGTTCATGATGGTGAGAGGGGGGAGTGCAGGGGGGTTTCTCCTGAAATCCACAATCTTCTCCACTGTTTTAAGCGTGTTCAGCTCCAAGTTGTTATGACTGCACCAGACAGACAGCTGCTCAACCTCCTGTCTGTAAGCAGACTCATCACCATCCTGGATGACGCCAATGAGTGTGGTGTCGTCTGCGAACTTCAGAAGTCTTACAGAAGGGTCCTGGGCAGTGCAGTCATTTGTGTACAGGGAGAAGAGCAGTGGGGAGAGAACGCATCCCTGGGGGGCACCAGTGCTGATTGTGCGAGTGCTGGATGTGAGTTTCCCCATTCTCACTAACTGTTGCCTGTCTGTCAGAAAGCTGGTGATCCACTGACAGATAGAGCAAGGAACAGATAGCTGGCTTAACTTTATCTGGAGCAGTGATGGGATGATGGTGTTGAAAGCAGAGCTGAAGTCCACAAACAGGATCCTTACATAGGTCCCTTGTCTATCGAGATGTTTCAGGACAAAATGCAGCCCCATGTTAACTGCATCCTCAACAGACCTGTTTGCTCTGTAGGCAAACTGCAGGGGGTCCAGTATGTGTTCTGTGATGTCCTTCAGATAAGCCAATACCAGTCTCTCGAATGACTTCATGACCACAGATGTGAGAGCGACGGGTCTGTAGTCATTCAGTCTGTGATTTTGGGTTTCTTTGGGATGGGGATTATGGTGGAGCACTTGAAACAGGAAGGAACTGTGCACAGATCCAGTGATCTGTGGAAGATCTTTGAGAAGATGAAGGCCAGTTGAATAGCACAGCTTTTAAGACAGGCTGGGGAGATACCATCAGGGCCTGGTGCTTTTCTTGTCTTCTTAATCCCATTTTTCCAACTAGTCTAGTCTGTTGTGATTGTTCTGATAGTCTAGTCTGCTGTGATTGGTCTACCACGAAAGAGTCTCACGAGCTACAGTGTTTGGGGGAGTAGAGCTAAGTTTTCGGGAGCAGTCCTGACAAAATGAAGGCGGGGACAATGTATTTTGACGTAAATCCGGTTCGTAAATCCGTAAACGGTTCGCGTCTCTGACTAGGGACGACTCGTTCATTCACCTTACAATTTGGCAGACTGCTTCCTTTTCAAACACAGCAACATTACACACTCCATAAAATGTAATTTTCATGATCTCACGTTATGTTCTCTTTAAAACATTTGATTTGACGCGTCCAGTATATAGACAGCTTCTAGCTGTGCATTGCGGCTCTGTTGTAAGGAGAGCTACAGCTGTATTTTGGTTAGCACAGACTTGCACAGACTTTTTCGCGTTAAAAAAAGTCTTAAATGAACGCCTATGTTGTGAAAATGGAAAATGCGTCAGATCTGAGCGTTGATCAAAAGCTCTTAAAGGTCTGCACTCTTAATAACCCCTCTCACTAATGTTAATAAAAGAACAAACAAAAGCAAGAATTCCAAATTTTTGTAGCTTTAATCAAAATTCTTCTGCCTTTAATGTCGAATGTTTGAGAACTTTCAAAGTCCTCATGTTTCACCTTGTAAAAAATGATATTAAAATGGGCTTATTAAGATTGTTTTAAAACCACATAAATTAAAAGTTTTTTATAGCCTACTAAATGTTTAACTTAATAGCTCTCAATCATTATTCAATATTGAATGGCTGAAATTATTGTTAAAATTAAAAATAACAAAATCATAGATACATCAGGAATGAAAGCAGTGATGCAGGTTTTCATTCATAAAATGATGGCATTAAAGAAATAGAAAAAACAGGCTGTCTTTATATTGTTTCAACATTAATTTGGAGATTAGATGTGAAATTATTAGATTCTACAGTAAAAGAATATTAAAGAACTGTCTGAAGTCTGAAACAGTCACGATAAATTAATAAAAAAAATTGTTTTTATATTTATCCTGAATTGACAACATAAATACATTTGTTACTGGTGTAAATTTAATTTTGACCTTCTCTCTTTGTCTTTAGTTGGCTGGACAACAGCAACTGCAGCACCAAGGGCAGGTAGACATTATAAAAATAAGACAATTATATTCTTAAATGCTAAATAACACAACTTTGTTTTCTTAAACGATATAAATCAAAGCTTTTTGGGATAGTGAGTTAAACAGAATATTCCTCAGAGCTTGATTTTTCTTTCAGCTACAACATTGATATTGAACACGACCATCTCAGGAATCAAATGTAATTTTGTTCAAGATGATATAACTTCCACCGATACTGGCAGTTTGTTTAATCAATCCTGTTTTATCATCGACTGGACAACTGAATTTTTCTAATATCACGCTCCAGTATTTTGTTTTAATTTGTTGGCAGGATGCATGTGATTTTTTTGTAAAAGGAAAACATAAATCAATTTGTGACTGAAATATGTTAGAATTATCAATCTCTTTTTTAGTTGGCTCGACACAAACACCTACATCAGGGACAACAGGTAATAAAACAAACACCTGAATTTAAAGAAGATCTTTTTCTCTTAGACTGTGAAGTGTGGCCTTGTTGAACTGCAAGAGAAAAACAGACATGAATCTCTCAAATCTTTTTTATATTTCAGCATCTTAATTCAAATGTTTCAATGTTGTCTATTTGTGTGTTTAACCTTGCAGCTACATCAGAGATATTGAACACACCCACATCAGGAATCAAAGGTAATGATGATTAAAGAAGATCCTTGGAACCTTTCGGATTTGGTCGTTTGTATCGTGTGATTATATTGCTCTCAAAAACAACATGTTAACGCTCTCGACCTATTTTAAATTTACTTGTTAAAAAATATTTCACGCAATAACCGTTTTTTCTTTTTTTCTTTTGCAAGCTTTACATTATCCGATCACGCTCATTTTCATGCAAAGACATTCAATCATTTAAGCCCGACTCGAAACGGTTGCTTTGACGCGTAGACAGCTTCTAGATATGTATCGTGGCTCCAGCTGTTGGTGAATCTCTGTTGGACAGCGCAGCAGAATTAACTTTTATTTCCTGCTGATTTGAACAAAAACATAAGATTAGGCCTATGCCCTAAACACACATGTAGAGTATTTTCGAAAAGCACAGATTTGCACAGACTTTTTCGCGTTAAATTAAGTCTTAAATGAACGAGCTGGGAAAATGGGGAACGCGTCACATCTGAGCGTTGAGCAAAAGCTCTTAAAGGTTTGCACTCTTATTAACCCCTCTCACTAATGTAAATATAAGAACAAAAAAAGGAAGAATTACACGTTTACGTAGCTTTAATCAAAATTCTTCTGCATTTAATGTCGATTTTAGCATTCAAGACTGTAAAATGTTTGAGAATTCAAATTCTGCATATTTCATACCTTGTAAAAAATGATTTTTTAATGGGCTTGTAAAGATTGTTTTAAAATCACTTAAATTAAACGTTTTTTAAAGCCTGCAAAATGTTTAACTTAATAGCTCTCAATCATAATTCAATGTTGAATGGCTGAAATGATTGTTAATATTAAGAAAAAAAAATCATAGAGACATCAGGAATGAAAGCAGTGATGCAGGTTTTCATTCATAAAATGATGGCATTAAAGAAATTGGAAAAACAGGCTGTCTTTATATTGTTTCAACATTAATTTGGAGATTAGATGTGAAATTATTAGATTCTACAGTAAACGTATATTAGAGAACTTTAATGTCATCTGAAACTATAGTCACGACAAATAATAAAAATATTTTTTATTTTTAATATTTACCCTGAATTGACAACATAAATACATTTGTTACCGGTGTATATTTAATTTTGACCTTCTCTCTTTGTCTTTAGTTGGCTGGACAACAGCAACTGCAGCACCAAGTACAGGTAGACATTATAAAAATAAGACAATTATATTCTTAAATGCTAAATAACACAACTTTGTTTGCTTAAACGATATAAATCAAAGCTTTTTGGGATAGTGAGTTAAAAAGGAATATTCCTCAGAGTTTGATTTTTTTAGAATTATCAATCTCTTTTTTAGTTGGCTCGACACAAACACCTACATCAGGGACAACAGGTAATATCACAAAAACCTGAATTTAAAGCAGATCTTTTTCTCTTAGACTGTGAAGTGTGGCCTTTTTGAACTGCAATAGAAAAACAGACAAGAATCTCTCAAATAATTTTTATATTTCAGATTCTTAATTCAAATGTTTCAGTGTTGTCTACTTGTGTGTTTAATCTCTCAGCTACGTCAATTATATTGAACACACCCACATCAGGAATCAAAGGTAATGATGATTAAAAAAGCTTTGTTTGCGTCGTGTGTTTATAATGCTCTCAAAAATAACGTGTTAACTTGCGGAATATCTTTTTTCAGATTTACGTGTTTAAAAAATATTTCACGCACTTGCACTTTTGCTGACCACAGGGTTCTTCATGAGGTGCAGATCCAGTGATAGTCCTGTAGGCAAGCATTAGTGACTTGAATCTGATACGAGCTTCAACTGGTATCCAGTGCAGAGAGATGAAAAGGGGTGTCACATGAGCCCTTTTGGCCTGTTGGAAGACGAGGCATGCTGCTGCATTTTGAATGGTGGTTGGATGGTGAGATCTTGTTGCACCGGAAATACGAGTAGTTCTGTTTTGGCCGGGTTCAGCTGGAGGTGATGCTTTTACATCAAAGCTGAGATGTCTTTTAGGCTGGCTGTAATGCAAGCTGCTACAGTGGTATCGTCTAGGTGAAATGAGATGTAATCTGAGTGTCGATAGCATAACAGTTAGAGATGCCATATGCCTGTATGAAGGGTCAAAAGGATGTAGTGTATATGAAGATAGGAAGCGGTCCAAGCACCGATCCCTGAGGGAGTGATCATGTGGTGAGCAGTGACACCGTGGCCCTCCATGACATGATTTGTGTTCCTAAATGTTAAACTAGAATCCAAGCTGTTATATGAAATAAAATGAGCTAATGAAAAAATATATAAAGAATGTTTAATTCTGTTTTTGTCCCAGCTGTGAGAGACCCGTGCTCTGAAATCAACTGTACTGAAAATGAGTGGTGTGGAGAGAAGGACTGTCGAAAAGTTAACGCCTGTTTCTGTAACAACGATCATCTCATATCCGGCTCTGACACTTTCGGTTTGTCAGATTTTTAACAACCTTAAAAACGAGTAATGAACAATCTATTTACTTCTTAATCAATGCTGATAATATGCTTGCCTTGTTTTCCTCAGATGCCTATAAGATGTGTGAAAGCAGCTCTGGGTTCATCTCTCTGTCTTGCTCTCAGCTCTTTGAAGCTGGTTTTTCTGCTGATCTCTTACACATGAATGACCCCAGCTGTAGAGGAACAGTCCGGAATGGCAGAGTAGAGTTTAGATTTGACAACAATGAACACATCTGTGGTACAAAGCTTGTGGTACGATTAATCCTTAAATCACCCATGGTCAAATATAATTCAAGTTGGAACCCAAAAAGAGGCAAAGTTTAAGAAAACTTTGCCTCTTGTTGGGTTCCAGCTTGCGTGTTTCTTTTTACTAACTCTGATATTTAACTTCTTAAGGGAAGTAGTCTGTAAGGGGTCCAGTACATAAACCACAACTAAGAACTCCCTCCTCTTGGATATTATATGGAGATTACTGTATTTTTTTCTTCCACAGGCCAATGGCACTCACTTCATATATGAAAACTTTATTCTCGGGGGTCCAGGTCTGGATTTTACCATCAGCAGAAAGAGATTTCTGAAGTTGCGTTTTAGCTGTATTTATCACCAAACCCAAGTGCACTCCATGGACATCCACCCTCTGGGGAGGTGGGACCCACTACATTCAGTTAATGTTAAGTTTTACTAGGCACTTATTTGATTAAAGGATTTTACACAAATCTTTATTACAATTTTCAACAGCATTGTGAACAGAGGGACATATCAGGTCAGGATGATTCCATACCGGGACGCCATGTTTTCTGACCCAATCAATGGCTGTGTGGATGTGAAGCCGAATGAGCTGCTTTTTCTAGAAGTGCATGTTGATGGAGTTGACTGTCATCAGTTTGCTTCAGTGATTGACACATGTTGGGCTACAGCTGTGAATGATCCTCGGTCCTCTCTCCGCTGGGATCTTATTGTTAATGAGTAAGACAATGCTTTGTGTCTGTTTTCCCTAGAGCTTTAACCTTGAAGGGTCATAACATGTCATGCTGATATTCTCAGGTGTCCCAGTCCAAATGATGACACAGTGGAGATTCTGCAGAACGGCATCTCCACATCCAGTCGTTTCTCCTTCAGGACATTCACGTTCACGGCAGAGTCCAATAAGGTTTACCTGCATTGCAGAATTCACCTTTGTCTCCTGACCAACAATACCTGCTCTTCTGTGAGTTCACAAATCGTTGTATTCCTGATTAAATGGTTCTAATATTGCCTTAAGGATGATTGTATTGTCAAGATCCCTTTATACTAGAATAAGCATTTATTTTCTTATTTTATTAGCAATTTGAAAAATCTTTTAATTTTGGTTTCTAAATGTTATGTTATCTTGAACTGAATCTTTCATGTTCAACTGAAAAGAAATGTTTCCATGGACCTCATCTGAGAGTGGGGAGATCTCTGGACTTCCATAACACTGCCTCCATATCTGTTGGTCCACTGGTCTGCTCCAAAAGAAAACTAAAAGGTATATATTTTTTATTTATGTAATAACAATTAATTCTGTACTGAACTATGTTCTGTTCCCTGTTTAGATGGATGTCGGAACAAGTGAAGGTGTCAAGGGCCCCAAATACGTGATGTTATTGTTTGATCTTGAGTGCCTAATCTAGATTTCTACAAAGCATGACCTTTAATTAAATATATATATATATATATATATATATATATATATATATATATATATATATATATATATATACATATAGATAGATAGATATACATATAGATAGATAGATAGATAGATAGATAGATAGATAGATAGATAGATAGATACTTTATTGCATTCCATACTTCATTGATAACTGGCATTGAACTTAACCAGATGTGCAAGGTGACCTTTAATGTATTATAATGGTATACTGTAATTATTATAATGCTGTGATGGAAGATTACATTGGTTATTGTTTCTGACTTTATTTTTCATTTATTAATAATATAAAAGTCTTGTCCTGACTGACAATGGCAGAAAACAGAATTTCTTTGACTTTCAATTTTAGGTTTTATTTATTTTACTCAAAGGCCCACTGCAATGTCTTGGATTGCCTTAGAATCCACATTTCAGATTCTAAAGTGGTTTTGATTGGACGAGAACTTTGATAAGAGGCTGTGTGGAATTCGTGTTTTTTTGAGCACACCTGCCAGACTGTAAGTTTTGAAAGCTACGGTCTTCTAAATGGAGATTTTGTCTGTGTGTAGGAGCGTTTCAGTTTATTTACGTCTTTAAGACTAAACTTTCATTTTGATTTCACTGGGCAAGCTAAAAAATTCTACACTTCAGCCCCTCGTCAAAGTTCTCAATCAAAGTTTTTATTTATGTTGTTATGAGTTCTGTATGTTTGTACTGTTTTGTACTTTAAAAATAATAATAATATAAATAACATCATTGTGATTTATAAATAAAGTTCTCAATCAAATCCGCCACTTATTGGGAAAGTCTATGCAGAAAGACTATATGGAAGGGCTCAGACATCGCAGTCTCGATGAGTAAAGGATGAGATAAACGTCAGTGTCACTCACCAACTTAAATATCAAGCTTTATATGACATATCACTTTTGTCACTGATCTCCATATTATTTTCGATAGACTTTTACACCACTGTGGCCACCACTGTTAAATCCAGCTTTGCCAGTCTGACTGTGTGCCGCAAACAAAACGCTATTGTTTATTTTAAAAGGGGGAGGAGTCACTCGATATGTCATGCGCTCTCTGTAGTTTTCAGTTAGAATTAAGTCGACACATGAAATAATGCTGTGGCCGGGTTCCAAGGCATTGCAGTGGGGCTTTAATGCATTGCTTTAATCCACCATCTTAATTAGTTTAACATTTCTATATGTCTAAATAAGGTAAAAGAGGTGGCCTTAGAAACTCATTAAATCAAAAAATATGTTTCTTCGAGTCCTATCCAAACACACTGGTGTTGTATCACAAGCCCTTTCACAATTTAATTATTTAAGTTTACAAGTATCTATTTGTATTCTGGTACTTAATCGTTAGATACTAATACATATTCAATAGATACTAGTACCCTACCTATTTGTTAGATGCAAGTATTTGTTATATACACTGTAATCCCAAACAGTTGTACTAGCTCATAACTAATAAGGTCATAACAGTCAAATGTCGTTATGCAGTTGACCAAGCTATAAAGTGTTGAGCTCTGTTAAGATTTATGCCACTTTACTTGAATAGGGCTCAATATTTTATAGCTAATTTCTATGGAACGCTCAAAAATTTTATGAACCATACAGTAGTGCCATGACGTTATTGACGTCATGACGTTCTGGTGGGTGGGTCTTATTTCTCCCTCAGGAAAGTGGAGTCAGCCATCTTGAATTTGCCCTGATGCGGGAAAGTTTTTGCCAGCACGTGTGGATGTGGAACACAGTTTAATTTGTTTTAATTTGTTTTTATTTGTTTGGAATGTGCAATTTTACCCCCTCCGCTTCAAATCACCACTATCTCAGATATTTTCAGTAGTCTTATTACACTCGTTTTCTTAAGCGCCGTCATATCATCAGCCCTGATTTGGTAAGTAACTCTTAACGGTTTTTTTTAATTGAATTTCGATAAATAGTCTTATATTTTTGAACTAGGAATACATTTGTTCAATGTGCACAGTGAATATTTGTTGTAAATAGTTTACAAATCAAAGTAATCGCAACGTTAGAAATTTCCCATAATGCGTGTTTGCCCGGGACATTGACGGTGGAAGTTAGTTTGAACTTTCTGGCAGAGGCAGAGAGATAACGAAAGCATAACGTTATACCATCTTCCCGGTTGTTGTTTTGCTGTTCGCCCTTAATGCATGTGCTTACTTTGAGTATACTTATTTTAATAAGTGTCCGCGTTACACCGTCAATATTTTACGTTGTCGAGCTGTCTGTATGTGCTATCGTGAAACGAACAATAATAAACTACATAATGCGAGTGTGTTATCATGATGCTAACCACGCATGTGTTTGTATTTCCTCCTAGGCATAAGTGTGTGGCTTTGAGATCATCTCGAAAAAAATTTAACAGTTCAGGTAGGATGTATTAGTGTGAAATAGTGTTATTAAGTGTTTGTTTTATTTTACGTGTTTCCACAGTTGTTCTTTTGCTATTATTTAAATGTTTTTATCTCACTTTAACCCTTTATTAATACTTTGTTAAAACAACAACACTAGTAATAGCAGATCTATAAGCAAACAACTTTGAAGCTTTGCTTGTTAATAACTAACTTGCTCATCTTTTAATGTTTTAAAATTTTATTAACATTTAAATTTTTACTATAATTAGTGTACAATTAATGTTTTTGATAGGTTTGGAAACTTTTTATCTGTATTTTCACTTTTTAAGTTTCATTTATTATTATGTTTTATTTTAAAATGTTTTTGAACATTAACAAATCATCTTTGCGTGCATGTTGTGTACAGATATTGGACTACAAAGAGTGCTACAGAGAGTCAGCGTTTCACCATAAGACAGGTGCCAACAGGTGAGTTTTGTAAATTGTGTACTAACAAAAGATTTTCGCCCTGAATTTTTCACAATGTTTAGGTTTTTTGCAGCAGAACAGACTTAATCAAATTACTGATTTCTTGTCAACTGATTGTCATTATTTCCCCCCCATTCAAAATTTTACAACACATTTTAACTTTTTTGCCAAAAGTGCAAATCAGGGCTGAAATGGTTTAGACTTTAATTGAAACTATTTACATTGCAGGCTGAAGTTGGCCTAATGGAGTGGAAGTGCAAGTTGTGTTCTGCAACTTCAAATACCCGGGGACAATTATTTTGGCACTATACTGTACTGCATAGCCAATATTCAAGAGTGTCCCCCCTGCCATGTCTCTATGACAGTTGCATTTGTACTTTTCCATCATTTGAAGCGATGAAAGCTCATCTGTCAAGATCTCATAATGATTCTTGTAGAGTAGATGCAACTGAAGGAGCATGCAGCTTTTTTACATGTCCTTTGTGTAACGTAAAACAGCCCTTTTCTGAGGAAATTCTTTTTGGTCATTTGAGAAGTCATTTACGAAGTCATGAGATGGTAGCATGCCCATTCAAGAACTGCAATTACAGAACAAATGGCTACTCAGCGTTTAATGCACATAAAAGTAGAAAACATGGTGGTGATTCTGACTTTGGTGAATGTGTTGTATTGGCAGACAATGATAGTGCCCCAGTTGTAGTTGCAGCAGAAAGTCTTGTGGAACCTGCTGAAAGTCACAGTGCAGGGGCTGCGGACACGTTTGATCTCGACGATGTAAACAGTCAGTGTGACATAGACACTTTAAGAGCCCAGTTGAAACAAAACTTGGCATCATTATTCTTAAAGATGTATTCTATTCTTCATGTATCTGACATGGCATCTCAGGAAATAGTGGAACATTTGACTCAATTATTTTCCTTGTCCCAACCGATACTCAAACATGACATTAGTGGGGTCTTTCAGAGTCATGGCATCACTGTCAGTGAAACACTTCTAAATGAGGTTGTCAGTATTGTTATGGACAGTAATGTTATTGTCAGTGCCACAGCTAAGGGGAAGCAGTTATCCTCAACCAAGAGAAGGAAAACCTTCATCGAAAATAATTACCCTGTGATAAAGCCTGTACAGTATCTGCTACAGCCAGGACACACAGCAGTGCATGTTCCCATTCTTGAGATGATACAAAAAATCTTCAGTCATACAGATATCCTGGACAAAATTAAAGAAACAAAAGTGGCACGAAAAAGTCATTATGTAAGCCACCAAGATGGTTTGTACTTCAAAGAGAACACATTCTTGTCTTCAGATCAGTTAAAGATAACACTCATTTTGTACATTGATGATTTGGAAATAGCCAATCCACTTGGCACATCACGCAAAATACACAAAATCTGTTCAGTTTACTGGATGTTTGCTGATCTTCCCAGTAAATACCGATCAGCCCTGCATGTAATTCAGCTTGCAGCTTTATGTAAAGTGGCTGACATACAGACATTTGGCTATGAAAAAGCACTTGGTCCTTTGTTGAGAGACCTCCTTACCCTTGAACAAGATGGGGTATTCATTGAGTCTATTGGCAAGGTAGTTCAAGGAACAGTCATGTGTGTAGTGTCCGACAATCTTGCAGCCCATGATTTGGCTGGCTTTTCAAAGTCTTTTAGAGCAGAATATTTTTGCAGATTCTGCACAGCAACACAGGCTAAACTTCAGACTCATGAAGTTGCAAGTGGTGAGTTCAGTCTTAGGACAAAAGACAGCCATAATAATGATGTGTATGCAGTAATGCATGGGGATAGTCAGAGTCAGAATGGTGTTCAGGCAGATTGTGTCCTGAGCCAGCATCTAGAGCATTTTCATACCGTAACTGGCTTTCCACCTGATGCCCTCCACGATCTTTTTGAGGGTATTGTGCCCGTGGAGCTTGCCCTGTGTATCGGAGAGATGATCCGTCGCAAATACTTCACCCTTGAATATTTGAACGAGAGAATTCTATCGTTTCCATACCAGCACACAGACAAGGTTGACAAACCTCATAAAATACCACAGACCTTTGCTGTAAAGAAAAGCATTGGCGGTAATGGCCATGAAAATGCCACATTGCTAAGACTGCTCCCTTTGATTATTGGGAATGCAGTTCCTGAAGAGGATGGAGCATGGACTGTGCTTATGGACTTAAAAGAGGTAGTAGAGTTATCGCTGTGCTCAGAATTCACAGAGGAGTCCATCCAGTATTTACAGTCTAAGATACAGGATCATAGAGAGATGCTGAAAGAAGCCTTTCCAGATTTCAAACTCCGTCCTAAGCATCACTACATTGAACACTATCCTGACCTTGTACGCCGTTTTGGGCCACTTGTACACTTGTGGACAATGAGGTTTGAGGGTAAACACCGCTTTTTCAAGAGAGTTGTACACGACACCCAAAACTTTAAAAATGTGTTAAAAACACTTGCAGACAGGCATCAGTACATGGTAGCATACCATCTCAGTGCCTCAGGATTCTTCAAACCTCACCAGCAGACATCAAATGTCTCTTCTGTACTGGTATCAATGCTTCCAAATGTTGCCAAGACATACATTGAACAAATAACAGCAAGCAATGTTATTCACAGCACATCAAAGGTCTGCATTGATGGAACCGATTATGATGTAGGAATGTTTTTGTCTGTGGGAAAAGAGGGGGGACTGCCTAATTTCTGTAGAATTGAACAGGTTCTCCTGGTTAACACTAGTGTTATCTTTCTTTGCCAAGAGCAAAAGTCACACTACATTGAACACCTGAGATCTTACGAACTATTCCCAAACAATCTGGCTGTTCACACCCCATCAGAGCTAAATGACAAAACACCTCTCTGTGCTTACAACATAGATGGTAGATTGCTCTTGACACCCAAACGTTTCATATTGTTAAACTGAAGATTTGTTGAAGCAGCTAAACAGATGAACTAGGGCTGCACGATAAATCGCACACGATTGTCAATCGCATCTCATCAGTAAAGCCGGTTCCTTGATTAGTAATAAATCGCCATCAGCTGCTTTCAGATGTAGCGCCTTTTACTTCACAGAGCCGTAGTTCACTGACAAGATGGGGAAATATCGCATTCATAATCGCAGGCGATTCATCCGCTATTATAAATGCGATATTTTCCCTCTTGTCAGTGAACTACGGCTCTGTGTAGTAAATGCCGCTCCATCTGAAAGCAGCTGATGGCGATATACTACTAATCAAGGAACCGGTTTTACTGACCAGATGCGCGTGACAATCGCTACGATTTATCGTGCAGCCCTAAGATGAACACATTCACACACATAAAAAGATATCTCTTGGAGCTGTGCGGACCAGTGGGTCCATGAATATACTGCCCCACTACAACAGCTGGCCTTCTACATCCCATCGTTCAAGTGGTGTTCCAGTGTTTATGTGGACCAGTGGGTATGTGGACATGTATATGTAGTGTGTGTCACCTCCACTTTTAATGCAAATTAACAGGTCTTTGTCTTTTAGGAACCAAAAGATGGCTGCTGCCCAGAAGCATGTGCTGCGTGTGTATGTTGCACGAGATACCGCCCTGAAACTTACTCTACTTGAGCGACCAAAGTCAGTGGAGGAGCTGAAAGAAATAATGCAAGAGAGGTTCAAGCCAAGACTGGATGGTGACTTTAGCCTGCACTATGAGGATCCGGACTTTGATGGTGATCTTTGCCTTCTTGTGGACATCCAGGAGTTACCAGAGAAGGGCACATTGAGAGTCGTCAGACCTGAAGGTGACACTTCATCTACTGCATCTTCTGACACAGACATACTCCCACATGCACCTGCGTCACAGCGCCAGAAGAGTTGGCCTGATCACTTTCTTGTTCCTGGTTTCGGTTATGAAATGGAGCATATACTAGAAGAAGGAAATCGTGTTCATGAAGAATCAGGAAAATTGCTGAAGTTAAAGAGGTCACAGAAGAGTGAAGTCCTTAAAAAAATGGCAGAAACGATCTATAGTTTTAAACCATATCCACATGAAAAGGAATTGGCAATGGCTGCTCAAGCTTTGATTACAGCTCATCCATGTCTCAGAATGACGGCTGGTAAAGACGGGGAGTTGGGATGGAAACGTCACATAGGGTACAAGATTGCGTCTTACCGTAACAATCTGGCAAAAGCTGGGGTTGCAGAAGTAGCCATCAACACAGGGAGGCGGAGCCGAAACAACCCTGACAATGATCACCCCCATCAAAACATAAAGAAAGCTCGAAAAGCTGAGGTCAACTACATCATCAACCTACCAAAGGATCAAACTTCAGCCACTCTGGAAACAATGAGAGAAGAAATCATACATGAAGTCGAAAAGACTGAGAGAAACCAATTAGTCATAGGAAAGCTCATGAACACAACCTATGCCCTTCGTCGCCAAGAAATTGTTGGATCTCTTGTAGCTCTACGGGTGAGAGACATCGTGGACAGATGGCCAGCCCTACTTATGGAATCACAGGTAAAAATAAATAATTAAAAAACCTTTATCTTTATCATTATTTTATTGTTCTCCCTGTTGAGAGCAAATTCCTTTAGATAACATCACACATCATGTTTTAAATTAGAGAATGACAATTAACTTTCTATTTTGACCTTGGTTCTGACTCATCCCTAATAGAACTGCCCTCGGTTTTGCTACCTGCCAACTGAAAACTTCTTAAAATACATTCACAATTCTGTTCCTAATTCATCTTTGTACATTGCTGTGTTATTCTGTCCATGTTACAGGTGTTTGCAGAGTTCCACCGAATTAACAATGTTAGCCTGCGCAATCAATTCTACAAGGAGCTGGACAGACACATGCCTAAACTCATCACCTTGTTCAGAGACAAGGCCATTAAGACTGGCAAGATAGCGGAGGAGCTAGCCAAGCTCATGAGGATTTATGACCTTCAGGTGAATTTTTTACTTTGCATGATTCAGATAACAGATTTGTTGTAGAGAACAGAGCGAAGCCATAGTGTGAATTGCCTCGACTGTGGCCCAAGCTTAAATGATTATGCCATGAACACAACGTTGTTGTCTCATCAGAGATAGACGTCTTGACAAGATACATTCAAAAAGAGGTACCCTTAAAAGATACTTTAGCAGCTTCAATTTGAAGAAGTCCAAATAACAACTGTTTTCATAAAATTTGATTAATAACTCACAAAGGAAAAACACTTAAAATTGTTAAAGTATTTACAATAGAAAGTTATTAATTTGAAAAATGTTTTACTGAAGAAATGGTGACCCAAAATACTGAATCTACCATAGCAATGACCACCATCAAAATATGGAACTATTTAACACTTAGATTTTATTAAGTGTTTGCTCTGCGTTTGTGTAATTACTATGGATATTTTTTGTCCATCTAGGAACAGCGTGATGTAAATATGAGACGGGCCCTCGTCCTTCGTGCACTTCCTGTGTACCTGCGTGAAGATGCCTTCAAGTTCTTCAGGACCTGTAATGTAAGTGTAGAGGCCTCTCTATCAATCCCTTTGCCTAGCTATTCAGTCAGCTTGAACATATGACATCGCTCAACGGACTCTAGGAGAACCAGGGGAGTATTCCAGAAAGTGGGTTATGTGAAAACTCAGAGTGAACCCTGAGATGAGGGAAACTTGTGAATGTTAAATTCAAAATGAAAAAACAACTGCATTTAAAACTTAGTGACTTATCTGTGTCAGTGATTTTTATTACGGTCGCAGCCAGAAAATGTTTGCTTCCTGTTTTCTCCTGTTGCCATGGTGAATCACAGTATTGGAGCTCCATTGATGATGGCTTTTTACTAGTCGTCAGGCAGGAGCTCAACTCAGAGTTGACTTGCCTAACTTAGATCAGCTGTTCTGTAACTGAAAACTCAGTTTCACTTCACAGGTTAAGTCAACTCAGAGTTCAGGGTTAGGCTCAGAGTTTGTTGAACCTCCTTTCTGGAATACCCTCCAGAACCTCTTTATGAAGTTTATTTGAGTTGTTATTCTGCAAATTGGCATGTAGAAATTGCATAAATGAAAAGGTAAGTATAAAGCATTCAACTAAGCAAGAGTATGCCAACAGATAGGTGTGAAACTAACATAAGATATAAGCATATGAAAAGAAAATAGTTTAAACATCTAGGTTAGTTGCAGTCTAAGTGCTAAGTGACAGTAATGTCTGGACATCATCAGCATGATTTGTATCCTTAAGGGGCTGAACTCATTCTTGTCTTATTTGTGTTTTATAGTCAGCAGATGGTCCAGACCTCACTGACACTCCGGTGGCTCTCCTAACAGTCGTCACGGATGACCCTACTGATGCGGCCCTCTTCAGCCCTGAGAGCATCAGTATTGTTGTGGAGGATGAAATACTTGTGAGTGGTCCCACAAATCTGGCTGACTCATTTCTCCTGCTCTTTGGGTACATCTATGCACTAGACCTACAGTACCCAAAGAATCTCGAGCTTACATTTACATTTGTCCAAAAGGTTGTCATGTGTCTTGAGGACAACAAACCACTGAAAGGGCGTCTACTGACGCTGAAGAATGATTTGTTTAATGAGTGAATACTCAGAATGGATTATTTGTTGAGATGGGTATTGAGGAAGTTTTTTTGTTCCATCTTTACAAATGTAATTTTTTTCCTCTTCTACCTCAGATTTAAGGTGTGACACTGTTTACCTGTTCTACCTCAGATTTAATACATTGATTGTTAATTTTTTAAAACATTGATGTATTGCCCAGCCCAAGTTTTGGTACGAAATATGTTCAATTCATGCACTATACATGTTTAATGTTCTGCTGCCTAATCACTACCTTGATGTTGTCAGTTAAAGTACGGCACAGTAAAAACCAGCTCTTTATTTGAATTTTGTAGTTTAAAAAAGTGAGTTGCAGCCTTCAAGATACTGTGTTAAATGGGTCCACATTCTAATAGTTGTCATTGTTGTTGAGGATAGATTATAATTAGAATCTTATTGAATTTTATCATGAATCTTTTGTGAGTTTTAATCCTATTTTTAACAAAAACACTGAATCTACCCTCTGTAGCAATGACCACTATCAGAATATGGAAATAATAGCACTTAATGTACTTTAAAACACATTTTGTTTTTATAGAGTCGTTTTGTTTTAATTTATCACAAGCACTTTGTTTTGACTGATCCGTTTTGATCCGTGCCTTTTTAAAAAGCACATTGTGTTTAATAAAAAAAGTTGTTAAATTGTCACTGTTGTCGTCAATTTTGTGTTTTCTAACATTGCTAGCTGATTATAATTGTGTAGTGGGCCGACATCAGTATTTCAGTTTAGAATTAATTTTGAGTGCATGTCCCACATTAAGCTGAAGAATACTTAACATTTTGAGTGTTTTTCCCACATTATATGAGTTGAGAAATATTTAAAATTTTGAGTGTATTTTCCACATAATATGAGTTGAAGAATATTTAAAAGTTTGAGAGAATTACTCCCTAATTATAAGTTGAGGAATATCAATATTTATAAGATAACAGTGAAATAATTTAAGGCAACTGAAAATGTAATTTTTGTTTTATCTAAACTTAAAACATTTAAAAACATCACTAAAATATTTTTGTGTAATCTGTTACAAAATAATTTTTGAGTTCTGTGAACTTGTTAGGGTTTACAGTGTACTAGTACTTCTTGTACCAGTGACTGATTTTTTCATTGTTATAGTTAAATTTCAAGGTTTTGCCATTGACTTCTATGAAGATCTGTCATTTAGATATCAACTTTTCAGGTCTGACTACTAGGCTACGTTTCCAATAATTACTAGTAGTCAATAATTAGTTGCTAGTAGTTATTCATTAGGTACTGATACATATCCATTAGGTACTAGTACTTAGTTTTTAGAAACTAGAGCCTAGTACTTAATATATGCTAGTATCTAATCATTTGAGTCTCTGCTCTCTGCGTTGTTGAGTCAATGTTTTAACGCCTGCGTCTTCTGCAATCAAAAAATTATTATTATATTAACGTCACTTGTTTTTGAAAAACCTGTACACATAATAATCTGCTGGACAGGCTTTGGCTCATGGGGTAAGATTAATAATTACAGAATCCATTCAATGGGTATATTCTCCATTTTCTTGGGTTATAAGTACCACGCATCCCATTAGTAACACATGATTCTGACATCTGAGGGCTCTGACCGTTGACGAGAAGTCTGTACAAGCATACCATTCCACTCAACATTATAATCACACATGTGTACGTAGATGTCGTAATTAGAGAGTGGCTCTCCAGGGTTCATCCAGACTGGTTTAACAGTCACATGAGTCAACACTTGGATTGCTTAAGGTAACTATTATGAATACATAGAAAGTGTCCAATTATATTTCATTCAAAATAAGAATATATGTGGAGTATCTTTAACTGCTCAGCAAAAGTTTACAATTCATTTTAAACATGTCAAGTCTTTAAGAATAATAAATACAATATGAAGGGCCTGGAATCGCTAGATTTAATCTGGTCAGTTTATAGACATGATAATCTCCAAGACAAACTTTGACTCGAGGGTTGGATGGGAAACGACTGCACAGTTCATTTGAAAAAATTGTTATAAAAAAGGAAATTTTCTGTCAGCTGGAGATACAGAAATACACCACGAAATAATGGTATTTTCTTGTAAATTAACTGGATATAAGGATGCATAATAAATTGTTTCCCCCATTTTTCATGTTAATATGTTTGCATTTTCTGTAATTTAAAGTTTTGACTGTATTTTAAAAAACTGTAAAAAACTAAATCTTGTAAAAAAAAAATCTCGGGCACCAGAAATAAACAGTAAAATTAAATGATTTCCTCATTTTGGGGAAAATCTTTAAACATATATCATGTTGAAAATCTGTGAACAATAACAGGAAATTAAACATCGCATTAAACACAACATAAAGTAGAACAACAAAAACAAAAGTGGAGATAAAGGAACTGAAATGACATGCCACTGTAGAGCAACATTAGTGAGATTCTCTCTTCAACGGTTGCAGCAGACTAGTGATGCAGGTTAAAACATCAGTGGTTATATTAGTATTAGCATTATAAGGTCTTAATGAGGAGGTAGCATGATGTCATGAAAATGACATTTCATGCAGTATGTTATGTTGCCGTGTTTGAAAGTAAGCTGTCTGCCAAGTTGTAAGTCCGAAGGTCAATAAATAACAAAGTTTTTGTTAAAATGGGAGTCGACTCTGAATAACACAAACGAGACGTGGAATAGTTCACCCGCATATCTACGTCACTATACATATTTCCCGCCTACGTTTTGCTGAGACTGCCGCGAAAACTTATTTCTCCTCCACCAAACACTGTCGCTCGTTCGTGATGCGTGTGTATCATGTCTAGAGTCTGTGTTCTGCGCTGTGACAGTCGCTCTTATTTCAGCGACCAAAGGAAGAACGTCTGAGGGAAAAATGGTTACAATTCGTTTTTCAAACGATACCAGAGGAGTACTTAATAATGTTGGCGCGTTCACTGCAGGGTATGTGAAATGACTATCCCTGATAGAGGGGGGCAATACCAACTCTATTTGGACCTGTTAGCTCCACCAAATCACAACCTGTAAGTGTGACTTTTGATTTTTGTCTTAACTTCAAGAAATATTTTTGTGTTTAGCTAATGCATACAACGCTAACATTAGCATGTACCGTTATTCCTGGGGTGTTACAGTTTGTTTATCTGGCTATTAACTTTGCATTTTGACACATTTGCCGCACGTGCACCTATATATTTGGGTGATATTACAATCATTTTTCATAACGTCGATTCGACTTTCTAAAATGCTTAATGTACCATGACAACGCACAGTTAAGACGAAATAATAGTATTACTAACGTATTAACAGTATTTTAAGAAAAAAAAAATTATTTCATTGATGAGCAAAAGCAAAACATGCATTTTGTCATACTGGTGGTTTTTATGACAAGAATTATCACTTGTCACTGACAAACATCCTGCTCCAGTCGTGGTGGAGTTTGCTGTGGATTAGCGTCTTCTTCCTCGTCAGACTCGGGCTCAAACTGGTAAAATCGCCGCCATCTCTAGCTACAAATATAATATACATGACATCCAACCACATGTAAACCGTAATCCTGTAATGATGGTAGTGGGGTTCCATTTGCGACAAATGATGAACGCGTTTGACCAATCACAACAGACTACACCATCTGACCAATCACATGACACAAGGTTAGAGGGTAGGCGGGGTCTACGCGGAAACGAATCATTTGAGAGTCGGTCAAGAAGTAAGGTACGAATAACTGCCTATTATTACGACATTATAGTGTTTAAACACATTGTATGTACAATCGTGGCCAAAAGTTTTGAGAATTACATAAATATGCGTTTTCAAAAAGTTTGCTGCTAAACTGCTTTTAAATCTTTGTTTCAGTTGTTTCTGTGATGTACTGAAATATAATTACAAGCACTTCATACGTTTCAAAGGCTTTTATCGACAATTACATGACATTTATGCAAAGAGTCAGTATTTGCAGTGTTGGCCCTTCTTTTTCAGGACCTCTGCAATTCGACTGGGCATGCTCTCAATCAACTTCTGGGCCAAATCCTGACTGATAGCAACCCATTCTTTCATAATAACTTCTTGGAGTGTGTCAGAATTAGTGGGTTTTTGTTTGTCCACCCGCCTCTTGAGGATTGACCACAATTTCTCAATGGGATTAAGATCTGGGGAGTTTCCAGGCCATGGACCCAAAATTTCAACATTCTGGTCCCCGAGCCACTTAGTTATCACTTTTGCCTTATGGCACGGTGCTCCATCGTGCTGGAAAATGCATTGTTCTTCACCAAACTGTTGTTGGATTGTTGGAAGAAGTTGCTGTTGAAGGGTGTTTTGATACCATTCTTTATTCATGGCTGTGTTTTTGGGCAGAATTGTGAGTGAGCCCACTCCCTTGGATGAGAAGCAACCCCACACATGAATGGTGTTAGGATGCTTTACTGTTGGCATGACACAGGACTGATGGTAGCGCTCACCTTTTCTTCTCCGAACAAGCCTTTTTCCAGATTCCCCAAACAATCGGAAAGGGGCTTCATCGGAGAATATGACTTTGCCCCAGTCCCCAGGAGTCCATTCAATATACTTTCTGTAGAAGATCAATCTGTCCCTGATGTTTTTTTTGGAGAGAAGTGGCTTCTTTGCTGCCCTTCTTGACACCAGGCCATCTTCCAAAAGTCTTCGCCTCACTGTGCGTGCAGATGCGCTCACACCTGCCTGCTGCCATTCCTGAGCAAGCTCTGCACTGGTGGCACTCCGATCCCGCAGCTGAATCCTCTTTAGGAGACGATCCTGCCGCTTGCTGGACTTTCTTGGACGCCCTGAAGCCTTCTTTACAAGAATTGAACCTCTTTCCTTGAAGTTCTTGATGAACCTATAAATTGTTGATTTAGGTGCAATCTTAGTAGCCACAATATCCTTGCCTGTGAAGCTATTTTTATGCAACGCAATGATGGCTGCACGCGTTTCTTTGCAGGTCACCATGGTTAACAATGGAAGAACAATGATTTCAAGCATCACCCTCCTTTTAACATGTCAAGTCTGCCATTCTAACCCAATCAGCCTGACATAATGATCTCCAGCCTTGTGCTTGTCAACATTCTCACCTGAGTTAACAAGATGATTACTGAAATGATCTCAGCAGGTCCTTTAATGACCGCAATGAAATGCAGTGGAAAGGTCTTTTTGGGATTAAGTTAATTTTCATGGCAAAGAAGGACTATGCAATTCATCTGATCACTCTTCATAACATTCTGGAGTATATGCAAAGTGCTATTATGAAAAACTTAAGCAGCAACTTTTCCAATTTCCAATATTTATGTAATTCTCAAAACTTTTGGCCACGACTGTACATAAACTTGTTGTTGGACACTCCATAAACCAAAGTAGGGCCTAAAAAAACATATGCTAGGTACCTTTATGTAGGGTTTCTCCAATATATATTTTAATATAAATTACTTTATATATTATTACACTCTGTAGTGTACTATACTAGTAGAATACTAAATTTATTATTGTTTAATGATTTATTTAATTAGTCAATTATACAAATTAAACATAAAAACAGCTCAAAGATTAGATAATAAAGTTCAATCTAAAATGCGTACCTGACAAAAATCACAGAACACACGGGTTCAACAATTTCAGAATTTCAATTCGCAGTTATCGTGGGCAAATAATTAATGCTAAAGATATAATTCACATCAAAATTTAAATGAACAAATACTGCTATCAGTCAAGTCATATTTAAAATTTGAGTTTTAAGAATTAAATAGAGAGTTTGTAATCATAGACAAAACTTTATATTCTGGATGATTTACGATATTATTAAATGAGTAGAGTGATCACATAATGTCAATAATCCTGTTTTTTAATGTCACGGTAAAAACCTGATATTTTTGCTTTCGCTCCTTAAACACGTACTCTAGACGTGTTATTATCAGTACTTTTCTGTGTATGAGATCAACTGGTTGCACTGCACATTAGTTGATTATTAAAGTATTGAGTGTTGTTTGCGCAAAACATGAGCTTTTTGTTTCTCAAGGGATTCTTGTCTTGGTTTAGTCTCTGCAGTACATGAAAGTCTTCTTTACACATTACAGCCCAAAAAATGTCTTGCTAGCAACTAACTTCAAACATGATAACAAACACTGAACATCTTTTTTTGCTGTAGTTATCGTGCTAGTTGCCATGACTTTAGATTTATATTTATCTAAATTATTTTACAGTTTGCTCAAAGATCTCGTGTTCTGGCCGACGGGATCTTGACAGCCCCATTGATTGTGCCTTGTACTCTCCCGTCCTGCGTCTTAGCCCCGACACTTGTTTCCCAATTCATTAACCCATTATCAGTTCACCTGTTACCCTCGCTAAGCCTCTTATGTTCCTTTCCTATTTGATGCCCTTTGTGTTCGCTGTCCTATGCTGGATCCCAGTCTTGACCTGTTGCCCCTGGTCTGTCTTTAAGTTAAGTTTAAGACAAGTTTTATTTTTGTTAAAGTTCTTCTTGTCAATAAAATGTACTTTGTTAAGAGCTGTCTGCACTTGGGTTCTGTTTTATGTCAGTGTCGTGACACATTATCTATGACGATACTTATTGAGTTAAGGTTGTATTTTTTATCACCTTGAACCAGTCTGGCCATTCTTTTATGCCATCAACATGATACGTTTAGGCAGTGAACTGCTCTCCGAACATTTTGTCTGCCCTTTTTTTTTTCTCTATAAATCCCAATAGAATATCTGTGTAATAATAAAGGCAGACCGGTTCTTTCTAAAATACACAGCTGCTCTTCTGGCACCAACAGTAATCACATTTCTTCCCAATTTTTGCTTGGTGTGAACTTTATTTTGACAATATGCTTTTTTGTTTAAACGCAGGAAAACCTTTTTATATTTAAATATGTAACAGAAGAAAAAAAAATCAGCAGTAAATCTTATTTTATCATGCTAGAAAGAATAATCAAATGGTCAAAACAAGACCATTGCTGTTTGTTAATTAGAAAAACAAATAACGATATAAGAGATGAAAAATCAAATGTTAGGATATTTTGTAGATTATATAATTTACACATACAATTCATTAAAACTAAATTGTGTAAATATCCTAGAGGATGGTGCAGACACTCAGTAGTGAAACCAGCAGAACGATCAAGCAACCACAGAGACCTGGAGCTCTGGATGCCATCCAATTTTCTGGGCTCGATGAATCTGTAAATATGTATCAGTGCATTGAAAAGTTACAAAACATGAAATATAAAAAAAATACATACAAATTAAATACCCATTATATTCTTAATCAGCAGCATAAAGGATTTTAAAGTTAAAATGTACCTGAAGTTCCACCAGACCAGACTAGAGGACCCATGGATATAGAAGAACTGTGATGAAAGTCCACAGACCTCCCCGGCCTCATGTGATGTCCAGAATGACAATTCTAAAGATTAAAGGTAGATCCGATGTTAAGGTGTTTGTTTTTAAAATTACTAGGTCTATGTTCACTATCATAATAATATTATATTTTTACTCGACATCATTTTCCTTTTCAACACTCGCATATAATCATTTTTATGAGTCACATACAGTATGAGGAGATAAATATAATTCAAACATGCGGAGATTTAAGATTTAAGTACAGTAGCGCCCTCTAGTGACGTCACGCGTAAGAGCGTGAAATTATCATTCATGTCAACTATTCTGATGGAGCGGCGACACAACACGGTTATGCCTTTGAACATGGGCGTAAATTCCGGGGGGGACGGAGCGGACACCTCCCGCTCCATTCCAAAATCAAGTAAACTGGCATGCTCTATTGTCATGAATATATTTATGTTTATCTAAACTTATTGTGTAATCAGAAGAAAATACAAACTAAAAAATGCGTTTTAAGTTTCTAAACTGTTGAGTTCCCCCTCCTCTGCCTCTCACAGTGGTTTGGTCCACTGCCTGCTCGTCCCGTTCATCTCACCTGCGCATTGCGCAACACATTTCAGTTATGCGGCTCATTTCGTCAATGGTTGTTGAACTCCAGTAAGAAGTCTATTTTATTCACTTTAAATGAAGTGATTCTCTTTAATGTAGTTGATGCTGATTCATTAATAAATTAGTTGTTTTAGAAAATGCTGATTATAGATGTATTTTTTCCATGAATCTGCTATGCTAGCGATTAAAACTTTACTTAGCTAGTAAACGTTAGCTTGTTACAGAGGACGTCACTGCAACTAACACGCCGAAGCCGTTTCTCACGCATTGTTTTATTTTTGCGACCTGGCATGATGTGAACATTAACGGCCACAATTAGCCACCGATCCTGCCATTCAGGTCCCGTGTCACACACAGCCGCGATCATACCGGTTACAGTTTTGTGACGTTGGCACTATATCTAACGTCCATAAAAGTTGCTCAGCTTTTACACAGTTGGAGAAGGTCGTTTTATCATCATATATTTTACATTTACCAGATGCTTTTATCCAAAGCGACTTACATTGCATTATGTAATGTGCAATTTACGTATGTGCAATACCCTGGGATAGAACCCACAACCTTGCGTCGTTAACGCAATGCTCTTACCACTGAGCTACAGGAAAGCTTTTTGTGCAGTATGTGCGAGGTGGATAAGATAAACATTCAGTTTACTGAAACTCGGCCGATTAATCAACGAGTAAAACACAGAATTAAGCATCTGTCACTGTTACTGACTGTTTGTTTTTGAACACTAACATGAACAAAGTTTGTTGGCGGAGGCAGTGCACTACAGGGCAAAATAACACCCACTCATTAATGTCGATGTATGGTGACTTTGTCAGACGATGTTGTAGTATAAATCAGGATAACAAGTGTTTAAAAAGTGACTCATTGTTAACATGTAGTGTCATGGGTTGTGTGTTTTATATTTGATTCCTGTCTTCACAACAGAGACAAAAAATATATAAATGGATAAAACCTTTTTTTTCACTTGTAGTACAGTATGTGACAATTCTGTTCAGTTATAATATAACTGCAAGTCTGCATGATAAACATATGAACCTAATGCATATTGTCGCTTTGTGTCATAGTTTTGACAGTATTATTTGTGTCCCCTTCAAAGATTTCTCTTTGTATGAAATTTTATGTGTATTGTCCCCCTTACTGTTAAATGAGATTTTCGCCGATGCTTTTGATCATGAAGCTTACAATACCAAAGCGTTTGTGTGTTATATACCGTAAATAACTTGTTATCACTTCAATCATAATGAGAGCTTTATTAATAGTAGACATTGGCAAAATATTAGAAAATATTTGCAAATTATGCAAAATATGTATTAGTTCCTTGGTAGCCTATGATCAATCTTATATCTATAAAACATACATAACGGTATGTCTGTGTGAGTAAACAGTTATAAATATTTTATAGATATATGTATTGTCAAAATGTGTTAATAAAAAACAAAATGTGCACATGACAGTAGGCTATGTTAAGATTTGAATCTGCCTAAAGCCTAATATATTGTGAGGATTGGAACCGCTCAAAGCACACATCATTTTTACTGGTTTTGGACACCTGGGCGTTAAATTATTTGGTGAATTATTTGTAAACTCACCGCTGAACAGTGATTGTTGGTCAGAAGACACAGATGAACAGAACAGTGCAGGTAAACTTTGGTGGCGTTTGCGTTGAAGATAAACATCCTGAAGGAGAAACGGCTTGTTGTTGAGTTGCCATTCTGAAGAAGCTTCACTGTGTTGTCTTTTGGATTTGGACACCTAAAAATATTGAGAAATAATTTGACTCATCAGACTGCATTACACTATAAAATGTGGCATGCAGTCAAATAATTTCATGCAGTATGCTTCAGATGTAGATTTTAAAGGAAAAAACATGCAATTACTGAGACTCCTGTTTAGAGAACCAATGGATTTATAAAAATGTTTGTGTCTTACTCTCTAATGATGAGATCCCAGCGCAGACTGTAATCTGGATCATTCACAGGTGTAGCCCAACATGTGTCAATCACTGTGACAAACTGACGACTGTCAACCCCGTCAACACCAACCTCAACAAAAATTGACTGGTTGAGTTTTGCATTAAAACTAGCTTGGAAGGGCTGAGAGAACTCAGAATCCTGATATGGAACCATTCGCAACTGATACCTCCCTGCACCAGCGGGAAGATTATCTTGCACAATGCTGGAAAAATAATCAATTTTGAGAGTTAAAGCCCAGAATACAGATAAAAAAGTGTATGATGAAAGATATTGCAAATAGATACAGCCAGTGTCAAATTAAGACTGTGGATTATAAATACACCACGAGAGTAAATTTGACCTTTTCAACACTGGCGATTTTGCTGTAGTGTTTGTGAATGAAAGTTTGACAAAGTAGAAATTTAGTCTTACGTATCCACTGGGTTGATATCTATTGTAGAAAGATTTTGTGTTTTGGGGTAAACACAGCTGAAATTTAGCTTCAGTATTTTCTCTCTGCTGATGAGACTTGCGGCTGACTCTGGCTTCACGAAAATAAAGTTCTCGTAGATGATATGAGTGGCATTGGACTGTGGGCAATAGACACTTTTTGATTAAATACAGTTAAAAGTCAGAAAATGATTTTGATTGAATCAATTGTTCAGTGTGAGTGTATGTGAATTGTTTTTAATATTGAGTCTTACCCCAAGTCTGGTGCCACAGATGTGATCATTGTTATCAAAGTGAAACTGCACTCTTCCATTCTGGATGGTTCCTCTGCAGCTGGGCTCATTGAGATGAAGAACATGAGCTGAAAAACCAGCTTCAAACAGCTGACAGCGAGACAGAGATATAGATCCTGAACTGCTCTCACAAGTTTGAGACGAATCTGAGGAAAAAAATTCAGCGTTCAAAATTTTTTTTTTTCACATTTGAGATTTTGTTGTGAAGTGATACTAACCAAAGGAATGAGGTTGAGGTCTGGTATGGTTGTATGCGCATAAACAACCGAGAACACCATTTCTCATTCTACAAAGTTCATCTTCAGTACAGTTGAGTGAAAGGCATGGATCAGTCACAGCTAAGAGAAGAACAGAGAGAGATGAAGCGCATTTATACTACATAGAGTCCACTGAATAATAATAGATGAGGGCTCCACAACTTCATAAAAGTTAAAGGATGGAGGGAATGGGATGGATGTTTAGTTCTATATACTTGATAACTCTCAAAAATGACATGATCTAGAGAAGTCTATTTTCTTTCACTTTAGGCTAGGAAGTTGCTGGATGTTACGATGTGGCTCTCAAATCCATTTACTAATTCACATGAGCCCAAACTCATTTTTTTTATCAAAATAACATAAAAGTACTTATGGATCAATTTCGCACAGCACATACTGGTTTTGGTTTCTGTGGTTGTGGGCGTCTCAGTGGTCGTTGTTTCTGTGGTTGTGGGCGTCTCAGTGGTCGTTGTTTCTGTGTCTGTGGGTGTCTCAGTGGTCGTTTTTTCTGTGGTTGTGGGCGTCTCAGTGGTTGTTGTTTCTGTGGTTGTGGGCGTCTCGGTGGTCGTTGATTCTGTGGGAGTCTCAGTGGTCGTTGTTTCTGTGGTTGTGGGAGTCTCAGTGGTCGTTGTTTCTGTGGTTGTGGGAGTCTCAGTGGTCGTTGTTTCTGTGGTTGTGGGCATCTCAGTGGTCGTTGTTTCTGTGGTTGTGGGCGTCTCAGTGGTCGTTGTTTCTGTGGTTGTGGGCGTCTCATTGGTCGTTGTTTCTGTGGTTGTGGGCGTCTCATTGGTAGTGCTTTCTGTGGTTGTGGGCGTCTCTGTGGTCGTTGTTTCTGTGGTTGTGGGCGTCTCAGTGGTCGTTGTTTCTGTGGTTGTGGGCGTCTCAGTGTTAGTTGTTTCTGTGGTTGTGGGCGTCTCAGTGTTAGTTGTTTCTGTGGTTGTGGGTGTCTCAGTGGTCGTTGTTTCTGAGGTTGTGGGCGTCTCAGTGGTCGTTGTTTCTGTGGTTGTGGGCATCTCAGTGGTCGTTGTTTCTGTGGTTGTGGGCGTCTCAGTGGTAGTTTTTTCTGTGGTTAAGGGCGTCTCAGTGGTCGTTGTTTCTGTGTCTGTGGGCGTCTCAGTGGTCGTTGTTTCTGTGGTTGTGGGCGTCTCAGTGGTTGTTGTTTCTGTGGTTGTGGGCGTCTCAGTGGTTGTTGTTTCTGTGGTTGTGGGCGTCTCAGTGGTTGTTGTTTCTGTGGTTGTGGGCGTCTCAGTGGTTGTTGTTTCTGTGGTTGTGGGCGTCTCAGTGGTCGTTGTTTCTGTGGTTGTGGGCGTCTCAGTGGTCGTTGTTTCTGTCGTTGTGGGTGTCTCTGTGGTCGTTGTTTCTGTGGTTGTGGGCGTCTCATTGGTAGTGCTTTCTGTGGTTGTGGGCGTCTCTGTGGTCGTTGTTTCTGTGGTTGTGGGCGTCTCAGTGGTCGTTGTTTCTGTGGTTGTGGGCGTCTCAGTGTTCGTTGTTTCTGTGGTTGTGGGCGTCTCAGTGGTCGTTGTTTCTGTGGTTGTGGGCGTCTCAGTGGTAGTTGTTTCTGTGGTTAAGGGCGTCTCAGTGGTCATTGTTTCTGTGTCTGTGGGCGTCTTAGTGGTCGTTGTTTCTGTGGTTGTGGGCGTCTCAGTGGTAGTGGTTTCTGTGGTTGTGGGCGTCTCAGTGGTCGTTGTTTCTGTGGTTGTGGGCGTCTCAGTGGTCGTTGTTTCTGTGGTTGTGGGCGTCTCAGTGGTAGTTTTTTCTGTGGTTAAGGGCGTCTCAGTGGTCGTTGTTTCTGTGTCTGTGGGCGTCTCAGTGGTCGTTGTTTCTGTGGTTGTGGGCGTCTCAGTGGTTGTTGTTTCTGTGGTTGTGGGCGTCTCAGTGGTTGTTGTTTCTGTGGTTGTGGGCGTCTCAGTGGTCGTTGATTCTGTGGTTGTCTCAGTGGTCGTTGTTTCTGTGGTTGTGGGAGTCTCAGTGGTCGTTGTTTCTGTGGTTGTGGGCGTCTCAGTGGTCTTTGTTTCTGTGGTTGTGGGCGTCTCAGTGGTCGTTGTTACTGTGGTTGTGGGCGTCTCAGTTGTCGTGGTTTCTGTGGTTGTGGGCGTCTCAGTGTTCGTTGTTTCTGTGGTTGTGGGCGTCTCAGTGGTCGTTGTTTCTGTGGTTGTGGGCGTCTCAGTGGTCGTTGATTCTGTGGTTGTGGGCGTCTCAGTGGTCGTTGTTTCTGTGGTTGTGGGCGTCTCAGTGGTCGTTTTTTCTGTGGTTGTGGGCGTCTCAGTGGTCGTTGTTTCTGTGGTTGTGGGCGTCTCAGTGGTCGTTGTTTCTGTGGTTGTGGGGGTCTCAGTGGTAGTTGTTTCTGGGGTTGTGGGCGTCTCAGTGGTCATTGTTTCTGGGGTTGACGGCATTTCAGTGGTCGTTGTTTCTATGGTTGTGGGCGTCTCAGTGGTCGTTGTTTCTGTGGTTGTGGGCGTCTCAGTGGTCGTTGTTTCTGTGGTTGTGGGCGTCTCAGTGGTCGTTGTTTCTGTGGTTGTGGGCGTCTCAGTGGTTGTTGTTTCTGTGGTTGTGGGCGTCTCAGTGGTCGTTGTTTCTGTGGTTGTGGGCGTCTCAGTGGTAGCTGTTTCTGTGGTTGTGGGCGTCTCAGTGGTCGTTGTTTCTGTGGTCGTGGGCGTCTCAGTGGTCATTGTTTCTGTTGTTGTGGGCATCTCAGTTGTCATTGTTTCTGTGGTTGTGGGCGTCTCAGTGGTCGTTGTTTCTGTGGTCGTGGGCGTCTCAGTGGTCATTGTTTCTGTTGTTGTGGGCATCTCAGTTGTCATTGTTTCTGTGGTCGTGGGCGTCTCAGTGGTCGTTGTTTCTGTGGTTGTGGTTATATCAGTGGTAGTGGTTTCTGTGGTTGTTGGCGTCTCAGTGGTCGTTGTTTCTGTGGTTGTGGTTATATCAGTGGTAGTGGTTTCTGTGGTTGTGGGTGTCTCAGTGGTCGTTGTTTCTGAGGTTGTGGGCGTCTCAGTGGTCGTTGTTTCTGTGGTTGTGGGCATCTCAGTGTTCGTTGTTTCTGTGGTTGTCTCAGTGGTAGTGATTTCTGTGGTTTTGGGCGTCTCAGTGGTTGTTGTTTCTGTGGTTGTGGGCATCTCAGTGGTAGTGGTTTCTGTGGTTGTGGGCGTCTCAGTGGTCGTTGTTTCTGTGGTTGTGGGCGTCTCTGTGGTCGTTGTTTCTGTGGTTGTGGGCGTCTCCGTGGTCGTTATTTCGGTGGTTGTGGGCGTCTCTGTGGTCGTTATTTCTGTGATTGTGGGCGTCTCAGTGGTCGTTGTTTCTGTGGTTGTGGGCGTCTCCGTGGTCGTTGTTTCTGTGGTTGTGGGCGTCTCAGTGGTCTTTGTTTCTGTGGTTGTGGGCGTCTCAGTGGTCGTTGTTTCTGTGGTTGTGGGCGTCTCAGTGGTTGTTGTTTCTGTGGTTGTTGGCATCTCAGTGGTAATGGTTTGTGTGGTCTTCACGGTGGTATGTGTTTCTCTAGATGTGGGGATCACAGTTGTAGTGTTTTCTGTGGTTTTGGGCAAATAAGTGGTAGCTTGAGAAAAGTTGTCAACACGGTTAGAAATGGTTAATTAAGAAGCAAACAATCAGTTATACCTTATAAATTCAGAAGCATCTGTACATTTATTTACGGAAACTGCAGCAAGTTGGTCCCTCAAACTAATAAATGTTACACGATACTACACAATAATGAATACACAACTGATAGCTTATTATTTACTATGCTTTGGTACCCCCATCTTTTTAATATTATAACTGTCAAAATATTTTTGTACTTTAAAAATTTGTTTTTTCCAGAACTTATTTATTTATCTTTTTTGCTGTGAGAATGTGGAAATATTATCAAAGATGACCGTCACCGCACATGCTACTCTTTGACATCTCACAGTAGCATTCACGACGTCGTATGCTCTATCCCATATTCGATGGGCAAGGGCATGAAGAACAATGCAGAAAATTTGGGGCAAAACAATCACAGCGCCCCCTGTGGACTTTGTGTCTCAAAACTATTGCAATAGTAACCTGATGGTACGTATTTTGTGGTGCTGCAAACAGTTTACAGAGGTATGTACTTCCTATGACACCAGGTTGAAAAATATTGTATAACAACTTTTGGAGGAAAATTAAAGTAATGAAATTTTGCTAAAAGAACGAGTGCTCTGTCAGTAGAGCTAAGAGCACTGAATTACTATACAAGAAGAATAGCTAAGTTTACCCTGAAGAGGAGAGCAACTCGTAAGAAGTGAAGCAAGTTTTATATTGTGTATTATGCGCGATTCTCAATTTTTTTTTATCACTCCTAGTGTTTATCTTAAACAGCACACATATTATGTAGATGACTTTGGACAATAAAGTTAAATAGTTTTTTTTTAATAGACAAGCTGATAATAAGTGGGAAATATCGTCTCACTTAGACCACATGTCCGTTTGTAGTCACGGCAGCAATCCTTATAATAGGTGCATTTCTCATCACAATAACATCCACGATGGCAGGTATGGTTTTCTCCAGGACAGCAGAGTAGTGTGGGGTGAGCACATGATCCTGAAAGTCAAGCAAATCACACACATTAATACAAAGAGCAGAGAAATCAATTCTGTCTTTACTTACCCACCCTAATGATTCTGTGTACAAAAATATGAATGTTGAATATAACAAAACAAATAGTACAAATATATTTATATAATTATAATACATTTTTAAAGAGACAACTATTTTTATATCTGTTTGTATTCATTGGGGTCCAAACCTGCTTTAACCGCTTTCTGTTTGTAAGCAACTTTTCCATATTCGGGGAAATATGTTAATGTAAACTCAGTGTTATTGAAACCGTAAACATGAACTTCAACAAATTGCCTGTTCTTAAAAACATTTCACCTGAGGCCCTGTTTCCCAATTCTCCAAACATGTTTGGACCCCTATACTTGTTGCTTGTGGGCCATTTGAACTTTATAATAATGCAAAAGTTTTGTTGAGGCTGGTCAGGATTATAGTAAGATACTAATTAGTGATGCACCAGTGTCTCTGCCGCTTTAACATCATCGACATTTAGGCAATAGCATGAAATGGCATGTATATTAACTAACTGCATGGAGGCAATTAGTTGAATGTTTGTTGAATAATCCAACTTTTTTCTATGATCAAATAAGTAGACTTGATAAAACGAGATGCAATCTCTAAAAAATATAGCTTATAGTTATAAAAATTGATTAATGTTCTAATGTAAACCGAGCACCGGCAGAAAACCATTGTTCAGGGATGGTCAAAATGTCTTGGACAAATTTTTAACAGACTTCACTAGGGCTGCCCTTGACTTGAGATTTATCTGGTCGACTAGTTTTTCATTTAGGTCAGTATCCTATTCTCACGTTTAAGATATATATTTAAATATATATATAAATAACATTCAGATGATGGTTTAAGCTTCACATATTAAAAATATATTTTATGTAACATTGCAACCATTGTTATTGTCAAACAAAAGCTATTAAAAACAATAATAATGAGCTTTTAAAATATAAATTAAGCGCTGAAGTGCATGCATAATGCAATCCGCTGTGACACCGCCATAAGTTATGATAATACGTCTCAATATCATTTTTCTCTAGTCTGCATAAGTGTCTTCTAGTCGAATAAGGAATACGTGACTGAAACGGGGGAAGCCTAGACATTGCAGTTTGACAACAGCGCTAAAGTTTATTAAAGAAATGTTCAAATAAGAAAGGGTCAAATAGGAGTTAATGTTCTTGATAAAATAAATTTTGGATATCAAAAGTCCCTTTTGTAGATTGTCATGTTGTCTTATTGTTGTTTTTATCTTAACTTGCACCTCTCTGAAAACGTTGGTCAGTTGAATGTGAAACGGATCCAAGTCAAGTTAATTTCATGCAGAAAAACAAGCTTGTATTGTATAGTACTGTATGTAACGGACCAATATCGTTGTCGGAATCGACGGACAGTTGTTTGTTTAAATCGGCCCCCAAAAATCATATCGGTGCATCGCTAATACTAATACTTAATGTTGGATAATTATACAAACTATAGAATGTTAAATGAAAACATGAACAAGTTGAAAAATTATGATTAATGAAATGAATAATGTATGAATACACTTGTTTGGGTGGACGACCACATACTGTAAGCCTTTATTAAGTTTATGTGAATTTTTGCAATTGTCTGGCAGGGGAACATATGAGTACTGGAAGTCAAACGTTTGTCTATTCAGAGCTACTTGTTTAATAAGAACTACAACAAGGCTTTAGCGAAACACAACCCAAGTGTATGGTTTCTGTAAACAATTTTTTTAAATAACATTAACAAACATGCTTCAAAGCTTGTCGCAGAAATCAAAGATCATCAAGGTCAAGTGATACAAGTGTTAGTTCACTAAAAAGAAAACTGCAATGGGAACTATAAGGCTAAATGGACCTTCATTTACACACTCTGTAAAGTGCTGGGTTATTTTCAACCCAGCGTTGGATCAAAAAGGGATGAACCCAAACATTGGTTTGTAAATTAAATGTGCTGTTTTTTTTTCAATTAAAAATGCTGGGATGTTTGAACACATTTTAATAAATAAAGCAGTACTCTGTTAAAGACTGGAAAAAGAAAAAAAAACACACCCTTTAGAAAATCCTTATCAAATAACAATTTTGATTTTAGCAATGGAGAGCAAGGGATCAAAACATAAAGTCAATGTAAGTACAGTAAAGACATAAGGTGGAAGATTAATGACAGTCAGTACCTGGTTTGTGTCCATTGATTATTTCACCTGTTATATACAAAATACAGTATAACTATGATGATGTAATATTTGAAATGTTCAAACATTGAAATAATTCTTTAGGACAACACTTATTAGATGTAAAATGAAAGACTCACAATTAATCAGCACCAGAACAATCACATACAATGAGATTAAAAGCCTCATTGTGACAGACTACCCGTCCTGCACCTGCACACATAATGCATGAACATGAAACATTCACAAAATAGGTCTACATTTTGAATATAATACTAAACATTTTTATTGCACATTTGTAGTTAAAAATTTAAGTATTCAAAGAATTTACCATTTTATGTTAAAACACATCTTACCTGAATATTACTTGAGATAAACCGCTTCTGCAGCGCAAAATCAGTAAGATTATACCTTCAGCAGCTGAAGCAGAGTAGTGATGCTGGTGGTAAGATGCTGCTTTATATTATTAAATGTGGGTGGAGCTTTAAATATTCACAGAAATTAACATACTCTAAACTAGTTTATCTTCATGTGACAGGGAAATATTCAATGAACAGTGGGCTTCCTCAGAAGTCACCGATTAAATGATCTCAATGCAGATGGAATGCATGAGGATATACAGTTTGATCTTTTCATGATGACTCATATGGTTAAATCACATCAAGTATGGTTCTCCCACTTTAAGAATAGCTATTTTCTTTTTAAAGTTATAAACGCAAAGCACAGTCAACAGTAAGGGCAAATGCTATGAAAAATCATTCATGCCTTTGACAAAGGTGAACTCCAACATTTTTATTTTTTTCATCATTGAAAATATTGAATTCAATCTGGCTTCTGTTATTGAAAGTAGTCTAACATTATTATATGCTCTTTGTCTTACACGCTACCTGTCCCAATGTGATAGTAAACATAAATAAGTTGATTATTTCATGGTATGACAATAACATTTATTTACCTTATCGCTAAATAGTTGAATTGATGGACACTAACATACTGGATTATTAAATGTGATTCTTAACATACAGTATTCACTAGTTTAAGTGTTTAAAAATATGGACATAAATGGATTGAAATGAACGTCATTTATTATTCACAATTATAATACGGTCAGTTCTGGTACTTGATTCTGATTGGCTGAGTGGAGTTCTAAGCCATTATTAAAGCCTAGATTTATAACGGCTGACCGCAGAACATAGCCTTAATATATATATATATATTCTATGAAATCTTGCCACGCAAATGGAATATCCGTTTTATAAAAGAAATGAGCCCCCATGAAGAAGTGGGTTTCAGTGCATTTTTTAACAGCTATGAGGTTTAAAGCACACCGCTTCACATCGTGCCACAACACCCTTAGCTGTTATAAAATTCACTGTAACCCACGGCTTCGTGGGGCTTATTGCTTTATGAATTTATTCATATGTTACATGTATATTATGAAATGTACAAAATGCTTGTATTAAATCTGATAACCTTTTACATGCAGCAAAAGATTTGTAAAGTACATTAATTATACACTCTTTATGGGAAATGATTAGGCCTACAATGGAAACAAAGGAACATTGAGTTATAATGTTGACTCCCTCTTCTAAAATACTTTGTGTTCTGCTTAAGGATTCAGATCTGTAAGCCAAAATTTTAATGCAGCAGTATACAATATTTCAAAGAATTGCATGTCGCAACAGTTTGGGAGAGGCCTTTTCTATTCTAATGTAACAATGCCTCTGTACAAAGCAAGTTTCTGGTTCAGAAGAACTTGACTGTCCTGCTCAAAACCCAGACCTGAATCTACTGGAACACATTTGGTATGGCTTGAAATCCAGATTACCAACCTGTCATTACCCACAATCAGTGCCTTTTAATTTGCACAACAGTAATTTTGAAACAGATAAATACTCTTTACAAAACTGCAACAACGATGGATTCAAAATCCTTTGGAATGTCATTGGCATAGTTTTTTGTTCAATCAATTTCTTTTAAAACCATTATAATTTTGTTAGAGTGAACTCACTGAGATAAGTTTCACTGGTCCTACTCCCCAGGCCTTGGACCAGTGTCAGTCCGGCATGGGAGACAGGGACTCTGACGAGGAGGCTAAAGACAAAAAGACAAAAATGGAATAAGGCTAAAGACAAAACTCACTCAACTTTCTCTCTCTCGCTGGCCTCTGTTACATTAGGTTTTTGAGTCCAAGCTATAAGACCAGTGTGTTATGTGAAGACTTGGAAACAAGCGTTTTGTAAAGAATCTTACTCTGAAATGTCACATTCAATTAAATTTCGACATTCAATTTTTCTTGCTGAACTTCTTCAATTTCCCTTCATCAGACAGAGCACAATAACAATACTAGAACATTGTTTAGCCTTTGTAAGGCAAGATGTATGAAACTTTGGTCACTACCTGAAACATTTAATCATGTAATTAAGTCTCTGTGATGTTCTGTTGAACAACATTAGAAGTAAAAGTGAAACAAGACATTTCTCCCGCAAATGAGTATCAGTGCTGTCACATTGAAAAATAAAAAAAGATTTTATAATTATAATACAATAATTAAGGAAATGTAAAGATCCACACCTCTGTCAAAGAAACACGCCTAAAGTGGGAATGCTTTTCAACGCATGATTAAGTCTATATGTATGCTGTCAGAATGCCCATAAAATATAAACCACAGTTTTGATTTAGTCTAAATTGTCTTCAGTGCTGCTCTCCATAGTGCAGCATAAGAGATTCTAATGTGATAAATTGAGTATTTTATTAAACATTTTGTTACATTTTAGACGCAATATTATGCTTCGCTAACAAAAAGCCATAAACTAAACGAGTTTCCAGCCCTGCCATGCTGATGTTCGCTATTTTTAACCAGCATAGACCTAATTTTGTTTGTAAACAGTGTAACACGGTTCTGTGGGCGGAGACAAATTGGTGGTAGAAAGCGCCAAGGGTCAGCGTTAAAATCCACCTTGCAACATTGGATCATGGATTGTCCGTATACCTGCTCAAAATATTTGATAGTTTACAAGCAGAAAACCAAGTGTCTTACAATAAGGGCCTAAGTCAGTGGTGTCAAACTAGACACAGTGGTGTCTAAACACAGTTTAGCTCCAACCAATTCCAACCCACAGCTGTTTAGAGGTTTCTAGTAATCCTAATGACATTGATTAGATGAATCAGGTGTGTTTGATTAGCTGGGACTACGGCATCTCTCTTGCTTTGCTCATACCATCAACCTTTTGTTAAGAGGGCGATTGAAGAAAATGATGCTTTGGCAGACATCCGTAGCAGAGCAGGTGGTGTCTTTTTTCAGGAGCAGCACTTAGGCCACTGAAAAACTGATTGTTGCCCAAGAACGAATGGGCAGAGAGTCCCTGAAGCTTCTTCAGGAAGTGGACACCAGATGGAACAGCACGCATGATATGCTGCAAAGACTTGTTTTCCTCAAAGAGCCTGTTGGTGCTGCTTTGGCTAGTTTGTCGGGCGACATTATACCACTTTCTAGTGCAGATTTTGACACCACTTTTGAAAGCCGGTAGGTACTGGCGCCGTTTAAGTATTCCACTGCTATCTACAGAGAAGTGAGTGTCAGCTTCCCAATCATTATGATGATTCAGCACAAGGTGTCCCAAAAAACCGCCCTGGCAAAACATGCATCTGATATTCTTAGGGATGGATCTTCAACAGTGCCTCAACAAGTAGTGCAGTAACGTTGAGTCTATAGTGTGCTTGCAATGGCCACATTGCTAGATCCCAGATTTGAGACTCTTGGGTTTGGCAACCAGGATTGTGCCCGTGAAGCTGAAAGGCTTTTGACGGGTGAATACGGCTTACCAGGGAGCATGCCTCATAAGCAGAAGCATCAACATCTCAGGCATCTACATCTCAGAATCCACCATCCTCATATGACCTGTGGGAGCTTCTGGAAAGCCGGGTCTGTGAGACAAAACAGCATCATAGCTTTAATGCTGATGCCACCATTGAGGTTAAAAGACACATCAATGACGCATACCTGCCCCGAAGTGAGGACCATCTCAAATACTGGCAGGCCCATAAAGAGTACCCCCATCTGCATGTTTGTAGCTAGAAAATATCTAGCCATTACAGCCACATCTGTTCCATGTGAGCATATATTTTCTAAAGCAGGGGATGTGATTTTTGAAAAACGGACACGCTTAAGCCCCAGCACAGCAGAACAAATAATATTCTTGAATAAATATGTGTTATTGCATCTGCATTTGTGCATTTGTGTTTTTAATTATGTGTGTTTGTGCCCCCCTCCCACAATGTTAACGTTCCTTTTTTTACCTGCGCATTCCAAGTGTAAAGAACAAGACACTGCAGAGAGTTGAGAATCCAAGTGCAGGTGGACTGTGAGATGCTTGGTATGCAGTAAAACTGATAATACTTCACAAAGCATATACATGGTACAGATAAGGCTTGAACACAGCTCAGAAAGGGAGTTTTTGAATAGTGAGTGAGTCCCTAGACCATAAGAGGATGAATGGATAAAAGGCCCACTCCTTGAACACAGTTGTAGAAAGTGAATGTTAAGATGATAATGAATATGAAAACCATTCTCGCTCTGCGTCAAACTCATGCGTCACGCTAAAAATAAATTGAACAGAGTTTATAGAAGTGTAATTTTAGTTTCACTGTGAAAAATCAACAATGGAGCAAATTAAGGCGTGTGAAACACAAGTCTTTAATTTACTGTCAAATATACATGTATTTAATGCATCAAATAAACAAAAAAAAATTCAACATAATATGCCCCTGTGACACATGTCTGTAAACTTAAAATCATCAAGCAAAAGATTCAGAAAATGCTATTTCAATGTTCTGTAATTTGATAAATAAGTTATTTTTTTTATTTTAAAACAAGTAAAGTAACATAAAAAACATGTGTTGCCATGATTTGTTGATCATATCATTTTTAAAAGGGTATCCACAGAGGTCTTTTAAAGGCTTCGGGACCCATATATGAAACATAGATAAACATTTGTTTTCATTGGTTTTTCTGTACCGAACTGAATGCCTCAACCTTGAAGTCCAGGGCCCCCCTGGGCTCATGGTAGTCAAGGGCCCCTGGGCACTTCGTTGCCCCCGGTCAGTAATCCTTCCCTGGTTGTATGCTCCACAGTGGAGGAACCTGAAGCTGCTTGATGTGATAACCAGAGAGCAAAGGTGGGTAGTTACGCGCTAAGTTTACTTCGCTACATTTACTTGAGTAACATTTTAGAAAAGATGTATAGGCCTACTTTTAAATCAAAGTTATAAACGTTTACTCTTACTTGAGTAAAATTCTAATAGAAAATATGTACTTTTACTTCGCTACATTGCGTGACAATCCTTCGTAAATTCGTTTTAAAATATGCATTTTAAAACGTGTTGTTTATTTCAAGGTTGTCGTTTCTTTTTACGGGATCAATTCTTCAATTCCCAATTCTTTTGAGTCGATTCGTTTGAAAGCCATTTACATTACATTTACATTTAGGCATTTGGCAGACGCTTTTATCCAAAGCGACGTACATTGCTTTATCCTATACATTTTACATAGGTATTTGCAATCCCCTGGGATCGAACCCACAACCTTGCGTTGTTAACGCAATGCTCTTACTTAATTTAACCTTAATTTAACAATGGGCAAAACCATTTGAATGGGCTAATGAATCAGTTTAAATGATTTGTTCAGTCCGCAGGACGATCTGAATCATATGAAACTCGCTCCTCGTAGCGCAAAACTTAAAAACACGCAGACTACGAACAGCGTTGGATGAAGTGGTTATGAATCTATATCTATACAATCAAAACTGCAAATGTGTCATATTGTCTACCAGCAATGATAGATGCCCCGCATATCCGCGCGACCTACTCTGTAAAACACAGAGACGTGGGTTTGCAGAAATATACATTTGAAGAACAAAAGGAAGAAAACTTGTTGATGGGCGTGTGGTTCACTGTTTACTCTTTGTTTACAAGTAAGAGCGTTTCGCAACACACACGTGACACAACAAGAGAAAACATGAGCTTTGTCAAAAATGTGTATATAATTTAAGAGAGCACTGCAAATTCTAGATCATCTGAGGAAATGCTCTGAGTTTTGTTACATGCATTTTAAACGCTTCATTGTCTATTATTCTAAATAAGTTGTGTAAACTTGACATCAGGACAAGATTAAATTTATAGAAATGCTTGTCACTTCTGTGTCACTTTACCCACCTCTGCCAGAGAGACATTTTGATAGATTCAGCACTCTTTCTCTTCTAACTAAACATATAACCAAAACAAATAATGACCAAGCAATATTACATAACATATACTACCACCATTTGGTAAGGTAAAATGATAGCAAATCAAAGAAGAAGGTTTCCTCTCTATTTGTTTGAGCATCCATACACTGAAAGTCTGGTCATTCTGGATCCATGGATGTCTCCCTGAAAGACGTCCTCAGTCATCATGTTGCAAGGCCAAAAAAAATTATATGATCCCAAGGTTTATCTAAGATTGAGATCTGTCTAGTGCACAGTAGCTACATGTCATATAAGACATATAATATTACCGTATGCCCCATTGATTAAATGAAACTAATGCTGTCATAGTTAAACTATATTTGAGAAATTTGGCATTAGTGTGAAAATCTTTGCTTGACAGGGACAGCTGCCTCTCGACCTGCCACTGCTTCACAAGTAAGAAGGGAAAGTTCTCATAACTTTGGGTAACATTCCCTACAGGTTATGTTAATATTTTAAAGAAAACATTTACATGTCATGTTCAACGAATGGTTTAAAAAATTGTATAAGGTTAAACATGAACTGGGAAATAATATTTTGATTAGAACATTCCAACAATGTTCTTGTAATGACATGTGTGAACAAATAACATTTTGCCGGGAGCATTTTAAAAACGTCTTGGGAATGTTGCAAGGCACCAAATTAAAATGTTCTCGTCACATCATCGTCACAATGTTTCATAATAACAAAGTAAGAACACATGGTAACCACCTTAGAATACTGTTTCTTACTTAATGTGTAACTAAGAAGGAATTACTGCAGAGCTAACAGGTAATTCCTCATTAATACTGACATCTGCTCTATTAACTACTATGGAAGATGTGTTAACAAATCAGTATGGACTAGCATTTTATAATTTTGTCAAGTAACAGTTATTTTAACTATAGCTTTTGAATTCACTCATTCATCCTTAAGAACTACTATTAGTTATCTTCTTATTCAGATTCTACATAAATGACTATGAAGTAACTACTAATAAACCCTCATATACACAATTGACCATCACAATGATCAAGTAGTGGATATTTCTTTTTTATTTACTATTGAGTACTTCTATTGTGGAAAAACACTACTATTGCCACTATTACTGTTATAGAAATGCAATATGTATTTCTTGGAAAATGCGAAGTAACCAATTATTGATGTATGGAGTATTACAACATAATTCAGAGAGAATTACTTAGAACCTGGAACAGTATTCTAAAGTGGAAATGTAGGGAATCCATTAAGTTATGCGGTAATTCTTAAGTAATTATGAACGGGTTCCCTACATTTCCACTTTAGAACACAGTTGCAGGTAATTCTCTCTGAATTATGTAGTTATTCTTCATACATTAACAATGGGTTCCTTGTATTTTCACTTCCACCAGTTATTGCCTTACATACAGTGAAATCCTCTATGGTTACGTGATATATTCTGTGGAAAACAGACACAAATACTGTACTTGAAGATCATAAACCTGTTTGAGGTAAGTGGCTTATTATGACAAGGCAATAGGAGTGGGGGAGTTCATTTCTGGTTATTCAAAACAGAACAAAATATGTTGTGATGACTCTTTTGGAGTACAATAATTCAATGAAATAGATATTACATTTCTATAATAGTAGTAGCAATAGTGGCAAAAGTACACTGTAAAAAATACATGTGAAATCTACAGGAATCCACTGTGTCCATGCACTGGAAATAACTGTATTAGGGGTCACAGTGAATTACTGTAGTTTCAATGAGAAATTACAACACTGGTAAAAATATTGTGAAAATCACATTAAAGAGGATGTGCTGTACAAAGTCACAGTAATCAGTGCTGTCCTGTAGAAAGTCACAACAAACAAGTACCATGTGAAATGTACAGTTATTCCCTGTGTTCATGCACTGGAAATAACGTATTGGGGGTCACAGAGCATTAATGTATATTCAGTGAGAAATTACAATACTGATCAAATATTGTGAAAATCACATTAGAGGAATGTGCTAGAAAAAATACTTTGTTAACCTAACCAACACTGGCCTGTGGTAAATCACAACAATCAAGCATGAATGTTCATAGTTCTATATTATAAAGGGTTTAAAATATATATTTTCCCTGTTCACAGGTATAACAGTTAATCTTGGAATTGAGAAACTTCTGTGTGTATTCAGGGCACCTCTGAAATGGGACATAATCTAAAACAAAGTATTGGTATGATTTTCTTTTGAGTCTAGCACAACTAGACATTAAACATTGAACTGTTTTATAACCTTCTGTGAATAGATACTTAAATATGTTTGTGAAAATAGACTTTTCTCAATTAAATAATTTATTGATTTGTCATGAGGTTTTGTTTACAAGCAGCAGAAATGCATGGCATTGAAACAGGCTTATGATGTAAGCTACTGGTGGTTCTAAACTCTCTGGCCCGCGACGTCAACTTCCTGCAGCCTGATCAAACTCACCTGTTTGTAACTCCCTAGTAATGACTCAAACGTCATGCAGCGCTGCGCGAATCCGATCACAGAATTACATCAAAATACTGTGACAGGGGAATCAAGGGCAGCTTGTTCTGTAACTATTACAATCGCTCTCGCGGTACTTTGATGTCACACGCCGTCTGGGAGCAGCACCGCTGTCGCGGACGGCCAAAGACTATAGATACCAAGAGCCGAAACTCAATAGAATGTTCCATAAATGACTTCTTCATTTATTTGGCATATTAAAATTCACAGAAATCTTGCAAACATCAGATTTCAGTGTGGGCATGCAGAATGTCCTGCTGCATTTCTAACAGGTTCCTTGTTAGGATTAATCCAGAGTCCAGTAAGTGTAGTGCCAAGGTTCAGAGAAGCCCGAAAACTGGAAAGTCAGTACACCGAAAGAGGTCATACATGAACCCACGTGTCATTTCCTTCATCAGGGACTTCACAGAGTTTGACGGGCAAAATAACTTGTAATAACTAGATAAGGTCAATATAAAATAACTAGATTGAGGTTAATGTTTATTTAATCTAAATATTTTGTAAATCTATATATTATAATTTACTATTTATTATTTGTTTTTCAGAAATCTTCATGTGGAACAACCCGTTCAGCTGTGAATTATTATTATTTTTCTTAATTATATTTTAGCATTTTGTTGTTTGTTTAGGAAATGTTTTCAAATTGTGTTTTACCTTAAAATAGAGACAATGTATTTGTCAAACAGTGTGATCCACTTGTATAATTTTTTTCTTAATGGTATTATTCTTAAAGTCAGAAACTTTAAGTCGTAAAGATACCCAACCAGAATAAGTGATCTGTGATTCATTTCGGTTTTGGCTCTTGGTTACTTTTAAGCAATCATCCTAAGAAAGTAAGTAAACTAAAACCACATTAATAATTATATTCTTAAGTCAGGGGCTGTTTCCAAATCATCTACATTATCTGTCAAAAACACAGTTACTAACTGGCAGCAATTGACAAGTAACTTTCTGTATTTTTAAATACAGTGTATTACTTGTCAATGGCTGCCAGTAAATAACTGTAATTTTCACAATATATTTCTTACAGTGTAGTGCATTTCCATAATATGTGGTAGCTGTAAGTTAACTGTTACTTAACAAAATTATAAAATTCAGTAGGCTACTTATGTTATCATTTAGGAGTCTGTACGAAGAATATTCACATTAAAAAGAGCGTTTGAATAGCTGTGTAGGCAATGAAACCAGTCTGTTTAGTGCATCTCTCTAACAGTCAAAATAGTATTGATAACATTTCATGTTATTTTTATAAATAACCTTGCAATACATTGTAATCTTGTTAATGGCACTTTGGTGAATTAAAGTCCCAATGTCCTGAAAATCTGTACATTGTTCCATTGTCTCCCTCATGTGAATACATACATGCAAACTATATTTATTTATATATATATATGTGTTTGTGTCCCTGTTCCCTTTGTGGCATGCACGACATTTACACCTGTTTAAAAGCATTGTTAGTTATTAGTTTGCACTACATCAAAACAAGAAATTTAACATTTCAACAGAAAGGAGGTTCCCCATAACTACAGTACGCCTAATTGTTAAAAATACTTCATGAATAAAGTTTTTTGTGTTCTATTCTACAAAAGTGTCATGTTAATGTGAAATTCTTGTAAAATTGTATATTATAAACTGCTGAGATTCATTCTTAAAAAATCGTTTTCACTCATGGAAACCAATTCCTACTTGGTATGTTTAAACGTTTTACCTAATGTTTTAGTGTTGTCCGAATTTCATTGTTCAATTGAGTGAATTGTTCGCCGTTGAAAAGGTAAGTTTAGCAGTTAACAGTATCTTATACCATGGTGAGGCTGAGTTGGTTACATTTTGAAGAGAGGATGATTTCCAGGCTAAAAGAATTATAAAGTCAAAACTGAGTCTAATTGTAAATTATACTACATTTTGCCCGTCATGATACACGTGTTAAAAATAACATCCCTCCTGTTTCAGAACTTGGCCTACTTAAGTTCACCATTAAAAAGTGTTTTATGCTGTGTACCTTTTCAATATAATGTTAAAAACGTACAGCCACGTTCAAATGTGTAGCTACAATTAGTTTAGATATTGTAAAGTAGTGGAATTTTTAGCCGTTATGTTTTACTCTGTTCATTTGAGATATCAATTACATGTTTTCAGTTGCTTTGTTTGCTCGTCTATGAAATGATAACATTTTGTTTTGTTTGTCACTTCTGCTGCAAAATAGTTTGAAAAGATCACATAGATTCGCTTAATAGGACTAGGTTTTATAATCCCACTATATCAGCACAGTTGAATTGCCCAATAGGCCATTTACCACGCCTTATGCAGGGGGAAGCAGTCAAGAACGTGTAAGGTGGAAAGAAGTTCTGAGGTTTCACTGGTTCGTCGGATAGGCATCCTTTTTTCTTGCCAATATCAGAGAGACGTCTGATGATTCACGAGATCGCCCTGCAGCTAAAGAACTGGGATCGCCCCTAAATTGTTTAAATAATTAAAGGCATGATTGTGTAATCTAACGCTAAACAAGGGATGACAGAAAATGATTGATACAATTTTTTTATCATCAATTAAAAATCAACAAAGAAATTTCTTAAATATTTCACCTGGGTGATGAGGATCACTCAGTCGTTTTGTTTCAAACTTAAACGCTGTTAACGTTACAGGGTTTTTGACGAGCGAATGTGTGCAAATGTGCATTTTGTTCCTCTTTATCTAAACAGAGACATCAACAGGTTACAACATGTTTGTAGCTATACGGGTGCTAAGATTTTCTGTTGTAAAATACATTGGCCTAAATCTTGCACGAATTGCACAGGCTCAGAGGTGAGGATCTAAACGCAGTTTATTTAAGGGGTGATCCACAGGCAAATCCGAGAGTAGGCATAGGTCATACAATAAAAAAATCCAGGGCAAGACATAGAACACGATGAATGGAAGGAACTGTGACATAAACACAAAACCAAGCAACAAATTACTGACAAAGCCAGGTTTAAATAGACAGAACTAAATCCATAATAAAATCAGATGTGAATGATTAAACAATGAGTCCAGGCACTTATGGGAAATGTAGAGAAAGATAGTATGGGTGATGTTGAGAAGTGCCTCTTGTGGCTTTGAGACAGAAAGCAGCTGATGACTGTGACAAAATCTAATTTATAAAAGATGAAATGATACTGTGTGCACTGACAAATAAGCGTAGGTAACTGCTAGCCCTTCGGTCCCAAGTTTCTTAGACCTCAAATACATAAAATATGAACATTTTAGATATAATGTTTTTTCTGTGAAGAAAACGCTGTACTTCTTCAATAAAAATATCTTATTTCACTATATTTAGCCTTGCAAGACTAAATAAGCTGCTTTGGAAAGAACTGCCGTTCATTCCGTCAAGATATAAGGGGATGGAGCCACAAGGTTTTACTGACAGAGCCTACCCAACAAGATTTAGTCACAAGGTCTTTTTAAACTTTCAATGGCTACATTTTTGTAGAACAGGCAGACAGATGTAAAGAGTGACCTATAGTATTGACTTAATGGAAAAAAACACCACCGTAATAGGGCACTTCAGAGTGTGAGGCAAGAAGAGCATGTGCTCTGCTCAGGTTGAGACCAATCCGTGCATGTGCAGAGGTTACAATGAGGCAGGGAAATAAAACAGTGACGAGTCACTTACATGGCAAATATTCCTGTGATGGGTCTTGAGGCAGGCACGTAACACAGTGACAGGTCGTCAGGCAGGAGTGGCAGGAGTGGCAGGTCGACTGGCACTTCCCCCTTCCACTCAAAGATTTTGCAACCTCTACAGTAGGGGTGTCCAAAGTCAGTCCTGAAAGGGCCGGTGTCCTGCAAAGTTTAGCTTCAACCAAAATCAAACACCTGAACAGCTAATCAAGGTCTCACAAAGCAGACTAGAAACTTCCAAACAGGTGTGTTGAGCCAAGCTGGAGCTAAACTCTGCAGGACTGTGTTCCTCCAGGACCGAAATTGGACACCCCTGCTCTACAGAGCCAGCTTTGTAATTGCATCTAAATTATAGTTCTTAACTACATCATTTATTTTGTATTTTTGTGTGATACACAGTAGAGAAAATTTTACCTGATATGAAAAAAACACGGAAACGAGAATTCCGGATGATTCCGTGAGTCCAGCCTGTTCTTTTAATGGCTTGTTTAGCTTAAAATGGCGTATTCCACGTCGGTATTCCATAGAAAATAATGCCATAATTTTTGCGTATCCTATTTTGACAACAACAATAAAACATGTTTTTGAAGGAATTGTCTTTTCCGTTTCACTCATTGCTGCTTTGTTTCCACTGTTTTTCTCACACCGGTATTTGTGTGCAGCTGGCAGTGACATTTCATTTACTTTTATGCACTTGGCAGATGCTTTTATCCAAAGCGACTTTCACTACATTAACCTATACATTTATACTTAGCTATGTGCAATCCCCTGGCATCGAACCCATAACCTTGCGTTGTTAACGCAATGCTCTTACCACAGAGCTACAGGAAAAAAACACATAATCATGATGTCAACTACTTTAGAGAAAAAGGTTTAGGAAAAACATCATGTTTTTGTCCAGTGGTTGGCTGGTTTTAGCTAGATAAGTTGTTATTTAGAGGGGTTTTGGCCGGTTATTTAGCGTGTGAAATTGGTTTTAGCTGATCAGGATGGAAATTGGCCACATTGGTCAAAATGGTTGGCTGGTTTTAGCTGGTTTAAGATGGAAGACATTGGCTTACACTGGTCAACCTAGCCTGACAAAGCTGGTAAAGTTGGTCTTCCATCCTGAAAACTGACCTGCTTAAAAAGTGACCTGAACCAAACCAAACCAGTTTGCTTTACCAGTTTAACCGGGCTGGGAGAACACCTTAATCTAACAAACCATCTAGTTTTAGCTGTTATTTTTAGGAATGCTGGGTGTTTTATGTGGAAGTGCATTGTCATTCCTCCGCTCACGTAGAGACCTTTTCCACCTCAACCTGTTCCCCTTGCCTCGCCCTGGTGACCAAATATGAGTCAAATAAAAAAAAATGTGTGTTAGGATAAAAGAGAAAATTTGGAGGGCAAATTATTAACAATCATATTTATTATAAGTGTAGAAATTACACAAAATCAAGAATGCAGTTTTTTTAATCATGGTCTTTGTACAGAACCCCCCTAATCTTCTCAGTCCAGCTCTTTTAACACCATATAGTACTTCCACAAGAAATGAGTCTAATGACTCATGACAAACAAAAAAACTTTAAACAACTATGACTAAACATTAAAACTGTCATTGATTGTTTAGTTAACATCTTACAGTATTAAGAGTCATGGGCGTGTAAACTTTTGCACTGGGCTATTTTTAAGAAATTATTTTATTATTCTTTAGTGTGAACTTTATGTTAAGATTCATTAGTGAAACAACTTGCTAAGGGCAGGACTAAATTAAAAATAAACCTTAATTTTCTAAAATCCTCTTTTTTCACCAAACATTTCAGCTGTTTACAGATTCTGCAAGGGGTGTGTAAACTTTTGAGCACAACTGTATGACGTGATTTTTCCTGCATCTGTGTTTCAAGTTGTTCATTAATATATAAGACATGTAAATTTGCAAAAAATAAAGTCTCAACTAAAAGAGATGTTTTATTTAAAAGAGGAGGCTCATCCAAACCTGCCTAAACACCTTGTTTATACACGCCCCAACATTTCTACGTCAGTTTGTGAGAAGCGTTGAAGAACAAAAATGTATATACAAAGAAAGAATGCGTGTCTAAGTACTAAGTCTAAGCCTGTAAGTATGTTTTCATTATTAAAGAATTTCAGCCATGTATCCTATGACAGTTCTCCCCTGCAGTGTGATTCTTCAGGATCAAAATATAAGACATTATATATCATAACTATGTCCCCGCTGGAGGCAACAAATGCCTCGTTAATCATAATATTTTTCATAGACTTTGTGGCGTTGGGTCGAGACACAGCATCAAAGGCAGCTTATGAAGTTTGCTATAGCTAATTGTCAAACCTTATAGTTTTTTTTAATTAAACCTTACCAATCTGTTACACTCTTCTGACAATTTCGCCACTGCAATTTGCTTAATCCGCTTGATCAAATGCATTTTCTGGATCATATTCGGACTTGAACTCACACTGTACCAGTAACATTATCAGCTGTCAATATGCTTTCAAGACTGTTGTTCCGAAATTATGATAAGGGGCGTGCATTTCTACCACATGCTTGAGGTATTCGGCCAATCGGAAAGTTTCGGAAAGGCGGGGCACAGAGGAGAAACTGTAATGCACGGTATGTGAAAAAAAAACACACTGTATTAACTGTATTACACCAAATATACACAACAATGTTAGTTTTAGCCATCCAATAACCCCTTTAAAGAATGAACTCATATGTGACCCTGGCCAACAAAACCAGTCGTAAGTCGCACGGGTATATTTCTGACAAAAGCCGAAAATACATTGTTAGGGTCAAAATGATCAATTTTTATTTTATGCCAAAAATCGTTAGTATATTAAGTAAAGATCATGTTCCATGAAGATATTTTGTAAATTTCCTACCGTAAATTTATCAAAACTTTATTTATGTGAGTCGATCCCTTAATATTGCGAACAAAAAATGGTAAGAAACATGCCTACAAACTTAACTCGCTGCTGTCCGCTCTATGATAACTACCCATTCAAGTTTGGTATCTATGTAAAGTTAAGAGATTCCGCTTTCAAGTTAATCTACTCTCTTCTATGTCATTACAAGGGTAAGCCAATAGAGAGTGTTAAAACAAACCTGTTTCCTCTTAGCAACGGCCTGCTATAGCGTCTCACGTGCGCAGCGTACACAATCCGTCATGATCGCGCTTCAAAACATGGATTCTGATGGAAGCGCGTTTGCTCAATCTAAACGCTAATGACAGCAATAATTTAACGAACCTAGTAAATGATTGTTTCGCAAATCATTGGGAAGATAATACAGAATGTCCAGAGACCGGCTTGACATAAGAGGATGCCCCGGAAGACGACGAATTCAATTAATGTTTAGATCGCTTCGACTCCGTGCCATGAAGGAATACAAAGTGTTCACTGCAGACTCAGAATTCGACCCGCTTGAGTGGGAAAATTCTTCAAAGTTCAGGTCAGTCAGTCACATACGTTCTTAAATGCCTTCTTTACAAAGTAGTGGTTTTCATGAGATGTTTATCAAAGTTATGCCAATTTTGCTCTGACAAAAGGAAAACAAACATCATCTTAGCATGTTGGTCTGCCTCTGTTATTGATGATTCGTTGCCAGCTCAAGTGTAAAATTCAGGTGTAAAATTTTATATGTTCCTGGAAAATTAATTTTATGAAATTTTGTGTGTATAAAGTTTAAGCATACTAGTTTTCTAGCTTAAACTAGTATGGCCATACTTTTCTGTCGTCAATGACAAAGTATTTTTAGTCAGTGAACTACTCTCCGAATATTTGTAAATGCTCCCACTTGCCCAAATAACGAAAAAGTACCAAATTGCCTACCATAGCTATGCAGACGACACTCAGATCTATCTAGCCCTCTCACCCAATGACTACAGGCCTATTGACTCTCTTTGCCAGTGCATTGATGAAATTAACATCTGGATGTGTCAAAACTTCCTTCAGTTAAATAAAAACAAAACTGAAGTCATTGTTTCTGGTAACAAGGATGAAACTAACAAGGTAAACACATATCTTGACTAAAGAGGTCTAAAGACACAAAGCAAGGTAAAAAATCTTGGGGTCATTTTGGAGTCTGACCTTAGTTTCATCAGTCATGTCAAAGCAATAGGCAAAGCAGCCAACTACCATCTCAGAAACATAGCCAGAATCAGATGTTTTGTCTCAAGCCAAGATTTAGAGAAACTAGTTCATGCTTTCATCACCAGCAGGGTGGATTACTGTAATGGACTCCTTACAGGTCTTCCTAAAAAGACCATCAGACAGCTGCAGCTCGTACAGAACGCTGCTGCCAGGATTCTGACCAGAACCAAAATATCTGAGCATATCACTCCAATCCTCAGGTCCTTACACTGCTTACCAGTTACTTTTAGAATCAACTTCAAAGTATTATTAGTTGTCTATAAATCACTCAATGGTCTAGGACCCAAATACATCTCAGATATGCTCATTGAATATAAACCAAACAGACTTCTCAGATCATCAGGATCAAGTCAGTTAGAGATAACAAGGGTTCATTCAAAACAGGGCGAGTCAGCGTTTCGTCATTACGCCCCGTAGCTGGAATCTGCTTCCAGAAGACATCAGACGTTCACCAACAGAAGCTACTTTTAAATCCAGATTAAAAACACACTTGTTTAGCTGTGCATTCACAACCTGAGCACTGTGCTGGTTTACATTAACTGCACTTCTACTTCGAATTTATTTTATTTTTGCTCTTATTCTTTTTATATATAAACTCACATTTTCAATCAATTTTATTGCTGTTTTATTGTTTCTTAAAATCTAAAGTATTTGTGATCTTAAATCATTTGCATTTTAAAGATACTTTTTATTTCTTTCTGTCAATCATTTTATGTAAAGCACTTCGAATTGCCCTTGTGTATGAAATGTGCTATAGAAATAAACTTGTCTTGCCTTGCGTATTTGTTGGGCCCATTCTCTGTAAACCCTAGATTTGAATGTACAAGTTGGTAATAAGAATTTAGACAAAATACTTATATCGTCTCTTCTGGCACCAACAGCAAAAGTTACCAGCAAAGATAAAAGTCAATGTCAATTTCAGATTGGGGTAAATTTTATTTTGACACAATGCAATTTTATTCAAACACATGAAAAATCTGTTTTTAATTGAGTATTTAAAAAAGAAAAACGAAATCAACAGTCAATTAAAATCTTATTTTATCATTCAAGAAAGAAAAACCAAATGGTCATAAAAGACCATTGCTGTATGTTCATTAGAAAACGAATTAAGATATACTAAATGAGAAGCAAATTTTAGGATATTTTATAGATTATAAAACTTAAATTCATTAAAAGAAAATTGTGTAAATATCCTAGTAGATTGTGCAGGCACTCAGTAGTGAAACCAGCAGAACGATCAAGCAACCACAGAGACCTGAAGCTCCGGATGTCATCAGTTTTTCTGGGCTCCATGTATCTGTGAATATGGTTCAGTGCATTGTAAAATTACAAAACATGAATTATTAGATTAAAAATAAATGCATGAAATTAAAATAATCATCATTGAAATTAAATTAAGAACAGTGAGCAAAAAGGATATTAAAGGAAAATGTTTACCCGAATTTCCATCAGACCAGACCAGAGGACCCATGGATATAGAAGAACTGTCATAAAAGTCCAGAGACCTGCCCATCCTCTGGTGATGTCCAGAATAACAGTCCTAAAGATTAAAAGTAGATCCGGGTAAAGATGATTACTATCATAATTTTTCCCAAAATTTTCCCTTTAAGACTCACATATACTATAATGTATACTATATTATCTAACATACAGAGATTTAAGCTACAGTTGGTGTCCACGACACTATGATCCTAGCGCCCTCTAGTGACGTAGCACGCAAGAGCAGTACACATTCCCATTCAGAATGCACCGGTTCTTTTCTGAGACCTGGTGACGACACGGTTATGCTGCTGGACACCAAAGCGTTTGTGTTATATACCACGGGCTATTGAATGCTTCATTCTGATTGGCCGATGACGCTCTACGGGTGTGCATCATTTTTCAATTAAACGCACGTCTATGAAGTAGTTCCAGATCTTTCGACCGAATTATAGCTCCATATCACTACAGCAAGTTTAACTGAATAAGTTTATACAGTAACCTACTGTCCACCACTGCATACGGATCTAACAACAGACAAACTAACAAATTCCATTGTTTGAGAAATAAATATTAATATTTATGGAAGCATGAAGATTTCAACAACAATGTGGCGACAGCGCTGCACATGACTGTTCGGAAGAAAAACTAAAGCATATATCAAAGGTAATGGCAAACTACATGACACAATAAACGGGTTCAAGATAAAACATGAAACACGAAAATAACATAACCAGAAGTCTTCACGCTAAGTTCCGGACAACTGGGATTTCGGATATTTTCACCTAAACCTAGAAATAAATGTGCGGAACGGGACTCATAGTCGGATATGGGACCTCTAAACTCTCGGATTAAACAACACAGTCGTAAGTCAAGGTTTCGGCATTTGCTGTTACGCTTTATGGGCGTAAGGTCGCAGGCTTTCGATTTATTGGCTTTGTCGGAGCTACCCAATTTCAAAAGTTTGACCAATGAAATATGCTTCATTGAATTCCAGCAATTCAAATTAGAGATTGCAAGCAGCATTTCAGCCAATCATACTGAAGAAGTTTGAAGATTTAGCCAATCAAATTAAATAAGACCGAACATGACTGTCGGGAGCAGTGTTGCCAGGTACGCGGTTTTCCCGCACAATTGGGCTATTTTGAGAATGCAATTGCGGGAAAAATTATGGAGCCAAATTTTTTATTTATATTCTAAGGATACATGTTAATTGATGAGTTTCTTAATGTATATTCACACTCCGAATGAATACCTGCCAACTCAAGGACCGGCCCGGTCTTAAAAGTGTGGAGAACTGACAGGCAGGCTACAGTACATGGAGGGACGCGGGAGCTCACCTCAACCAAAGAGGAAATTAGCGGTGATATAAGACACAGTACATCCGAATTATGTTTTAACCAATATTTCATCAGGTGAATGTCACGTTGCACAATGAAAGAAATCACTCATGATGAGTGTACAACACTTGATTCTACCGGCTGCCAAATATCACGTTTGAGCAGCGCTATACGTAGTCTTTAACAACTAAATCATTGACGTGCTTGTACACATTTTACTTTATGCAATAAATGTATCCATGTGTATTTCTTAACCAAGTTTCTGCATGTCTTACGAAGAGAAAACATGTTTCTCGTCCATTTACGTGCACGTGGGATATTTTTAAAGGGACACTCCATCGAAAAATGAAAATTCTGTTATGAAACTCTAGTTGTTTCTAAACCTGTATAAATGTATTTGATCGGTTGAACACAGAGATATTTGCTAGAATGTTAGCTGCTGCAAATTCTTTGGCATCATTGACTACCATAGCAGAAAAAATTAATGGTAGTCAAACATGACCCAGAATTGTTTGCTTTCCTAAGTATCCCAAAACTTATTTTGTGTTCAACAGAACAAAACAAGATATACAATACATAGGAAACCATTCAGATGAAAAAATATGGCAATAGAAACGTCTTTAGGCAGTTGTAAACTTTGATTTGACAGAGGGAAAAAAGTGGGCTAGTTTTTATTCCTTTTCGGCGGGTTTTAAGGGGTTATTGGGCTGGAAATATTTCTTGGACCTGGCAACCCTGGTCGGGAGGCAGGCACTCATGACGGCTGTGTAGTGAGATGCGAGAAGGCAAACATATCAAAGCTAACCTTTTTACAATAAAAATGATAAATGGTAGGATTCAGAGACTCAACTACATATCCTTTTGGAATTTTGCCATTTTGAAACATGGTTTGTCACATAATGTAAGATTTAACGTGTGTCAGACCTGTATGCTACAAACAACAAATAACTTTATAGCATATAAAGCAAAGGATATGACTGTGTATGTGATTTATTTAATTAAGAATTCAATAGACTGCAAGAGTATTATCACAGGTTGATAGAAATTATGTTTTTGTGTTCGAATTTGCATTAAACACCGTTAAATCAGTTGTTAGGAAAAATTATTCCTTATAATAAATATGTTGTACCAGCATTATGTATAATGTCAGTTTTTTTGCATATTCCAACGTGCAAAAGAGCGTATAATGAGATGTGATCATTCTTGGTTATGATCCGTCGCATTATCTCGGGCAAACTTTATATGTCTGTGTGAGTTTATAGATTTAATAGACATACATTTTTAATAGATATATGCATTGTCACAAAGTGTTTATCAAAAGTCATTATGTGCATGATTATAGGTGATTAAAGCCCTTCATCGTTTCTGGTTTTGGACCAGGGTTTCCGCTGGGTATTGAAAAGAATGAATTGTCATTAAATGGATTTTGATCCAATTAAGGCCTTAAAAGGCAAAAAACAACTTATTTTTTAAAAGAACATTACAGGTGATTTGCTGTTGCAAAGTTGTAAATTTATGCGCTAAAAACACAGAACCAGTTTGGTAACTGCTTCAGGCCGGTGCGGATTTGCGCTAATGCCGGATATTTGGATATTGGTGGGATGAGACCTAGCAAAGAAGATGCACCATGGGGAAGTGCAAATCCCAGGAGAAGTGGCTGGAAGACGATGATTTTAAGACATGGTTGCAGCCCGTTCGTGGTCAACCAGGTGAAGGATTTTGCAGTGTTTGCAAAAAGAAATTTAAGCTAGCTACGATGGGTTTAAAAGCTGTTAAATCACATATGCAGTCTGATAGCCACAAATCGGCTATTTGGGTCACACAGTCGCAGCAATTCACTATGTCTAGTTACTTTAATGCGACCGAAAAAAAGTACCCTCTGCTGCTGCTAGTACTTACAAGACCACTACAAATACTACTGCTGCTGCTTCTTCCATAGGAAAATCAAGGACCTTCGACAGCGTTTTGTTCGAATGCAACGCTGCAGGCAGAGGTGCTCTGGTGTCTTAACACTAAATCCACTTTTTTCATACTTTATTTTGCAGCCTATAAGAGTTAAGAGGTTTATAGTCTCGCTGGAATGGAATTTGTTAGCTGATGATGCCAATGGTTGTACTGTGGCAGTATAATTTACAGATTTTATTTATATAATAAATAAAATTACAGCCACATTTTTCACTCTGTATAGCATCCAACGTGTAAATGATTGGAACTTTGTTGAATCAGTATTCAAATTGTAAATGTTACTGCGAATAAATGTTTAAGCTGTCATCGGTGTAATTTCTAATTCAGGTTAGTCGTTGACCGGTTATGGCATTAACCATTTTAAAAATGGCATTAAAAAGCATTAAATTAAGTTTGGCTATAACTGCAGAAACCTTGTGGACCATTAGCCTTCAATTATATATGTGAATTATTTGTAAACTCACCGCTGAACAGTGATTGTTGGTCAGAAGACACAGATGAACAGAACAGTGCAGGTAAACTTTAGTGGCGTTTGAGCTGAAGATAAACATCCTGAAGGAGAAACGGCTGGATGTTGAGACACCATTCTGAAGAAGCTCCACTGTGTTGTCTTGTGGATTTGGACACCTGAAGATAAAGATGATGATTTATTGAACACAAACACGTCTTTAAACATGTTAAGAAGCTCAAAGTGATGTTTGTGTCTTACTCTCCAGTGATGAGATCCCAGCGCAGACTGTAATCTGGATCATTCACAGGTGTAGCCCAACATGTGTCAATCACTGTGACAAACTGACGACTGTCAACCCCTTCAACACCAACCTCAACAAACATCTTCTTATCGATCTCTGACTCCACACGACCAGTGAAGGGCTGAGAGAACTCAGAATCCTGATATGGAACCATTCTCACCTGATACCTCCCTTCACCAGCGGGAAGATTCTCGTTCACACGGCTGATGAAATAACCAATAGAGAGAATTTAAACACAGAATACAGACAAAAAAAAGTGTACGATGAATAATTTTGCATATAGATACCAGTGTTGAAAGACGTCAAATTACTGTGAGAGTCAATATGACCTTTTAAACACCGTCGATTTTGCTGTGTAGTTTTTTTATGAAAGTGTTGCGAAGTAGAAATGTAGACTCACGTCTCCAGTGGGTTGATGTCTATCATAGAAAGTGTTTGTGTTTGGTGGTAAATACAGCTGAAATTTAGCTTCAGTATTTTCTCTCTGCTGATGAGACCTGCGGCTGACTCTGGTGTCCCCAAAATAAAGTTCTCATAGATGATATGAGTGCCGTTGGCCTGTGAAAAACAAACACTTTCAGAAAAATGTTTTGATTGAATCAATTGTTCAGTCTGAGTGTATGTGAAATGTATGTTAATATTGAGTCTTACCACAAGACTGGTGCCACAGATGTGATCATTGTTATCAAAGTGAAACTGCACTCTTCCATTCTGGATGGTTCCTCTACAGCTGGGCTCATTGAGATGAAGAACATGAGCTGAAAAACCAGCTTCAAACAGCTGACAGCGAGACAGAGATATAGATCCTGAACTGCTCTCACAGGTTTCAGAGAAATCTGAGGAAAAAACATGATCAGCATTAAAAAGAAAGAGAAAGGTTTACATTTGTGATTTTGTTGTGAAGTGATTCTAACCAAAGGAGTGAGGTTCAGGTCTGGCGTGGTTGTCTTTGCAGAAACATCCGTGAACACCATTTCTCTCTCCACACCATTCATCTTCAGTACAGTTGAGTGAAAGGCATGGATCAGTCACAGCTAAGAGAAGAACAGAGAGAGATGAAGCGCATTCATAATACATAGAGTCCACTGAATAATAATAGATGAGGGCTCCACACCTTCCTAAGAAGTTAAAGGATGAAGGGAATGGGATGGATGTTTATTTCTATATACTTGTAAACTCAATAATTGTATGATCTAAAGATATCTATTATTTTTCATGCTAGGCTAGGATGTTGTGGATGTTACTTGGTGGCTCTCAAATCCATTTACCAATTTGAATAAGCACATACTCATTTTTAAATAAAATATATGAAAATATGAGTACTTATGGATAAATTTCGCACAGCACATACAAGTTTTGGTTTCTGTGGTTGTGGTCATCTCTGTGGTCGTTGTTTCTGTGGTTGTGGGCATCTCAGTGGTCGTTGTTTCTGTGGTTGTGGGCGTCTCAGTGGTCATTGTTTCTGTGGTTGTGGGCATCTCAGTGGTCGTTGTTTCTGTGGTTGTGGGCATCTCAGTGGTCGTTGTTTCTGTGGTTGTGGGCATCTCAGTGGTCATTGTTTCTGTGGTTGTGGGCGTCTCAGTGGTCGTTGTTTCTGTGGTTGTGGGCATCTCAGTGGTCGTTGTTTCTGTGGTTGTGGGCATCTCTGTGGTTGTTGTTTCTGTGGTTGTGGGCATCTCTGTGGTTGTTGTTTCTGTTGTTGTGGGCATCTCAGTGGTTGTTGTTTCTGTGGTTGTGGGCATCTCTGTGGTTGTTGTTTCTGTGGTTGTGGGCATCTCAGTGGTCGTTGTTTCTGTTGTTGTGGGCGTCTCAGTGGTAATGGTTTCTGTGGTTGTGGGCATCTCAGTGGTCGTTGTTTCTGTTGTTGTGGGCATCTCAGTGGTAATGGTTTCTGTGGTTGTGGTGTCAGTGGTAGTGGTTTGTGTGGTCGTCCCAGCAGTTGTATGAGTAAAGTTGTCAACACCTGTAAGAAATGGATAATCATTAAACAAAGAACCAGTTATCATCACATAAAAATACATGAGCACCTATACATGTATTTACCCACACAGTATTATAAACTGCAGCATGTTGGTCTCACAAACTAATGAATACTAGCTTTAACTCTAACATCTGAGTTTGCAATAGAAACCATTACAGAAACTGTTGGATGTAATGGGTCACTTTACTGGTAATGTTTTGGCATCCATTTGTAGAATTAGGGAGTGTCACAATACACCCATTTTGGCATTAACCTTTGTATCAAGAGTCACAATGGTTGTGTAGCGCAATGAGTGTAAGTATTGGACTCTAGTCATCTAAATCTGAAAAGAATTAGTACATATCTAAAGTGTTGCATTAAATCGGCAGTGTAGAACTTTTTAGTCTTAGGTGACACAAGTAGGTGGTTAGAAGTTTTGTGGGAGGGGCTTAAAAATTGAACTCTCCTTGATTCTCGCAAGTTGAAGAGCTAGAGTTGTGCATGACAAACACGTATATTTTTTAGGTAAGCTGTTGGGAAATGTGTGAGACTAGTGTATTTATAAAAGATTAAAGTGCTTGTGAGTAAATTCTCTTCCAGCATAATAAGCAGCACAATGCAGCTATCTGACAAACTCATAAACATAATAATCTCCTGGACAGGCTTTGACTTGAGTGGAATGAGATTCATAACCACAGCAGCTGTTCTATGAAGACATACAGACGTGTCCTGTGACCACTGCATCTTCCAGCTGTGGATGAGGACCATTGAGGCATAGTGGACTGTAAGTGGCACACATCCCATAACCATTTACACAACAGACAGCAAATGATTTACTATGCTTTGGTTCCCCATTTTTGTTATATTATAACTGTTCACTGGCATCACTGTGTCAAAAGATTTTTGTACAGTAAAAAAAATTTTTTTTCTTTTTTGCTGTGAGAATGTGGCCATATCATCAAAGGTGACGGTGCACATGCTACTCATTGATATCTCACCGTAACAGTCACGATGTCCATTTCTGACTGTACACTCCATATTCGTTGGGCAAGAGGATGATGAACAACGCAGATCATTTTGGGCAAAACATTCACAGCGTTGGGAACATTCTGAATTCCAGAATTGTTCACCAATCTTAAAGAAACACAATAAGGTTGAACTTTTCTGCTTTCTGACACCAAACCAAAACATATTTACCGTCGCAAAAAGAAATGTATGTAAATACGGTAGTCAACTAACAAATATCTTACAAATATCATGAACATTTGTGATACTATTACTGTATTTATAATACCACAAAAAAATGTTTCAACCCTCACATCATAGTAGAATCCATCATACAAGCATCCGCATTGCTCCACAGGCACACAGTGTTCTCCACTCCTCACAAATCCATGATTACAGAAACATCCCTCAGAGCATGTGTGTTCACAACTAGCATCAATGCTGCTGGCGCATGTATGACCGCAGTCTGTACCACACAGCTCATAGTGACTGTTGTCTGGACATATCATGGCTGTCAATGGAACAAAAAAAACATTTATGGTGAAACATGTAATTCAAGGTTTAAAATATGACAGAATGAAGCATTCCTTAAATGAGCAAAACATTTGGTCTGTAGTTTAACTGGACATTTTCCTTAGCATTGCCCACTTCCAGTCACTTACCGCAGGATGTAGTTTCTCTCCAGGGGAAGACAACAGCATTGGCAGATTGACAGGCCCTCACATAGGATTGGATAGAATGACACATCACATTTCGACTGTTTTCAGAGAGGCAAACATCAAATGAACAGTCATTAAAGTACGCTTGTAGATCTACAAAAGCGTGACAGAAGCTAAAGGGGCCCAGGTTGTCTCTGATGATCTCACACATGGCATGAGCAATGGTCTGATCTTGGCACAAAGGACAGTTGTCTTCACACCCATCATTGCATGGCATCTCGTCCTCAACCTTCCATTCCGCCCCAAACTGGTCTACTGAAGGAGCCAAAGAACCGGAAGGAGTCATGAAGTCGTCTTCTGTATGACCGTTAAAGTTGCCACAAAGTCCACATGCAACTCCTCGGTAGACTGCTGGTACAATGATGTTTACCGCCCAGAAGCCATAAGTCACTCTTAAACCGAAGTCAGTTGAAACAAGAGTGTTCGATCCAGTGGAGTAGACAGATACCCGGCCAGAATCAAGTAGGACGGGAAGGTTTCTGATCTCTCCATCAACCTAAATAGAAGAAGAAAATGCTTTTTTTATGCAAAGCAAACAAAACTGTCCCTTTCCAGACACATGATCCAAAATGTTGGCTATTCTAGGCTCTACACCCTGAATTCATGTTACTTTGCCAATTACCACAATGTTTTGTAAAAAAAATGCTTATTGCATTTAAGAGTTAAAGTCATTTGACCACATTGTTCGTTTTGCCTGCCCTCACCATGCTTTACATATTTAACATCTTTAACATTTTTTTATTCTTATTTTTATTCGGAATCCAGTTTATGTTTTTAGTCCTCTCGTTCAGCTGGGTAAATGCTTTACGACAAGTTGGCAAAAGTAATTTATGAACACCTATTGAAATGCACTTCTGCAAGTGTTCTGGAATGTCATTTGGAATCAATATTATATTGTCATGGCCTCATAAAAAGGCAAGCTTGTCAGAAACCATAAGTCTCCATCGGTGAAAATGAGTCATAATTGCTTACCTGAACAGAAGAATAACCATTTAGGTCCTGTGACATGTGGACGAGATGTCCAGAGACATTGACAAAAACCTCAACGGTAATGGACACTTGGAGTCCATGCCAAGCCTCATTTCTTGCATCCACCTGGAAGTGTGATAGACCACGAGTGTCATTACATACTGTGGCCAGCACATATCTGCATGTGCCCTGAAAATCAAAGTATTTCCCATCAAAAGAGATATAATGGGGGTCTCCTGAAGCAGAACAACTAGCATGTGGACTGGGATGGCAGCCATACTCTCCCTCCACCACACTGCAGAGTTCCTGTTCACTGCAAGATGATGGTGTGCAATGGACATTTCCAGTAATCCCATCACAAACACACAGAGACTGGCACTCCTCATCACGCCAGAACTGCTCCCTGGGCTGTCGATAACGTCCAGCATAGCGACAACCGCAGCCCATGGGCGACACACATTGATCTCCATTCAAAACAAGCCCATCATTACACTGGCATCCCTCCTGGCACTGCAGGGTGCACTGAAAGGGAAATGAGAGACTAGGGCAGGATGCAGGACAGGATGTTCCACACAGTTCGTAATGGGCATTTGGTGGGCAGATGGGTTCTGGAATCACAAAGCATAATGACAAGCAGGAGAAAATCACTTAACATAATCACTTTGCAGCCCAATTGAAAAATACTGAACTGGGCTGCGTTTCCCTATAACGTTGACTCTTAGCGCACTACGAAGACTCTAAAGGTACACCTTAACTCAAGTTATACCTTTTCTAACCGTGTACCCTGAACTACACCTTTGGAGGTTACATTAGGTAAAACCTTATTAAGTGCAACGTTAGCAGTGGCTGCCCATGACGGTGGTGCTGAATAGGTTGATATCAATGCCTAAAGAATCGATTGTTCGCTCTACCTTTCGTTATAGAGTGGGTAAAGTATTGAGAAAACCATTATTGTTTTAAAGAAATGCTTTAGAAATTGTAGAAATTGCATTTATCAGGGCTCACTTAAATAGTGATAAAATAAAGAAAGAAATATATGTGTGTGTGTTTCTATGTAATTATAATTTTGCAAGTGTCCGATGCCGCACCCTCACAGACAAACTTTTGCTGCGTTAACCAGCTACATTAAATGGCTGTTTGGCTTTGCTTGATTTTGAAAGGGTCATTTATATTCATTTTTATAGTCCAATATAAGAAGGCTAAACTAATGTTTCTGTTATTAGTGATAACCGCTGTTTTGCCATACAATCCGGTGTCACTACCCTCGCCATAGTAGAAAAACACGATCACTAAAAAAGATTGACGTATGCACTAGCAGACCTTCTTTACACTCTGATCGATCCGCATGTTTTTAACTGATGAAGTGAAGTTGACGCCATTGTTAGTGTTCATTGCTAAAAGCCAAAGCTTGAATTCACATGCACTGAGAGGGGCACCGACCAATCACAACAGCTTATGGAGCGGAACCCGCTGATATGGTTTGGGTGGGACATCTTCACATTCACACTCTAAGAGGGGAACCAATTACAACAGACCTGGTCAGCTTTACCAATCAGAGCATTTCGGAAGGTGGGACTTTGAAGAAACGGCAAAACATCCAGTAAGAAGGAAGACAGCAGTGGATGATAGACTTGAAATATGTGAAATATAAAGGGTTTTTCGAAACTACAAACATGAATATCGATGAACACCCAAAAAACACAATCAAAGGTTCGAAAACAGGGAAAAGATATGCTCTCCACGATCTGTGTTGATTCACATACATTCATGGCGTAAATCACTCATTTGTGTATAGGGATAAGTTTCCGATCCAGAATGCCAATCACTCGTGGGACACCTACAATGGCATGTAATCGGTGGCATGACGGAGCAGGATGTTTGTCACTGAGTGAACGCACCACCACACAGAGGTTTTTTCAGCCCATATTCATTCCCAAACCCCTCCAGAAAACTCCCCACGACATAAAGATGAAGAGCCGCCAGCAGGCCCGGATTAAGAATTCAGAGGCCGCTGGGCACAAGTGTTTTATGGACCCCCCCATTCACACACATGTGCACAATACAGTTTCAAATTAGCCTATAGGGTACTATGTGTACGAATACACGATACAGGAATGCTTTACAGAATTACATTGACAAGTTACAAACTATGTTTACAACCTGACAATATCAACACCTGTGCACATGTTCAATCATACAGGATTTACACCACATGATTGCAACAATGCTTTTCTGGACCAGCAGCAACAATATTAAGACATTTCCCAGCATATAGTAACAGTAACTCACTGGCATGCAAGCAGAACACATTACTACACCTCTATCAATTCAGTTCTATCAGATTATTATAATATGCTCCCACAAATACGCCGGATTCACAAAACTGTTCTTAATAGAAAATATAAGAACTTTCTTACGATAAATTACAGAAAGTCCTTAAGAATATTCTTAAGTGCAGTTTTCAAATATTTTCATCTTCATTTTTTCTAAGAATAAACGGACAGTGATTGTCAATGACTATAGCCTACTTCATGAGAAATTTGTCATTTTGTTAAACTTTATATGTGTAACAAGCACCTAGCGACTCCTGTTATTATGTTACGTGTAATGTTTTACAGAAAATGCCCTTAACAAGTAAGCCTTATATGTAAGTATTCTTCTTTAGCCTATATATTATGACATCATCGTATTTGTGAGTATGTAAACATTTTGCAATGTAGGTTATTTAGAAGCAATGTGGATTATTTAATAATGAAGGCTGATTATTGGTAAAGTAAGGCAGTTACTGATCAACATTATATCAATATAAAATAATTAATAATTGGCAAGGACGCACGCACCAAATAAATGTAAAAAAACTCATACCTGTTAAGATTTAAGACAGCCGCAAGGGTATATCAACTTATTATTTTCTCAACAATAAAGGCGTTCACATTGACATATTTTAAGTGTCTGTTGTCAGTTCATAACATTCATTCCCTTTGTATATACGTACTATGACTTTCCTGTCGAATGGCTTTCCAGCTGATGTGCCTTGTACGGATGGTCGATATATTATCGTTTGCGATATACCGTTGAAAATTGTCCTTGCAAGAAAAATGTGTCTCCTAGCGATATTAATGATTGGTCTAGTTCAGTGGTTCTCAAACTATTTTTGCTTAAGTACCCCTTTTTATAATTTTTTCAAGCCAAGTACCAATCGACCAGACCGCAACATTTTGCATTAAAATACAGTGAAATGAGAGTTATTATATCTGATGCCACCAAGCAGGTTTATTGCTTGTAAACATTTCTGTATATAGCTTTACGCAACTATGTAAATCTCTTAACTATAAGGCATAACAGTTAAAGGTAAATCAGTGTTTTTCGGTCAGGAAAAGTTAATTTTGATCATAAAATCATACGTGTACCCCCATTAGGGAGCTACTGGTCAAGTTGACGATGTATTTTTGTGCGTGACCGATTCACTGTTCATGTGCGGAGTGAAAACAAGCATGGCGGAAGGCGAATGTGAGGCTACGCGAGGCAAAAACCACAAATGGAGGGGTAATTGCCAGCGCATTTGCTAATTGCGTCTTTTATGATAAGCAAAGTAATCGATGGAACAAAAAGTATGGACGCGGTGGCGTTTTGTCTGGCAAAAGACATGTTGCCTTTCCAAACTGTCGAAAATGAAGGATTCAAGCGAATGGTACATAAACATGACCCAAGATACAACATGCCCTCAGGGAAGTACTTTTCCAAAACAGCCCTGCCATCGAGTTATGATTAGCAGAGCGACTGAGCCGTACATTAGCCTTACGGTCCACTACATAACGTGTGACTGGACAACAGCTGTTGCATCCAGACAAGTTTCTTCTTAGGTTACCACACGGGTGAACACATCGCGAGTGGCTTGAAGCAGTTTCTTCAAGAATTGAGACGAGGAGAAACAGGTGTGCCTAACTACGGACAGCAGGGCCAATATATTAAAAGCATTCACTCTAAACATGTAGACAAGACTGTCTTGCTTTGGCCATTGTCTACACATTGCTACTGGTAATAACTCTTTCTCTCTTAGTGTCAGTATATTTAATGTATGCAAACATGAGCTTAATATAATTACTATATTTGTTATGTATTTGTTTCTGCATTAGTAATGTAACTATATGTAGTATATTGAATAGTAATTCCTTCCATTAGCTAATATGCATATTATGTGCATTTTATAATAAATGTAAATATTTTTTATAATTTTTAGTTTCATCTATTATTTTAATTTAATTTAACTTTATCTTTTACCTTTTTTTTGTTTCCATTAGTTTTTTATCATATTTATTTCATTCTTTGCAAAAGAAACATAAATAAATACATGATTTAAAAAAAAAGGTTGTTGTTTTGCAGAAAGAAGCATGAGAGATACCAGGATTGAGAGAGCTGTGGGGGTCTGTAACAAGATTGTCAGTGTTTTTTCGCACAGCTGGAAAAATAGATAAATATGATATTTTATATTAAATTATTATATAAAATTGTATACGTGAAATTAAACTGCGATGTACAAAAGCTTTTTGCACAGCGTTATAAACCATCAAAAGGCGATAAGGTATAGGTAAGATCGGTCCAGACCAACCTTACGAAAGTACGACTTACAGAATGAATACTTAACTAAGAAGGTATCGGGAACAACGTATCAACGTTAAGGTACAGCTTAAGGTATAATTTAAGAATGATGTAGCATTACGAAGGCTTTGGCAAACGCAGCCCAGAATTAAGTTTTTCATTTTATAAATTTCATAGGTTATAATATACTAACCACAGTGGGTAAAATTTCTCCACTCTCCAACTGCAATGCCATTCTCTTGGCAGACCAGAGTGTATCCCCGCAGGGCCTCACATAGAGCCTCCCTGGCTCCTCTGGTCTGTTCCAGCATGTGAATGCAATCTTGGATTCGTTGCGTAGGGTTTAGTGTTGTGCTGCACTCAGCAAATGGTCCATCGGACAAGGTCATGATGCTGCATTGCTCACTGAACTGGCTGTTTTGATAATGTCCTGATTCCCAGAGGTCAGATCGATCCTCACAGTGGGCTGACAGGGACCCATCACGCCAACTGTCTGCAAATGTCTGTGGGTCATTCAGCAGGACACCATCTGGGCTCATATACTCATCATAAATATTTCCATTTAAGTTCCCACATAGACCTCCAAGGGAACCACTGTAAGTGCTCGGTACCGTGATCCTGACAATGTGTGGCCAGTCAGCTCTAATGGTCACCCCAAAGTTTGTTTCCAGAACAAAACCCATGACACCACTGTGATAGATGCTGATTTGACTGGATCCAACACTTATGGGCAAACCAACCATCTGTCCATCAACCTGTCCATGAGAATGAAATGATTAATTTTATTTCAAAGTTGCCTTTTTTAACACATGAAATCCTTATGAGAAAGTGTTCTGGCTAACCTGCACATTGCTACCTTCCCCCATTTCTATGGAGACATGAGTCCCTTCTGCCTCAAACTTCATGAACCTAGCAAAACCTTGAAGGCCTCGTGGTACTTTCTCCACTGTCAAAAGGAAGGATGGTAATTGCGATGGTGCCATGACCCTTGCAAGGGTCAGTCCACAAGCTCCTGGATATCTGAAAGTTTGTCCATCAAAGGTGTGATAGAATCCGAGGCCTTCAACTGAACAGGAAGCATAGCTGGTGGGTCTGCAGCCCCTCACACCGTGATGAACTTCACACACCTCTGCTGGACTACACTGGTGCTGATGGCAGATCATTGTGCGGCTGCTGCAAACACACTGTCTCCCACAGTCCTCATCCAACACTACTGACTGTCCCTCAGCGTAATAGAATCCATCAAAGGTGCAGCCGCAGTCTGCTTCAGGAACACATGTTCCAGCACTGAGAATGTACCCAGCGTCACAGATACAGCTCTCTCGATTGGGCAAGGGACAGTTCATGGGGGAAGAGGGATCAGTGCAGGTTCCAGGGCAGCTTGTCCCATGAGACTCAAAATGGCTGTGCTCAGGACATTGAATCTCTGGAAATAGATGGTGTAAGTAAGAACATTACATTTTACATTTTAGGCATTTTGGCAGACGCTTTTATCCAAAGCGACTTACATTGCTTTATCCTATACATTTTACATAGATAATTGCAATCCCCTGGGATCGAACCCACAACGCAATGCTCTTACCACTGAGCTACAGGAAAGATACATTAAAAACATTAAACATCACCGGCCTTCCATCTTTCAAATGGATTAAAATAGTTGGGTGCAAAATTTCAATATAAAAAAACAGGGGTCTTACCACAGAATCCCTCCCGTCTCCACTGGCCTAATATTACTCCCTGCTGTTGGCATTGAGCAGCGTACACATTGAGAGCCTGGCACAGAATGGGTTGGTACCCTCCTCCTAAGCAAATATCGTACATACAGCTCTCTGTGTATGTATGAGTTGAAAGCACAGAGTGACAGGGAGCAAAGGGGCCAAAGACATTTTCTAGGATCCCACAGTGGTTTGTATCACCGTAAACACTCATTTCGTCATCGCTGCAACCAGCACAAGCCAGACCCGTACACCTGACATTATGACATCCCGGGTCTGTGTCCCCCTCTGCCTTCCAAGAGTTGGCAAAGTCCACTTCTGAACTCAGGATCTCCCCAGAAGGGGAACGGAAATCATCTTCAGGATGCAGGTTAAAGTTTCCACACAGACCACATGTGGAATTCTGGTATTCATACGTCACAGAGATAGTGACCCAGCTGTATGCATCATATGTAACAACCAGACCAAAGTCTGTGCTGATGGCCAAGGTAAAACCTGACTGATAGACCTGGATGGATCCATTACGCAGACTGAAAGGTGTTGCTGTAAGGGTCCCATTAACCTAGAAAATGTTAACATGAAAGATTTAAGATATCTGAAAACATGACCAAATTTAAGTCAGCATTCCAGCATGGAGACTAACCTTTGCTTTATAGTGGTGATCTTTAATTAGTTCAATTTCTTCATCATACACAATCACTCTGACCATCCGAGTCCATGACACATGTGTACTACCACGGTGGTCATTTTTGCCTTCAATGCGATAGTACGGCAAACCATTTCCACAAGCCTAAGTAATAATACAAGATCTGATTCACTAGAAAACTGTCAAATTGATCATATACTTCTCATAAAACATATAATCCCAAACAAACAGTTAATAGAAACTAACCTCTGATAGAACGTAAGTACAAGTTCCTTGAAAGTGAAAAACCTGGTTGTCAAAGGTGTAATAGTGAGGATCTCCAGAGATGGTGCAGGTTTGCCGTTGAATGTTCTGACAAGAGAATAGGAAAGCGTCTCTACGGCATGCTTGGGAATAAGTGCAGGGCTCCTGGCTGCACCGGAGACCACTTCTTGAACAGGTGCATCTCTCCTGACAGGTGGAATCACTCCAGAAAGAATCTCCCAGTTGCACTGCTAAACCTAAAACAATGACTTGGGTATTATGGATATATACCTAAAATAATTATATTCTTACTATAAATCTTCTGAAAAGATCAACTTGTATAGCATGAATTAGAAAGCTAGACCGAACATGTTAGTGTAAAACTTTGTCCTGGTTACCAGGATAGCTTTGCTGTATCACACCATTTACTCACAGACTTCTAAATAAAGCTGACTGATCAAGAGAGGCTTGCATTCTATGCTTATAAGCAAACCACAACTTATAGCTGTGACAGTCAGTTCTGGAGTATGCTATTTCAATTTCTCTGGCTCGAGTATTAAGCCTTTCAAAACTCAAATGATATTCCAAACCCCTTTGCATTAGTGTTTCCTCTAACTTGTACAGAAACCTGTCAACCTATGGCGTGGGCGGTCTTATTCAACGGGGCTTGATTTTATCGGGAAGTGACGTCATTCAGTGTCAACTGGAACTTAAGGAGAAACAGTAGGAAAGTTATACAGCTAAACACATTAGGATGGAGGTTACACATGCTGTTTTGCAAACTAATACTCCTACACTCACAACCGGCGTTGAAAACGATGCAGTTTTTTTGTTTGGAAATAACTTGTGCTGGAACTCTGTGGGTTTAGAGCAGCATCACTTAGCACGTGAAACTTCGGTGCAGGGAGGATAATCATCACCTTCTGCAACATTCCTCTACACATGTTGACCGTATATTGCATCATGATTAATACGTGTTGTAAACCATAACAAAACATGTTAACTTTTTATGAATGAACAGCATCTTGGATCATAATTTTTGTTCATTATGCATTTAATAAGTTAATAACAAATGACATAAGTGAGTGAATTCTATATCTCATTATTTGTGTCTCATAACATAGTGAGACAAAGAGAAACTTGTGCTCCAGTTTTTTTATGTTTGCTGGACACAGAAGTAGCTGTCATCTACAAATTACTTGATGAAGATGTTTCTGTATTTAAACATTCATTTCATTTCGGAACAGCCTTTTCCACAACACGTGTTGTAAATGAGTCCATCTGGTGATGCACCAACCTGAGAAATTAATGTAATGATGAATGATGAATCCACACTGCTTCAATATGACTTTTACTGGTAGCTCGGTGAGATCACCACACAACTGTTTGTGTTCAACTGTTTAAGGAGCCCATTGAACTTCTTTAAATTAAACTTGTTAAGTATGGCAATTGTGATTAATTGAAAAGATTTTCCCTATATGGAACTTTGCATCTGATCCTCGTTTGTTCCATTATTGTTATTTTGGCTTTTAGCTGTAGCTAAATTCCTTTTAGCCACAACCGGTGTCGCCCTGATGGTGAGACCTTGGTGTTGGACTTACTGGCACCACTGCGACGGCGTAGGGCATCACTTCCCGATACAAACACGCCCCATACATAAGCCCATCCTCCGCCATATATCAGTCAGAGGAAACGCAAATGCAAAGGGATTGCAATTTCAATTGAATTATGACAGGCTTACTACGCGACGCAAGAGGAAGTGAAATAGCATATGGGAAATTGCTATTTCGATTTAAATATCGCAGGCACGTAACTAGTAAGTTACCATAGTGTTGTATGCATCAACTGCTGATGAAAATAGGGAAACTGAAAATAAAATTACCATTGAACTGACAGCCCCGTGATCCATGATCTGTTCTGAATGCCCATCTGCCTGGAACATTGACATTGCTGCTGTATGTTAGGCTTGTAAAGCCATTCACAAGTGATCCAGTAATTGAGAAATGATGGCTTGAGTCGATGGTGTCATATCCGGCCTAATGCAAAAATATTTATAGAACTTTTAGTCAGTTGGTGATAGATAATACAATCTATTTGTTATATTTTCAGTGTGTACCTGCACATTTCGCTGTGATGGAGCAATAGTACCATAGTTCATTATTACAAATGAGAGATGGCCATTTGAAATCAAAACGACTTGGAAAGATGTTTCCTGCAAGAATATAACAAACAATTGTATTTAATATTTGGATTGTTCTGTCATTCAAATGTTTTTTGGACAGCAGGGAGGTGAGTTTCTTACTGTTCCTGACTGTGGATAATATGCCACTCTGTCCCATGTTGCAACAAAGACCCATGAAGCTGAAAAGCTCAGGTCAGGGAAGTACTGGTGGATGTCTTGTGTAGCCTGTGTCATGACATCTCCAGAGGTGTACTGCTGATATGAGATAACACCATTCCCGCGGTTATCAATATCAGTCCAGAACGGAGCGATGATGTCTTTACCACCATAAGCTGGGAATGGGTATGGAGAGTAGCTGGACCACGCCCCATCAAACGTCAAGTGTCCATTGTTATTCACCTGATAACAACAATAATACATTTACAATTATACATTTATCAATTTGGCAGACGCATTTATGCAACGCGACTTACAAGTAGGATAGCATTTAAACCTTATGTCAACAAGCTAAACAGTACCATTAGTTTACAAAGCCGTGCTGCTAGGAGAATTAAAGATGAATGGTCACGTCAGGATCCTTTAAAATTGTGCCGTCTTATATTTGATACAAGTTACTGGTGGAAATATTTTGATAGAGTCAAAAGACAGTTCAAAATCAATTCTCAATAGTGTTTTTTTGGCATATTTTCATGCTAAAATGATTCAGATTATCAAATTGATTTGTATGTTACTCAAAAACAACCAGAGTAAATATAAAATGCAGTTTTCAAATGATGGTTTTATTTATTAAGGTAAAAAACAACCCAAACATTTATGACCCTATGCGAGAAATTTTATTTTCCTCTTATTCTTTTTATATTGTAAATCCTCCAAGTCTAACTTGAGGCAGCTGAGGGATGCTGTACGGTGCTTTGATTTCATTGTTTTAGATTTATTTTACAGTTACTGGTCTTCATTTCCATATATGTAAGATCCATACAAACAGTCAATAAATCCACCAGTCTTTCACCTTTCCAAAGACATATTTTATGTGGTACAAAAGCCTAGCGTGATGGTTTGTGATCTTTGTGATCCTAAATCATTTGCATTTTAAAGATATGTCTTATTTCTCTCTGTCAATCATTTTATGTAAAGCACTTTGAATTGCCCTTGTGAATGAAATGTGCTATATAAATAGACTTGCCTTGCCTAATAAGTAAAACCATCATTTAAAAACTGCATTTTGTATTTACTTTTCTTTGTGTAATATAAAAATCTGTTTGATGATCTGGATAAAGATCTTGTTAAAGAAACAAAAAATCAGAACGGTGGAAATAATTTTTCACACCACTGTATTATGTTTTATTTTTTACACAAGTTGTGCTTAATGTAACACAAAACACATTGTCCCAAGAAATAACACACAGAAATGTGTTCAGTTAAGAATAACACATTAATTTAACAAAAAGTGTTTTTTAACACAACTTTTATTTTAGTTTATGTGTAGTTTTTTAAATTTGTATATCGATTTGAATTGCGTGGCGATTGATTTTCATTTGTTAATCGAGTTCCCCCACAACCACATAATACATGATAAAAACAGTTGTTAAAAACAACAACAACATTTTGTGTTCAGGAAAACACACACATGTATATATTAACACATTATTTTTAAGAGTATAATTATTATTGATCTCTTAATTGGATGTTACACAAAGCAAAACATGATTCTCTTTAAAAATCCTGACTTACATGTATTTGGTTGTATGTATGTCCAAAAAATAAAAAAGGTTGCAGGAGGTAGATGACTGCAGAACTTCCATCATCAATTCGTCCATTCTCTATATCTCCAGTTCCAAACGGATAAAATGTGCCTTTAAATAAAATATCTCATGTCATATATATACATGGTAGCAAAGACAAGAGATATTAGACATAAAATATTAGACATTAGATAATAAGTCAATGGCATTCGTATCTGCACCCTGGCATCGGTCGGCAATCAAACTGCGTCATGTTCCTGAGCAACAAACTAAAAATACTCCAATCATTTTTGAACTAACGCGATTAAAAAACAAAGAAATACATCAAATCGGCGTTCCAGCGCAGTTGCCAGTCAAACTATGCGTTCAGCACCTGAGCAACCCAGAAAATATTTGAAAACAAAGGACAGATGGTGTATGTAAAACCCTTCTTATTCAACATAACAATATTCATATCAGGTTTAGTTGTAAACTCGCAGTTGGGTAACTCTTTATTTTGCGGTGCCCTTGCTACACATGTCATTTTTATTAAATATAAATTATGCATAATTACTTGTAACTAACCCTGAACCAAATCCTAATCCTAACCCGATAGTAAGTACATGTAGTTAGTGTAGTACCTGCATTTGTCCTGGTGACCGCATCTTGCAACTCTCCCATAACTCTAAATACTCGTTTTTCAAGCCAACTACAACAATGCTTTTGGGAAACGCAATCCATTAATGTCATATACTCGAAGCACATTTTCACGATTAAAGAGTAGCTAACATGAAATCATGAAAATTACATATAATGCAGTCTGTTCTGTTGCTGTATTTGAAAGTAAGCTGTCTGCCAAGTTGTAAGTCCGAAGGTGAATAAATAAAAAAGTTATTTGCTTGTAAAAATGGGAGTCGACTCTGAATCACACAAACGAGTGGTGGATGCATATCTACGTCACTATACATAGTCCCCCGTCTACGGTTGGCTGAGACTGACGCGAAAACGTATGTCTCCTCCCCCAAACACTAAAAAAACATACGTTAGGTACACTTTAAAAAACAACGGGCGAAAGGCTTTTTGATCAACTCATCCTGTATATCTGTCACAGTCATCAGCTGCAGTCCCTCTCAAAGCCAGAAGAGGCCACTCTCCACATCACCCTGACTGACGTTAACTACATATCCCATAAGTCACTGCCTGGACTCATTGTTTAATCATTTACACCTGTTTCTTGTTATCTGTTTAGTTCTGTCTATTTAAACCTGGTTTTGTCAGACATTCGTTGCTTTGTTTTGTGTAACGTCAGTTACTTCCGTTCTTCGTGTTCTTTGCGACGCACTGGATTTTTATTTTGTTTGGTCTGTCTTTCTGTGTATGACCCTCGCCTACTCTCGGATTTGCTTGTGGATTGCCTCCTACATAAACTGCGTTTGGATCCTCACCTCGGAGTCTGTGCAAATCGTGACAATGTCATGCATTTTCCCTAACGATAGTAAAAAGATAATACGTGACGGCAAAAACATTTCTGCACAAATGACTTGTTGTTTTTTGCTTTAAACTTGACAAACTTAACATCATAAGCTTGCGTTCTATTCTTTAAACGCAACTGAATAGGTTAACTATGGTCAGCAAAAAGTTTTCAGAATTATGTCTATATCTATTGACAGCCCACTGATAACACCACTACAAAGTTTAATAACACGTCAAAACTAAAATTTTCTTAATCAATCATTAAATAATAATTAAATGATAAAATGCAATGTAAGGAAAGATTGATTACAGTACCTATTGCAGGATCTGATAAATCTCCATTGGTTAAGTCACCTTCGAAACACAAACAGTCTTAATGATTTAAAATCTTGAGAGTGGGCATTTATGAAGTATTTTAAAACACAGGAAAGATTATTCCCGGGTTGGGTAAAACACTCACTATAATTTAGCACCAGAAGACACACGTACAAGGAGATTAAAAACCTCATTGTGACAAACTATCCCACCTGCACCTGCACTTACAAAATATGTACGTAAAAAGTATGAAACAATTCTAAATGTTAAAAAAAGGTAATTTAATAGATACAAGACAAAAATGACATTTATTTTTACCTGAGATGAAATGCTACTCCGGAGCAAAATCTGTGATATTCTCTCTTTCAGCAGTTAAAGCAGAAAAGTGAAGCTACAGGTGACAAAATCTGCGTTTTATCATGAGATGTGGGTTGTGCGTCACTGGAAATAAACGTCATCAATCAAAACTAGTTTTTCTTCATGTGACATCAAAATATTTATTCGAACACTTTTCTTCCTGGTTCACATCTATATATGTTCCTTGTCTTTGAAATTTCCGACTTGAACGTAGGAATGAAGTAATTAACTCCATCTATGAAATATTCCCCAAAACACAGCTTTTATTTCTCGTGTCAGCCTAATCTTAATTATTATTATTAATCCATTTAATTAACATTTATATGGGTTTCTCTCAATTATGTTTTCTTATAAATACGTATATGTCCATTTAAAAGTTAATGTACAGCCACGGAAAAAATAGGAGACGATTTCAAAATCAGCTACTCGGATTTTAAAATCTACTCTTTATATGTGCCTATGGGTAAAATAAAATTATTTAATTCTGTGAACTACAAACAGTATTTCTCCCAAATTTTGAACAAAAATTCTGTTTCTGTTCGCATTTATTTGAAGAAAATGATAAAGAAACAGGTGAAAATAACACAAAAGATGCTCTATATTTTTTCAGACCTCAAATACTGCAAAGAAAACAAGTTCATATTCAACTTTAAGCAATACAACAGAAGAATTTAGGAAAAGTTCAAACATCTTTTTTTCTGATAATCTTGATTTTTTTATCAAAGCTTATAATTTACTTACAAAATTTTTCCATGTTCATGAATTTCACGTACAGATGTATATATTTTATTGCGGTATAACATCTGATAAACTTGAATATGAGCAACAAGTTAGGCAACATAGTTTGAAAATGTACAGAAAAAAAAATTCCAGCTAAAGAAAAGTCCAAAACAAAGATCTAAATATGTGATTATTGCAAGAAAAAGCGTTTTTTTTTTATTGACTATCAAAATCTATATACATAAAGGCTGCTCTTATTGATCTCATCTACATGTAGAATGCTTTAGAGCTCAAAGCAGAAACAAATTGTTCATCAAACAAAGGTTTTCACTGAACTTGTGATTAGTTCTATACAACTGTACGTCTCAGTATAAAAGAGCAAATACCGCCATGTCATCTGCCACGTTTGATAACCTGTGTGCAATGAAAGCAAATTCCATTCCATTTCCAAAGCGTGTCAAGTATTCTTTCATCTTACAAATATTTCATAGTTGTGACATATGCATACTGCTTTTTGAAACCAGAAACCTGTATTCAGCCATTCATATCATAAAATATACACTGTCATTTACTGTTGGTGGGTTCTCTGCAGGAAGCATCACTGCACTGGCTGTCCTTTGAGTTTTGTCCACATTTCAAAAATCTTTCTAACAACTTGGAAAGCATTCACATTATTTTGTCCTGTTGTTTTTAAATTTCCAGAATACTAAATCCTCAAATGGTGGTAAATCTTTTTCATCCTTGGCCATTAGAGTATAATTTTCTTGTAAATTGCTTTGGATAAAAGTGTCAATTAAAATGCCTAACACCGTGTCTACACCGGACGCGACATGACAACTTGCTTGTTCTCGATATAACGTCGCTCCATCCGGTGTGGACTTAGAATATACGATGTGTTCTAATGCGTTTCTAATATATTTTGTCGTGTCGCGTTGCGCCAGTTGCATCCGGTGTAGACACGGTTAAAATGTAAAGGCAACTTCTTATTGTTAACGTACCAAAGGAGAACAGGCCTTCCTGGTTGAATTCAGTAGTTTTGAGTAAATATAAACGATGTTGCTTTTAATATCATGATCCCATTACAATTGTATATACCCTTCAAATTAATTCTCAGAAAGAAATGCTGAAGTACATGTTAGGGTTTTATTGCAATATATTAAAATGTTTCTGTTTCTGCTCTTTTTGATTTTGCTCATTTAACCAGGAAATGTATTTCTTGTTTATTTTGAAACCTGTCATCTGTCATTTTAACTGCGTAAGTGTCTCATGACTGATGTTTAAAGACTGTCATAAACCATAATGGAAAGTACAGGATTGCAGGTGAAATGACAGGTATTTTTGAGCATTATTTCCTTGAAACAGTAATAATGAGCGCAGAAGTTATCAATTGAGTCGCAGACTTAAGAAATTCCTGAGTCAGAAGTAGTGACCTGCATGACAAGGACTTGAGGGTGTCGAGACCAAGACAAGACCAAGACCAAGACTTGAGGGGTTGGGATCAAGACAATACCAAGACCAAGACAATACCAAAACCAGAGGGTGGCGGGACCAAGACAAGACCAAGGCAGGCCGAGACTGAGTCAAGACCAGCACTCCTAAAATTTCATTTAAAATAATAATTGAAATAACTTAGGTTATTTACTGTGCAGAAATGTATGTGCAGGATGTTTTACGTTGCATGTTTTATCACCCACCTACTGTAACATGTTACCATTTTTGTGCAGGTAAAAATTCCAACAACAAACATAAAAAACGGTAAATACCCAAGATAAAGTCTGTGACCTTCAACAAAACATTTCATTACTTTTTTAGTGGAAAAAACAGCGTGTGCTGGTTTGTGCTGTTAACATAGATTTGTTTACAATGTTTTTTTCTTTAATAAAACAAAAACTGTTGCCTTTAGGAGTAGATACGACACCCCAGCAAGCACTTGCCGACATTTTACCATCTCGGTGTGATTCTACGTCGGTTTGCTATCTGTGTGCCCCAAAATTCTTCTTGCTATATCTTGGGAAGGTAAGTAATTACAGAATTTCTTTTAATAGCAAAACGGGCACAAATCGAGCACAAACAAACGGCAACAATTGAATATGATTTGGACCACATGGGGTGGAGAGTGACGTCACACAGCCAGAAAATTAATGTTTAATATATTGAACGACAAACCAACACCAAGGATCATTTTTGCAACTTCGGAGTTCGACCTGTATGTGTTCTCGGTTCTACAGGTTGAATGTGACTTACTTGCCAGCAGTGTGTGCAGCTTTCTGCCTGTTCGGATGCTTCGCATCGGGATCCTTCGTAACTGAGTAGGTATTCGTCTTCTACTGGTGCTTACAGAACTGCCTCTGGCAGTCAGAACGTAAGGAAATAGAGCAATAGTTATTGGCGTAACTGTGGTTAGTAAACTTGGTGTTATTCATTTGTTTGATTGTTATTTATTTATTTACTTTATAAACTTTATGTATATATATATTTTTTATAGCTTATCAACTTTCTCTTTCTTTTTCAGCTATCTTTTGAATTGCTGTCTATATACAGTATATGTCATTGGTCATGTTTTTGTTGCCTGTTTGTATGTGAATGTGTCTCAAATTTTAAGAGCACGTCCCCGCATTCCCATTTTTCAACCTTTAATTAGTGTGTAATGTTGCTGTCAGACCATAAATAATACCTGCAAAATGATAAAGTTCAAAGTTCAGTGGCAAGCGAGATATTGTCTTTAGCAGAATTCGCTTTTCAAGGACTACAGAGAACGGTTGGTGAATTGAGTACAGCCCTCTTCTTCCCGGGTACATGATGTCACAATTCCAAGTGATTTTATCAACCTCCGATTTTATCAACCTCCCAAAGGAATACGGCAAAAAAGTGGCGGGGCCTTCCTTACAGAAGAGGAAAAGCCGCTGGAGTATATTCGTTAATCAGAGATTGTAAACATTTGACTGAGCCAAGCGTTTAACTACTTTTACTTTCATCACAGTCCTACAGCTGGTAATAAGAATTCAGCTACACACATTCTAAGATAACCATTGTTCAAATAACAGCTTCCATGACTTAAACGTCGTCTGTGAAAGCTGTTCTGAGTAATACAGTGAAATTGTGTGTGTTTGCACATTCCTCTGTATAAAACACTTCTATGAAATGTCGTCTGAAGTCCTGCTTGCAGTCTCCTAGTCAATCTACTTATTATCCAACTCAGATCCAATATAAAAAAGCAAAACTAACGCTTTGTTATTAGTGTTAATAAATATAACCAGTCTGACCTCGTTTGGTCCGGTGTCATTTCCCTCACCATAGTAGGAAAAAAATTGTGATCAGACGTAAAAATGATACTACATCTTCAACCGACAGTATCCCATCCAACCATAGCCAACCTTCTCAGCCTTCTGCCCTTATCTCCGACACCTACAGGTTAAGATTCTCGGAACTCTCCACCACTTCCAGGTTCAACACAAAAAAAACTTTCAATTGTAGAAACCAAATGGATCTCCTTTCCATCAAGCAGAGCATAAAACGTAAAGAGGATACTTCATCTGCATATTCAACCTACAGTCTCCCATCCAACCATTCCCCACCCTCTCAGCCACTCGCATCTCCGACGCCCACCAGTCTAAGCTCTAAGCTTAGCTGACGACTCCAACAACCCCGCCACTCGCTTCTGGTTCCAAAACACCCAAAATACGTTTTACTCCCTTCCATCTTTCCAGCAAACCATCCTCCAGCCAGTCCTCCTGCATAAGCAGAGCAACCAGAGCCCTCCAAAAGGCTTCTCTAAACCCCTAACCCAAACCCTGGGTGGGTATTCATCGGACGCTTTCAAGAGCTACATCCGGTCAGAACGCTCCTGCATCAAAGAGGCCCATTGGACCCTCATTGCCTGAATCATGTAGTGCCAGCCTGCACCCATATTTCATAGTTGCCCCCAAAGGAGCCAGCTCCCCCCTTCGTCTCCCCACTGCAGAAGATTCTACTCATCAAGAAGCCTCGGCCCGTGCGTCCAGCCCATGCTTTTCTGCAGTGGACACTTCCCCAAGCCCACGGTCTGCCTCAGCAGACACTTATCCAAACCCATGTTCTGCTGCAGCAGGCTCCAATTAGTATCGAGGCTGGGACTGTCTCCACAGGGGTCAATGCTTACAACCCATGCTCTGCCACACCAGACACCATCTCTACAGAAGCCAGTATGGCTGCATCAACTGCCCCCGCAGGGGCCCGTGCTTCCAAATCGTCCTCTGCCGCAGCAAACACTCGTTCTACAAAACCCAGTATCGCTGCAGTGCCCCCCCCCACCCAGGTGCCCATGCTTCCATCTCTAGCTCTGCCGCAGCAGACCCCTTTTTAGCTCCCCGAAGCCAGTATCGCCTCAACAACCGCCCAGCAGTTTTGGTGGTACGATCCGTGTCCGGGCACACAACAATCCCGGGGCCCTCTACCCGGACAAGGGTCGGGTGCTCCGAGCTTCAGGATGATTACCGAGCTCGGAGCCCTTGACCTGGGACAGCACGTCAAACACACATATCTTCCGTCCCAGTTCATTAGCTGCACGCCGAACTCGTGAAATACATAGAAAAGTACTCTAGGCCTGTTAAGTATTGTAAAATGCATTTAAAGACCACATGAAGAGCACACACTCGCTATTCAGGAAAAATATACCTAAACTCTCGTACAGTTGTGTTCAAAATTATTCAACCCCCAATGCTGTAAATGGTTTTAGGGAATTTAGTGTACATTTGTAATTGTATTCAGAATGAAATCCTACAAGGACTTTTTAAAGAACCATATGCAACTAAAATGACATCAATTAGTTTTGTAATACAGTAGTAAATGTTTCTTTTGTGAATTCTTCATTGACATAATTATTCAACCCCTTAAAGACTACCACTCTGAAGAACAGAGGTTCAATGAAGTGTTTTCAATCAGGTATTGAAAACACCTGTGGATATCAGGGAGCAGCAATAAAGCCTAATAGGCACCAATTAGGCAGCTTTAAAATGACTGTGATACTCAGCTCCTTCTAGACATTTACTGGTGTGGTTACAAACATGGTGAGGTCAAGAGAATGGTCCAGGAAGACAAGAGAACAGGTGATTACTCTTCACAGGAAGGGCAATGGCTATAAGAAGATTGCAAAGATGTTAAACATACCAAGAGACACCATAGGAAGCATCATTCACAAATTCAAGGCAAAGGGCACTGTTGAAACGCTACCTGGTCGTGTCAGAAAGAAGATGCTGACTTCGACTGCTGTGCGCTACCTGAAGCGTAGAGTGGAGAAAAGTCCCCGTGTGACTGCTTAGGAACTGAGAAAAGATTTGTCAGATGTGGGTACTGAAGTTTCTGCTCAGACAATACGGCGCACCCTGCGTAATGAAGGCCTCCATGCCAGAACTCCCAGGCGCACCCCCTTGCTGTCCCCAAAGAATAAGAAGAGTCGACTACAGTATGCCAAAAGTCATGTGGACAAACCACAGAAGTTTTGGGATAGTGTTCTGTGGACTGATGAAACAAAATTAGACCCATGGATCAACGCTATGTTTGGAGGAGGAAGAACAAGGCCTATGAAGAAAAGATCACCTTGCCTACTGTGAAGCATGGCGGGGGGTCAATCATGCTTTGGGGCTGTTTTGCTTCTGCAGGTACTGGGAAGCTTCAGCGTGTGCAAGGTACCATGAATTCTCTTCAGTACCAGGAGATATTGGATGACAATGTGATGCAGTCCGTCACAAACCTGAGGCTTGGAAGACGTTGGACCTTTCAACAGGACAATGATCCCAAGCATACCTCCAAGTCCACTAGAGCATGGTTGCAGATTAAAGGCTGGAACATTTTGAAGTGGCCATCGCAGTCACCAGACTTAAATCCGATTGAGAACCTCTGGTGGGACGAGTTGCAGTGCGCAAGCCTAAGAATGTGACTGAACTGGAGGCTTTTGCCCATGATGAATGGGCGAAGATACCCGTAGATCGCTGCAAGACACTTGTGTCAAGCTATGCTTCACGTTTAAAAGCTGTTATAACTGTAAAAGGATGTTGTACTAAGTACTAAGATTGAATGTCACTTGGGGGTTGAATAAAACTGATAATGATGTGAGCTCAGAAAAGACATTTGTGGTTATTCCATTATAAATATTATGTTATATTTGTCTGACCTACACGTGCCTCTTTGATTTAATTGTAAGCAGGATGACTGAATGATCATAATCAATGTCAAACCGACCAAAACAATCAATTTCAGTGGGGGTTGAATAATTTTGAACACAACTGTATTTTTGTTATGATCTGTACTGTTCTGTGATCGAGATCAACTGGTTGCACTGCACATTAATGCCCCAAAAGATGTGCAACTTTAGAAATTTGTCTTTTAGTCGAATAGATTATAAAAGTAATTTTGTTGAATGTTGTTTGTTGTTTGTGCAAAACATTAGCTTTTTTCAAGTGATTCCTGTCTTGGCATAGTCTCTTCAGCACATAAAAAGCTTCTTCACACATTAAATTTAATTTATTGGCAACAGTTTGTGCAAATAAAAATGAACATTAAACTTGTAAGTCTTTATCTTTACAGATAAAAAATATAAAAAAAACGCATCATGCAAAGCATTATGGGAACCAAAATTAGAAAAAACTAAAAAAGGTCGATGAGGTTGCTTGAGGCTGTTATTTATTTTATTTCCTGTTAAAGAAAAATACTTGTTCATGTTAAATTGTTCATTTATCGTTAAAACAAACCGCTGCACGTAAATTACATGAATGTAAATCCACAGTAAGTTACTAGCAAATTGCTGCCAGTAATACTTTAATTTCTACAGAATTGTTTATAGTGAAAGAATGCGGAAGAAACTTTCAGCTTTTCCTAGAAACAAATAACATGTTTCTGTCAACGGTTAAAAAAAAGAGAGTTAACTGGTTAATCAAGATTTCTAAAAAGGTTAAATGACGTCAGCAGAACATTTATTTTTAACAGCATAACTTCATTCTCTAAACTCCAGACTTCTGTGAGATTGGGTTGTTTAATACCCTGAGGGAACATGAGGAGCAAACACTTAACTACAGTATGCACAACATTTGCTCACTCATGTATAGACATTATATGCTGCTCAAGTTTCTGATAAGTTTTAACTGGCCATTCAATATTTTTCCAGACCACGAGCGTGCCATTTACTTTTAAACATTAACTAACCTACACAAAAAAAAATTGGGGTTAAAAATATTCCACATTGGGTTGACCCAGCGCTGGGTTATTTTTTTTACCCAAAATTGGGTTAAAAATAAACATACTGCTGGGTTAACCTCAACCCAAAATTGGTTAAAAATGACCCCTAGAATTATTAATTTCAATATTAATAGTATATTTGTGAAAGTAAACGTTGTGTTTGTGTGCTAGGGTCTGAGAGAAGCGCATGGCAAATCAAGTGGGTAAAAAAACAATTTAATTTAACATTAAAACATTCTCAAACTTTATAACTTGTTGAACACTATGCACATCAGCATCAGTTAACATTCAGCAAAAATAACAAACTGCATAAATTCTATTTTCCTTTGAGAGAAATTGTCACAGAAAAATTCATTGCAAAAACAGTGGCATTAAAACATTCTCATAATGTGTTGAACACTTTATGCACCTCTGAACAATATCAGAATCTGATAAAATTCAGTCAAAATAACAAACTGCATACATTCAGTTTTTCCTGAGAAAGAGTCACAGTAAGAACTTAAAGCAAAATAAATTGCACCAGCAAAGCTGTTCTCACTAACAATAACTACTCTTAAGCAGCAGATATAAAAGCACATAGAATTCTTATTGATGGAGTTTCATCTCCAAGAAGTCCAAAGACCACAGTCTGTAGAAACTGCCAGACGGGGGAGCACTGCTTGGGGTAATTGATAACGAAGACGTAGAAAGCTTTAATGCAAACATCTAGTGCTGCCAGCAATGTTTTTTGCTCAAGTGCTTCTCTAGTAACAAAAGCCTGAAAGCACTCGTTGTTTTCCAGGCAGGAATTCGATTGTGCCTTTTGATCGCAGGTATTCAGCCATGTTGGTAACGATCTGAAAAAAAATTATGTAAGAACAGAGCTCAAAACTAGTGTACAACCAGAGTGGATAGTGTGAAAGTTAACCTAATGATCTTAAGGGAATAAATAAAAGAACTTGCTGAAATCCTTTGTGGAAGAACCCCAATATTAGTATTTTCTGACAGTTGATTTGGGCTCAAACTAATTTTTTTCAAACAAAAAAAGATTTCTTGTGAAATGTGAAGGCAAAAAATGGCTTAAAGTGATTTATGGCATACTTTACAAGATTTATACACTTGAAATTTTAAGAGCTGTAGCTCACATTAATATGTGATGCTTATAAATATGGAGAGCACATTGTCTTGTGACACCTTGATGTGCCTTTAGCAATGGCTGTTTACTTACCCATTGTATGTCTATGAAAGCCTTCCTGGTTTCAATAAAAGTCGGTCTGAACATTTTCCTTCCGATCTTATAAATTGATGTTAGAAGGATCATAGGCAAGTAACGCGATGTCACTCTGATGGTCTGAAACAAGTTCATGTAACCACTTAAAGTGCTAGCATCCTTAAAATTTTACCCAAAGGGTTACGCTTTATACAAAGGGCAAAATTAATATTAAAAATTAGTTTGGAATGACATGAAGGAGAATATAATATACTCTGCATCTAGGCAGACTAAAACATAAATGCTTCATGACAAAAATTATCAGTTAGATGAACTAACCCCTTTAATCCCAATTACCTGCTGACATAGTTTCTAAGTTGGAAAGTAAATGGACAGCCTGCTTTTCTCAGGTGGCGAACAATAGGATCTTATCATTGAAGACAGGCACCCAGTTCTCTTGAGTTTCGAAGCAGAGTCAGGATTAAGAATTGAAAAGTCCTGGGATATCTACAGTACAAGAAAAAGACACAGAAAGTTATTGTGTATAAATATCAAACTTGCCTTTTTTTTCAAATTTAAACTCACCATATCTGGAGTGTTGAGGAGACATGGATACTCTTTAACTATTTCCATGACTGCTTTGGTTTCATTATCTCGAATCCATTTTGCCCTATGGATGGCTGTCTCTTTCATGTATTGTTCAACCAGACTTAGTGGCCAGATATTATTTTTAAGCCACTCAGTCATTTGAACAAATCGTTCCATGTCCACAGTTGATTCTGAGCAAAAATCTAATCACAAAGAAATAAATGAGAAAATATGTACCTGTAGATACAGGAAAACTATACCATTTACACAGAACTAGCAGGCTGCAACGTTAGATTTAAAACTTTCGAATCGAGACACTGGCATAAATGGTAATGAAGCGAATGTCTGATTTATTCAAGAGAAATGAAAATGAACGTCATGATTTAACGTTACGTTAGTTATCTTAATGGGTCTAACCATGGATGTTTGCTTAAAAGCAGGTTTAAGACAGCTAAAAAGCCACTGAAGTCAACATTATGTAGTATTCTCTGTGTGAACAAATAGGGTTAGGGTTGTGATGTAATAAATGAATAACTACACGAAAATTGTCGAAAAATGAAAACTTGCTAGGCGGGAAATTATCGTTCTAAAAAAAAAAAAAAAAAATACTTCAGTCATTTTACATCTTCTTACCTTTTCTGGCCTCAAGAATCCAACGCCGAGCCTCAGCTTCGGTTTTCGCGCCCTCTCACTTCACAGAGCATACTCCGTTTACTAATTGCGCAGCAGGCAGCACATCCGCCTCGTAAACATAGTCCTTAAAGGTTCTGTGTGTAAGTTTCAGAGGCCACGATTGGCTTAGTTGGAAATTGCAACCTATACGGAGACCGGGAGTGGACTTGCTCGTTTCACTTAGTTTTGTCGTGGCCACGAGATATTAACTCGTGGGAACGTGATAATATGAGGAGACCACGACATATTATCTCGAGGGAACGTGATATTATGTTGTCACCACTGAAATCAGCTTGTTGAGGTAACGACATCCTTATGTTGTGGCCACGCGATGTGAAGTCGTTCCCTCAAGCCCACGACTTCTTATGTTGAGGGAACAACATCAGTATCTCGTGGCCACGACTTCTTATGGCACGTTGATCAACAGAGAATCAACATGGATCAGCACGATTTTTTTTATTTTTTAAGGCAACGCAATATTGAGGAGGAAACATAGCCCAAATCGAACAAAACAAGGTGATTGGACATTTATTTGCTTATAAATATGTAAGAGGCCAGTTTTTAAATGTGTTTATGTGTGTCATATCGTGTTCACACCACATGTACGCCACGCGATTCTTTTCAAATAAAGCATTCAGCTTGTGCTGTATTGCTGCTGCAGCTAGTGTGGACAAAGTCTTTAAATAACATGGAAAAATAACTAGTGTTTTAAAGGTACAGTGTGTAGGATTTTGAAGGATTTATTCACCAAAATGTAATATATAATACAAAACTATGTTGTGAGTGGTGAAGAAATACCTTACAAAATGAACCGAAATGATTATATTACCTTACAATGAGCCATTTTATGTATATACACCGCGGGCACACCCTTACATATAATTTATCAATGTGCACAGCCATGTTTCTATAGTATCACTACACGGACAAACTAAGCGCGTTTCGTAAAACGAAGGATGCACGGGACTAGTTCTTCTTCTTCGGCTGTGTTTTGAGGCAGCTTGCAAAGCGACTACATAGAAGGATTAGCAGAAGAAGAAGAGGAAGAACAATAATAATAATAATCATGTTTTTTATTAGAAATATAAACGGTTCTTTGTTGCAGTAAGAAGCAAAATTTGCGATAATGGCCGCTATCATTTACGGAACCCTTTTGTCCTGTGACGCCAACCGTAGCTTCTCTAATGGGAGGGAGAGGGGGGTAGAGTAGCTGTAGATTGCAATTTCCTACATCGCCAATAGTGGCCTCTGAAACTTACACACAGAACCTTTAAGGAAATTATTTTGCACTTTATGAAGCCCGTAAACAAGATCGTGCAAAATTCATACGAACTAGCCACCTTCGTTCAAATTACCCTAAAATTGTGTTGAACAAGCATATTACGTTCATATGCAATGAAACCATGCATTACACAGAACTGGCATTTGTAAATGAGTTAGAGGAGAATAAGTGTCCATCCATCCGTCCATTTTCTTCCGCTTATCCGGGGCCGGGTCGCGGGGGCAGTAGTCTAAGCAGGGATGCCCAGACTTCCCTCTCCCTAGACACTTCCTCCAGCTCTTCCGGGGGGACACCGGGGCGTTCCCAGGCCAGCCGGGAGACATAGTCCCTCCAGCGTGTCCTAGGTCTTCCCCGGGGTCTTCTCTCGGTGGGACATGTCCGGAACACCTCCCTGGGAAGGCGTCCAGGGGGCATCCGGAAAAGATGCCCGAGCCACCTCAGCTGTCCCCTCTCGATGTGGAGGAGCAGCGGATCTACTCTGAGCTCCTCCCGAGTGACCGAGCTTCTCACCCTATCTCTAAGGGATCGCCCAGCCACCCTGCGGAGAAAGCTCATTTCGGCCGCCTGTATCCGGGATCTTGTCCTTTTGGTCATGACCCACAGCTCATGACCATAGGTGAGTGTAGGAACGTAGATTGACCGGTAAATCGAGAGCTTCGCCTTGCGGCTCAGCTCCTTCTTCACCACGACAGACCGGTACAGTGACCGCATTACTGCAGAAGCTGCACCGATCCGTCTGTCAATCTCCCGTTCCATCCTTCCCTCACTCGTGAACAAGACCCCCAGATACTTGAACTCCTCCACTTGAGGCAGGAACTCTCCACCTACCTGAAGTGAGCAAGCCACCCTTTTCCGACTGAGAACCATGGCCTCAGATTTGGAAATAATAATAATTATTAATTAATAATAATTTTTGAGAATAAGTGTTCAATCCAAAATTTCCGTGACATTCCGCGCTTTATTTTTATGCCGTTATGCCACAGCGTGGCGGAAAAGATTGAAGCTGGCAGAACATCTAGCAAGTAAGGATTATATTGCAAGCTCTCCTCATATTTATAAACATTTTTTGGGCTGCAATAATTATCGGAATTGACTCATTGATTTCAACTGACTTCATAAAGTTTGTCAAATGGATACATACAATGTATTTTTGATTGTCTTCTTTCTCGGGGACGCACATTTTCTTTCTACTGGTGATTGGCGTTATATATACTCGTTTTGTCCGTAACATTTACATTAAGGAATTTAGCAGACGCTTTCATTGCAAAGTGATTTACAAAATCGAGGAAAAATTGAGGCTATAAATCTTAAGGAGTCCACTATAATACAAAAACTGCTATCACAACATAAGTACTAGGCAGTAGCCTATATATCTGAACGCAATAAATGCCTCATCATTTGAATGTTATTCAATTATATGACAAATTTCCACATAAAATGGTTGAATTTATATTTTTTCTAATAATGTTTGTTGGATGAAATCAAACTTTTTCTGTTGGAACTATCACAATCACTTTGAACCAATATGATTTAGTCAAACTTGGCTATATACGACCTAATTTTTATTCAAATCAAACGTATATACTTTATATTAAACCTATGTGTTTTCAGTCGAACAAAATACACTGAACATATTACACTAACCTAAATTGTTTTCGTACTGATTTTATCTTGAACAATATTCTTGAATAAAAAATTCTTCACCCAAAATCATTTTTTCCGAAATATGCGCTTTTTATTTTAGACTTTACGCCAGAAGCGGAGCCAGAGGGGTGTCCTCGGACATCTGATTGGCCACCCCGAGTGCCACCTCAAATTTTATTGGGCAGTTAAATGATGATTGACATCTCATTTCACCACTTGCTGAAAAAGCGTCCGGTGCCGCGCGCAGCTTTCAAATTAATCATGGACGAAAGTGATACGAGTAACAGAAGAAGAATGAAATTTCTTATATAAGGTTAGTTTTAAGACTAGGCATCGGGATTTTGTTTGCGGAAATCATTTTGAAAGTGAAGTCGCTGTAAGAGTAATCATGAATGTTGGCGCTAAACGGGTCAGTTAGAGAGATTGGTTCCCGATTTAGCCTAAACATTGTGTTTAACGTTACATTTGTGCTAGTTATATATAAACAGTGCAGTGCCAATACATTACACTATTTGCCTGGTAACTTAATGTAGGCTAACGTCAGCTACAGCCACCATGAAAGCCATAAGACTGGTACCTCTTACACCTGTCTCTCATTATAAAGCAAACCTGAACGCCTTGATTAGATAGTTCAGGTGTGTTTGATTGGGGTTAGAGCTAAAATCTTCCGGACGGTAGATCTCCAGGAGCAGGGCTGGTGACCACTTTCTTATATGGTACATCATGTGTGTGCTATATCGAAAGATTAGATTTAAGCATTTACAGACAAAGACAGTGCTAAAAAACTTACTGAGTAATTAAAGTGACGATCGGATTCGGGTCGGGTGAGGATATCTATATCAAAGAAAATTATACGTACGGGCGGGTGCACAAACAGTGCCTAACATTCGTTTCATATTACATACCCAGCACTTGATTCATCCTTGTTAACCCACTTCGCTAAAACGCTACCACAAGGTACTTTTCTTTACTACGTTTTGTTTTGTTTTTAATTCTCCCTTTTTAAATTTCTCTCTGATCTGTTTTTCCTCCATTTCTGCTTTAAGAAATAGACCGTCCTCTACCGCGCGCGCATTTCTTTTAAATTACTGCAAATTAGCGCCTGCTTTAAAATGTATTTAAAATCTATTCGTATTTTTTGAGAAATTGTGTTAATATTGTATATGATATCATCCACTCGCAATTAATAAGAATGTATTTTTTATTACCCGACCCACCCGACCTGCGGATCATCCGCAGCGTCCGCGGATTTAACTGCCATCCGCGCATCACTATTACACACTGACTTTCTATCATGGTCTATGGACCCCCTTAAGTTGCCTTATCAACCCACAGGACACCCCATGTGAAAAACTCTAGCTCCGCCACTGCTTTATGCATGCTCAATAAGGATTTTTAATAAACGTAATCGCTTAGGAACCTGTTAGACAAAAGGCTATATATAGGCTTTGCAGCCAGCTTCATGACTGGTTTTACTCGACAAAGCACGTGAAACTATTAACATGATAATCGCCAACTAGCTCGAGTGTTTATGCATGTTCTCTAGGTTGGTTTTTTTGTGGGCAGTCTGCTTTATTATTGTTTTTGTTCGTGCGCTCTACCAGCGCTAAAAATGCTTTTGTTGTGCACCCTTTAACTCCAGTAAACTCGGGATATCATGTAAGTTAGTTGTGAATATAGCCCTATTATAAACTATATGTTCAAATAATTTATTAATAAAAATGCCATTTACTTGTATGTAATACTAAATTGTATTTCATTTCGACTCAACAATGTGTTCCGCTGTAATTTGTTTTGAGGCTTTCTACATTTTAACTAAATATATTAGCCTATATAAGATGTATTTTACTTTTATTTTCGTTTGATCATTTACATTTAGCTTAAGATGAAGTGTCGGCCATGGCCACTTCAGTAAACTATGCCCTCACACTTTTTGAAATTATATTAAACGGAATCGTTTAAAACTATTTGCCACATGAATTTCCTGTAAACAGAATTTGTAAATGTGTGTTCATTTAATTATTTTCTTAAAACCTTTGTCCATTTTTGTTAACTATTTCAGAAAGCTCATGGCACTTTAATTTCTTAGAACAAGTGGAAAATATGATTAATAAGAAATGTTTAAATCCATTCAGAGTTCCATCTGTTGCTTTTAAATGTTCAATTAATAAGTATTCACAGTTCAGACGTTTTTTATTGACCTTTCATTTACATGCTGGCATATGTACATTGTGAAATATTTAAATTATGAAGTGTTTTTTAATCAAATTAATAGAAAATGCTGTGTCAGTAATTGACTGTAAATATGCACAGAATCCAACAACATGTAGGGAGATTAAGATTATTTACACAAAGGTAGCCTACATACACAAGGTCATACAGCTTCTTTGGATTTGACACAGAAGTACTTATGTTAATTACAGTTTGCAGATAATTAAATTTACATTATGCTGTAACCACCGATGAAAGATTAAATCCAGGTCTAGATACAGTTGAAAGAGAAGTCATGTGACACTGTTTAATGACACTGTTGGAAATCTCGATGCAATAATTGTCCAGTCAGTTTATATTATTCTGTAATCTGGGAACAGATTGCATCCCGAAGTTCTACATATAGCTCAAATGCATCTCGTCTGTCACTGGGGAATCTTAAATTCCGCTCCTCCATGAGAATTGTATATCAAACACCACCTCATCACAAGGTATTGCTGACAGAAACATGCAAGCCTCTTGCGCGATCTGTAGATGATCACTATCCTGCTGCACAATAAAGTCTTCGGTACCCCATAGTTGAGGTGCCATGAACATGATGTTTGGGATCCCGCAAGGAACATTACAGTTCGTTGCAGGATGCAGGTCGAATCCGGTGCGCATTCCAAACAGTCGCGATCTCATCCAATCCCTCCTGCAATTAAAAGTATATATATACGAATATTTAAGCAGGTTAGCAATAGCAGTATTGAAGCATACATACTCTTTGCAAAAATAAAACATTTAGTAAAAAAATGTATACAAAAATATAGGTCTACCCGTCCCAAGACAGACCCTACAAATTTTGATCCGAGTTTGTCTATATAATTTTTTCGAACGGGAAACATGCATCGACGTGTTTACACCGTGCAGCCAAGGCCGGGATCACTAGGAATCCGCATTTATTTAATATAGCATCAGGTTGATCTATGCCTGCCGATACACATGCTAATATGTGAATATGGCTTTTGATTGTGACCAGTGGACTGAAAAAATATATCGATAAGCTTAATCGAAAGTCAATTTAATCTTAGATCCTTTAGTTTTGACTATTACATTTTTTCGAATCCATGTGGACCCATGTGCACTGCACTGTTCTTATTTTCCGAAAAAATAAATCAACTAAAAATAGACATAACGAAATTCTTATGCAGTGTAAAATATCTATATGCCCTGTTTTCACAGTCAAGGTTTATGACTAGTCACAGACTAAAATTAAAATTGAGCTATCCTAACTGAAAATAACTTGCCATGATGTACCTTACAATATGTAAGTGCCATTGTTTTGTCACAGGATGCAAATCAGTAAAGTTTTTTTCAAGCGACTATAACCTAAATCAGTGGTCACCAACCCTGCTCCTGGAGATCTACCGTCCGGAAGATTTTAGCTCTAACCCCAATCAAACACACCTGAACTATCTAATCAAGGGTTCAGGTTTGCTTGATAATTACAGACAGGTGTGCTGAAGCAGGGTTGGAGCTACAGTCTGCAGGACGGTAGTTCTCCAGGAGCAGGGTTGGTGACCACTGGCCTAAATTAACTAAGGCATAGTCCTGGTTAAGGCTGAGCCTTGTTTATGAAACCGGGCCTACAAGTTTAGGATCACTTGCTGCTTTTTATTCATTATTTGATTCAAATTAAAACATAGAAAAATTGGTAATAATAAAATACAAAAAAGCAAGTACAATAAATACAATAAACGAATAAAATGGGAATCTTAAATAATAGCATTCAATTACTCAACCCTTACTAAAAAACAACACTGTAACGAAGTAATTGTAGGCTAAAGTCTCACTGCGGAGACTGCAAAAGGCAGCGTGAGGTATGGCAATTTCTTGTTATTGTAATTGTAATTATCTTAAAACAGAGCACCATAAGGGGTGGCAAATGTGGTTCTACAGACAGTGGCGCCTCCAGAAATTTTTCATAGGGGTGGCCAGATGGGGCCACTTAAAATCTTGGGGTGGCACACCAAAACTATAAACCATAATTTCAGAATTGTATTCTACTCTTGTACACCGGCCTGTAGAAAACTATCAGGAAGACTTCCATTTAGGCATTTAGATTTAGGCACTTTGGCAGACGCTTTTATCCAAAGGGATTTACATTGCAATATCCTATACATTTTACATAGGTATTTTAATCCCCTGGGATTACCATTTACCACTGAGCTACAGGAAAGTTTAAGGAAACTTCTACTGATATACTTGTTATATTTAATGTTACTAATGATATACTGTGCATAGACTAATAACAGTACAGTTAACATTTTGAGTTGCACAACAATTCTGTTTAATTTTGCAATTATATTCGGCATAAGGTTTATTTTTATTGCATTTATTGCAAACAAAACAGTTACTGGGGAAAAGCAGATACTGGCAGATACAAATAAAAGCAAGGACAGAAACAATCACATCTTTGCTTTATGTAACAGGACTTTCCCAACAGGGATCAATAGTCTGATTCTGATTACCAGGCTATACAGTATGTGTAAGAAACTTTTATATCTTTGCTTAATGTAAAACAAAAATAATTATTACTGTTACAAAAAGAACTTCCCAACAGGGATCAATAGTCTCTGATTCTGATTACCAGGCTTAAGAATTGCTTTATTCGCCTGTTGCTATGTTTTTTGGCAAACACCTCCACAGTCATCAAGATTTATGGCCCTATCCCTTCTTGATTACTCTCAGCACACCCAAATTGCTTAAACGCAAAAAAATGGACATAACATATACATGCACCAGCTGCTAATGGCGTTAGCTAGGTAACTCTTGTCAAAACGTGTCAAAGACACATCAAAAAGCTGCTGTAACAGTATACTGTAACTATTTGGCACTTATAAAGCACGTCACGATCAGGGCCGCATTAAGAGCTCACTGGGCCCCGGGGCTATGAGTTACTGCAAATTATAGATAATTTGTATCTATACCACAATGCTTAAATATCTGTTTCAATTATAAACTTACATCATGATGATGGCGCAGCACAATTGACATATTTCTACCGGACACATTAGCACTATCGCCACTGCCAGCCCTTTAGGCGAATAGTTTGATCAAACACAAAAAGCAATATCATACATTCATCAAGTTAATAATCAAACTTAACAGTTAATTGGTGGGGTCGATGATGACGCTGTGTCTTTATCATCAGCTCCAACATCCACCACTCCGTGATCATCAGCTTTAGTAAAATAACCCGATAGTTTTGGGATTTTACTGATCAGCTCATGTTTCCTCTGCTGTTTAGCTTTTAAAAAATCCCTTTTTTGAGCCCCACTCGCACATTTTTTTTTTTAAAGATGACATTTTTAGCTGTCGAAGACGAAGACTGTTTTTTGCGTGGAAATTTTAAGAAAAGTGTAGAATGAAGTGAAGAGTGGAGGCGATTGATTGGTTGATGCGTAGGCTATATTCTAATAAGGCGCAGACAGCCATCGCCTGATAGGCCTAAGCTGAATTGTTGTATATAAAATAAATGCATTTGATTTGGTATATCAAATTCAAACGTGACGTTTCAATTCACCGTGCCCTGCTGCCCACGGGGGTTTGATTGACATGCGACCTGACCAATCATAACGCGAATGCGCAATTTTGTTAATAATATTAATGAGAATGATTCCATGATAATGCATGGAATATACGGCAAAGTGCTACTAAATAACAGGGCTAATTTGTGGGGGGTGTGGTAAGGCTTTGGCAATCAGATGGCTAGTAGTAATCAATCTGCTCCACAGCCAATCACGGGCCCCCTCCTTGCTCGGGCCCCGGGGCTTTAGCCCCGCCTAGCCCTATTGTTAATGCGGCCGTGCATAATTCCCCGTCTTCTTTTACTAAATAATATTTTTGACTTATTTACTTACCGGTAGTCTTCTTCGTCTTCTTTCTTAACTTCTTTTGAAATTGTTGACCGACGGGCACGCGCTGCGCAACAGCGGCATGGACGGAGGGACGGGGGAGGGGCAGACTACTGTGTGCGATCGAAGGTCTAGAGCGGCTTGCCTGCCTGGCCGTGCATTAGGGATGAAATGCATAACTGATGCTACTAAAATGTATACTGGCCATTGGGGTGGCCAGTGGGGTGGCCGTGGCCACCCCTGGCCACCCCCTGGTGGCGCCACTGTCTACAGAAGGTTGGCAAAATAGCATTTGGCTTACCTGAATAATATTTCGAAAACACAGCTGCAACAATGCCTTATCCAGAAATCCTCAGCAAACAGTCCCTCGTCTTTTAACTCTCCAAAAAACTTTATCCAGTATTCAATTCCTTCTTTGCCCATCAGCCCCCACCAACTTTCAATTCTTTGATTTGCTGAACTTACACCGGGGCTCTGCACGTTCATCATCATTGTTTCGTCTGAAAAACATATGTTGTGACATGCCATAGAATTCACTACACTCTCAACGAAATAAATCCGTTGAGCTGGTCAATGATGAATGCGATTATTTCATTTAAGTCAGCATATTTCCGACGGCACAGCCCATTACTCTTTAGGAGGCGCTTTAGGGTCCTTTCACTTATAACTTTCCCATGTACCAATGCCAGAGACCACACTATGTCCTCATATGACATTCCTAAATTGAAGAAAAAGTAATTTCATTGTATGTGAGGCGGTAACAGTCATACATGGGTTGCATTTAAGAATGTCGTTCCCTCAAAATGCGAAGTCGTAGCCACAAGTAGGGGTGGGCGGATCGATCCTGAAATATCGATACTGCCTCATCATCGGAAGTATCGATATTTCCATAAAAACATTGATGATGTGTTTTTACTACAGATTTGATTTATGTACAAATTTAGCTAATAATTGTATAATCAAGAAGAACTATTTATTTCGCATACACCTAGTTTTGCACATGTTGCTCCACCCTGCCCTGCTGTGTTTTGTAGTCCGCTATCACGTGACTCAGTAGCACCTGGCGCAAGCACGCAGACGCAGCTGCAGCCAGTGAAAATAATAAAAACTGCGGACTGCGATGTGTGGCAGTGGGCCTTTGGGGGTAGAAAGTCAAATATTAAAAGTACTTTATTATTTAAACACTTTATTGACTTTGTTTCTCCAACAGTTGTGTGCACTTTGTTTATAAATTCACAAAAAAATGTAATGAAAGGGCGATTTAATTCGTAATATTATTGTGTCTAAACACTGATCAAAAAGGGAAAAGCAGTTTTAAAAGCTTTGTTCCTCATTAATTATTTTTTGCACCTTGTTTTTTTATAAGATAGAGAAGTAGTACTAGGATAGGGACAAATTGTTTTGTTATATATCAGTTTTCTGTTCTGTAAATCTGTTACTGTTAGCATTTTCCGATAATAATTTGGTGCAAAGTTCATGCTTGCAAATTCTATAACTGGAATACATAACTAAACATATATATTTATTTGGTTTAAATTATGTCCTGTGTTTTAACATCTACACGATTAATTAGCCTATAGGCACATTAAGAGCACAAATAACAAAATATTTTAGTGGTTATGAAAATGTATTCAGATTTAGCAAATTTATGATGCATTCATCTGAGAAATCATGACATTTTATCCACAGGAAAGTAAATGTAAATTCCAGTAAATGCTCCTGAAAGTATTCATATACTGGGCCAGTCAATACTAGCCCTTGAAGGACTCTAAAGTTCAAAAATTGGAGAAAGGCAGCTGAAATAGATGTTGAAGTTTATTGATCAGAATCAGCGCGCTGGGTTGTTCTCGACACAACGTCTTACAAAGAACCAACCTGGAAACACAGTTTCACACAGTATTTATATGGTATGTGTCGTCGTTCTGTCTTCCTCCGCCTCTCTTTGTGGCTCCTCCAATAGCAGGCTCTTTCTTTGTCTTCAGCGAGTGGTTTTTCTCACTTGTTTCCCTCCACTTCTGGTAGTTCCTAAAAAACAACATTTCATCCCCCCACCCTACTTTCTAGAGAACACACTGCATTCTTTACCTGTTATAAAACTATGTGTGTGCGTGCAATTTCACACCCTGTTTCACCCCCAACTAACATTTGGCTCAGTTCCTCCTTCCACTCACACACACACATAGACACATTCTGTTGCAAGCACATCATTATCAGCACATAGTGTATAGTTTTAACACTTCACGCAATCAGAAAAATAACACACATAAATGATTAAGTCCCTCATAATCTGCACTCACATACCCTGAGTCTTTAACTGCCCTTCAGTTACTCCCTTATCTTTGCGCGCAAAGCTGCACCCCCACACACATTACCATAGCAGGCACTTTCAATCTCAGCACAGAAACCCCTCACAGCTTCTGCTTAAACATTTTCATTAAGGCACACACATTATGTTAATCAAACTATAATCAAACTCATTAAAAAAATCCTTCACCCTTCATTTACTTGGTATCGGATCGGTACCAAATTTTACAGTATCGCCCATCCCTAGCCATAAGTACGGATGTTGTTCCCGCAACATACGAAGTCGTGGCCACTCATTATTGAGGGAACGACTTCACATCTCGTGGCCACAACATAAGGATGTCGTTACCTCAACAAGCTGATGTCGTGGCGACAACATCATATCACGTTCCCTCGAGATAATATCTCGTCGCTACGACAAAACTAAGTGAAACGCGCATGTCCCCTCCCGGTCTCCGTAGGTCTTAACCCAGCGTAAGGGTTAAAAAAATAACCCAGTAGTTTTTAGAGTGTACTGCACTGCATTTCTGATTATTTTAATATTGAACCAAAATACCATCTTTAGCACATTTACAGGTTTAATAAAATGTCCAATGACAAATTGATCTGGATAAAAACTATTATTATGGTATATTGATGCAATATTGCCATAGAACCATGCTGATATAGCCTAGATACATATCACTCGACTAACAATTCAACGGCACAAGTGTGTAGATAAACAAGATACAACATCACAGTGTCTTTAAGTAATTGGGGAACTACTTTCTTCCGTCCAAATTCCAGCTCAGCATAACAGTTAAACAAACTTTATTGACTAATTCCAAACCGTCACTTCTTTTAAATTTGCGCTGTGCTGCTTCAGTAAAGGTATAAATGAGAAATGGCATCACGCTGTAATGTTTAAAACACTTTTCCTGAGCGCTGTGAAGTAGAGTGCTTTGCCAAATGTGCGTGTGTTTCACTTTGAGTTTTATGAGTCCGACTTGGTGGAGTGATACAAATGGTGAAGCTGTTCCCAAGGTTATCCTGTTGTGACACGGCATGGCTTATCAGATTTGAGAACCAGAGAACACTGTTGTTTAATAACCTGCATTAATTTGATTAAATACATAAATATAAAACAAGGAGTTTAGAATTTTGACGGTATGTAAATTTGGTATTTAGTAGACTTCATAAAAAATATTCATTTTAAATGAGAATTTACATTAATATTATAGCATTATTCCAAGCTTCTGGCACCAATGTTTTGTCACATTCTGGCATTCACTGAATTACAATAAATTAATTGTTTCTTAAAATTAAGCACTGTAACAAAAGAAAAACATTAGTTTACCATCTGTAAAATAAAATTTGAACTACACAACATTCTTCTGATCTAGGTCAGAGGACTCATCAGAAGAAAAACAATTAAAACTATCAGAGAACAACACAAACAAGAAGCGACAGATACCTTCACTCGGTCTGAGAGCCACAAATCTGTGAAGAAGAAACATAATACAACACAGTGACATGTAACGATCCAGAGACAAAACAAATCAGAAAATCTTTCAGAGGACCCATGGATATGGAGGAACTGTGTGAAAGTCCAATTGATTTTTTTAAGGAATCAAGAGATATTTACATCAAACTTATAATTTACACAACAGCATTGCGTTATGCAGTACTCTGTCAGAAAATACAAATGCAACATGCTGATATGATAAGGATTGATTATGTTTTATTAATTCAATTACGGCACCAATAAAGAAGATCTGTTGACACTGGAGGCTTTTTAAATAAAGGTGACCTCATTGTTTTTCAGCAATTCACCTTTGTTCCACCTGTTCCTGTTGGAAGTAGCCAAACTCTTTTTGATGCACTGTTGTGCTTAAGGGATGAACATTAACTACAAAGATACTTGTTTGAGTTAATGTTGCCTTTTTTATTAGCTTGAAGCAGTTCGGCAAATCTTTTCTGCCATTAACAGCATGGTACTTTTATCCACTGATCTGCTCTCCGGACATTTTTTCTGCCCATTCTCTATAAGTCCCAAGAGTAAATTTGTTTAATAATAAAGGCAGCCCAGTCTTTCTTTAATACACAAAGCAGCTCTTCTGGCACCAACAGCAAACCAATTTCATAGACACATTCCATGAACAGATGAAAAAACTTTTTATTTGAGAATTTAAAGCAAGAAATCAAGAGTCAATTAAAATCTTATTTTATCATGCTAGAAAGAATAATCAAATGGTCAAAGCAAGACCTTTGCTGTATGTTCATTAGAAAACAAACGACTAAACATTTTAAAAGCAAATTATAGGATATTTTGTGGATTATTCATTTACCATTTCAATTCATTAAAATGAGATTGTGTAAATATCCTAGAGGATGGTGCAGACACTCAGTAGAGAAACCAGCAGAATGATCAAACAACCACAGAGACCTGAAGCTCCGGATGTCATCAGTTTTTCTGGGCTCCATGTATCTGTGAATATGTATCAGTGCATTGAAAAGTTACAAAACTTTAATAATTAACTAAAAAATAAATACATACAATATAATAGCCATAAAATGTTTAACTTCAGCATAAAGAATTTTAATGTAAAAATGTACCTGACGTTCCACCAGACCAGACTAGAGGACCCATGGATATAGAAGAACTGTCATAAAAGTCCACAGACCTCCCCATCCTCTGGTGATGTCCAGAATGACAATCCTAAAGATTAAAAGAAGATCCGATAATATAAATGTTTACTATTAAAATTACAAGGTCTATGTATCAAAATACTATTATAGTTTTCCTCGTCACAATATTCTCTTTCAACACTCGCAAATAATCCTTTATATGACTCACATACAGTATAAGGAGATTTATCATTCAATCATATAGAGATTTAAGAACAGTTGCGCCCCCCCAGTGACGTCAAACGCAAGAGCGTGAAATTCACATTTAAAATTTGCAACTTTTCTAAGGGGGCCACGAGACAACACGGTTATGCTTCTGAATATGAAACCTACAATACTAAAGTGTTTGTGTGTTAAATACAGTAAATACATTTTTATTACTTAAATAAGTATGTGAGTTTTATTTAAAATTGCACTTTGCAATATATTAGATCTCAATGAGATGAATTACTTCTCATTTTTACGAAACATACAGTACGGTAATGAGTGAACGGTAATAAATCTTTGGATAGATATAGGCCTATGTATTTTCACAATGTGTTTATAGAAAAATTGTGTGCACATGATAGTAAATTGAGATTTGAATCTGCCTATAGCCTTGTATTTTGTGAGGATTGGTTACAAGCACGCATCAACTTAAGTGGCTTCAGACCGTTGGGCATTAAATTATTTTGTAAATTATTTGTAAACTCACCGCTGAACAGTGATTGTTGGACCGAAGACACAGATGAACAGAACAGTGCAGGTAAACTTTAGTGGCGTTTGCGTTGAAGATAAACATCCTGAAGGAGAAACGACTGGATGTTGAGACACCATTCTGAAGAAGCTCCACTGTGTTGTCTTGTGGATTTGGACACCTGAAGATAAAGATGATGATTTATTGAACACAAACACGTCTTTAAACATGTTAAGAAGCTCAAAGTGATGTTTGTGTCTTACTCTCCAGTGATGAGATCCCAGCGCAGACTGTAATCTGGATTATTCACAGGTGTAGCCCAACATTTGTCAATCACCGTAGCAAACTGACTGCTGTCAACCCCGTCAACACCAACCTCAACAAACATCTGCTGGTTGAGTTCTGCATCCACACGACCAGTGAAGGGCTGAGAGAACTCAGAATCCTGATATGGAACCATTCGCACCCGATACCTCCCTTCACCAGCGGGAAGAATCCTGTGTTCAATGCTGGTAAGATAAACAACATTGAGAGTTAAAACACAGTATACACACATGTAAAATTAAAAATATTGCATATAGATAGTTTTTGTGCATTAAAGTGTAGCAAAGTAGAAACTGAGTCTCACGTCTCCAGTGGGTTGATGTCTATCATAGAAAGTGTTTGTGTTTGGGGGTAAATACAGCTGAAATTTAGCTTCAGTATTTTCTCTCTGCTGATGAGACCTGCGGGTGACTCTGGTGTCCCCAAAATAAAGTTCTCATAGATGATATGAGTGCCATTGGCCTGTGGACAACATACACTTAGTTTAAAAGTCAGAAATCATTTTATTTGAACCAATTGTTTAGTCTGAGTGTATGTGAATTGTTTGTTAATATTGAGTTTTACCACAAGTCTGGTGCCACAGATGTGATCATTGTTATCAAAGTGAAACTGCACTCTTCCATTCTGGATGGTTCCTCTGCAGCTGGGCTCATTGAGATGAAGAACATGAGCTGAAAAACCAGCTTCAAACAGCTGACAGCGAGATAGAGATATAGATCCTGAACTACTCTCACAGGTTTCAGAGTAATCTGAGGAAAGCACAATATCAGCGTTATAAAAAGAGAGAGAAAGGTTCACATTTGTGATTTTGTTGTGAAGTGATTCTAACCAAAGGAGTGAGGTTCAGGTCTGGCGTGGTTGTCTTTGCAGAAACAGCCGTGAACACCATTTCTCTCTCCACACCATTCATCTTCAGTACAGTTGAGTGAAAGGCATGGAGTCAAAGCTAAAAGGAGAAGAGAGAGAGATAAAGCGCATTCATACTAGATAGAGTCGACTGAATAATAATAGATGAGGGCTACACACCTTCAAAAATGTTAAAGGATGGAGGGAATGGGATGTTTGTTTATTTCTATAAACTTGTAAACTCTCAAAATTGACATGATCTAGAGAAGTCTATTCTGTTTCATGTTAGGCTAGAATGTTGCTGGATGTTACTTGGTGGCTCTTATATCCATTTACCAATTCAAATGAGCACATACTCATTTTAAATGAAAGAACATAGGAGTATGGATAAACATGGCACATCACTTGATAGTTTTGGTTTTATGTGGTTGTGGTCATTTCAGTGGTAGTGGTTTCTGTGACTGTCTCAGCGGTAGTATGAGTAAAGTTATCCGTTAGAAATTATTAATCATTAAACACAGAACAATTTATCACATACAAATACATGAGCACTTGTTTATGTATTTAACTGGAATGTATGTGAAACTGCAGCATGTTGGTCTCACAAACTAATGAATACTAGCTTTGACTCTAACAGATGTGTTTACAATACAAACCATTACAGAAGCTATTGGGTATAATGCCTCACTTGATGGGTAATGTTTCGGCTACACCCGTTTTGGCAATAACTGTGATATCAAGAGCCTTAGCAGTGTGTACCATTGATTATTTATTAACCCTCTTATTATCCTAGGGGTCAATTTGACCCCATTCAATGTTTAACGTCTGTAAATACATGATTAACATCAGTTTTTATCCTCCAGATTTAATGAACTTACCTTATTTAATGAGTACAAATCAGTAAGCACAAAATTAACATTGGCCACCAAGTCTAACTTGAGGCAGCTGAGGGATGCTAAGACGGTGCTTGTATTTAGTACGAGCACGCTTGGCTTGCTTTTAATTAGAATGTCCACACAAGATGTTAGAATGCTTATTGATTATCAAACCAAATTGGGCTTCCATTACACCTGAGCAGTGCCACAGACTGATGCCTCCATGCCACACCACATTGATGCAATTCATGCAAAAGGAGGCCCAACCAAATATTGAGTGCAAAGAAATGAACATACTTTTCAGAAGCCCGACATGTCTGTTTAAAATATCATTTTTTAGTGATCTTATTAAATATATTCAAATTTTTTGAGACACTGAAATTTGGGTTTTCATTTTCTGTAAGCCATAATCATCAAACTTTCAAGAAAATAAAGGCTTGAACTATTTCACTCTGTGTGTAATGAATCTACATAATATATGGGTTTCACTTTCTGAAATGAGTGAAACAAAATATTGACCTATTTCATAATATTCCAATTTTAGATGTACCTGTATTTAAAATGAGGCACTATAACTAATGTTGGTGTTCCACTAAACAGGAGAAGTATCCCTCCCGCATTTAAACAGGGTACTCTATAATTTTACTTGAGTAGATTTTTTGACTAGTAACTTTCATCAAAGTAGTAGTACTAATTTATATTTTTTAGGTAAGCTGTCGGAAAATGTGTGAGACTATTGTATTTATAAAAGATTAAAGTGGATGTGTGCAAATTCTCTACCTGCACACTAGGCAGCACAATGCAGCTATCTGACAAACTCATAGACATAATAATGTCCTGGACAGGCTTTGATTTGTATGGAATACAGACTTGTCCTGTGACCACTCCATCTTCCAGCTGTGGATGAGGACTATTGAGCCATAGTGGATTGTAGGTGCCACACATATCATGACCATTTACATAATAGACACCAAATTATTTACTATGCTTTGGTCCCCCCATCTTTTTAATATTATGACTGTCAAAAGCCATAATATTAAAGAGTCAAAAGATTTTTGTACTGTTCATCCAGAACGTATTTATCTATATTTTTTGCTGTGAGAATGTGGCAACTGTCATCAAAGTTGACATCACCGCATTTACTGCTCATTGACATCTTACCGTAGCAGTCGCGACGTCCATTTCTGACTGTACACTCCATGGTTGTTGGGCAAGAGGATGATGAACAACGCAGATCGTTTGGGGCAAAACATTCACAACGGTAGGAACATTCTGAAGTCCAGAACTGTTCACCAATCTAAAATAAAAAGGATAAGGTTGAACTTTTCTGGTTTCTGAAACCAAACCAAAACATGTTTACTACTGAGTGCAATGATGTCGCATAAAGAAGATGTATGTAAATACAGTAGTCAACTACCAAACATCTACCAAGATCAGTATTTATAATAACATAAAATGTAATGTTTCAACACTCACATCATAGTAGAATCCATCATACAAGCATCCGCATTGCTCCACAGGCACACAGTATTCTCCACTCCTCACAAATCCATCATTACAGAAACATCCCTCAGAGCATGTGTGTTCACAACTAGCATCAATGCTGCTGGCGCATGTATGACCACAGTCTGTACCACACAACTCATAGGTACTGTTGTCTGGACATATCATGGCTGTCAATGGAACAAAAAACATTTTGCTGAAACATGATTTTCAAGGTATAAAATATGAGAGAAAGAAAACATTTCTTAAATGAGAAAATATTTGGTCTGTAATTAAACTGGACAATTTACTTAGCCCACTTCCAGCCACTTACCACAAGATGCACTTTCTCTCCAGGGATAGACAACAGCATTGGCAGATTGACAGGCCCTCACATAGGATTGGATAGAATGACACAATACATCATGAAGGTTTCCAGAGAGGCAAACATCAAATGAACAGTCATTAAAGTACGCTTGTGGATCTACAGAAGGGTGACAGAAGCTAAAGGGGCCCAGGTTGTCTCTGATGATCTCACACATGGCATGAGCAGTGCTCTGATCTTGGCACAAAGGACAGTTGTCTCCACACCCATCATTGCATGGAATCTCGTCCTCAACCTTCCATTCTGCCCCAAACTGTTCTGCTGAAGCAGCCAAAGAACCTGAAGGAGTCATGAAGTCGTCCTCTGTATGACCGTTAAAGTTGCCACAAAGTCCACACGTAATTCCTTGGTAGTCTGCTGGTACAATGATGTTTACCGCCCAGAAGCCATAAGACACACTCAAACCGAAGTCCGTTGAAACAAGAGTGTTCGATCCAGTGGAGTAGACAGATACCCGGCCAGAATCAAGTAGGACGGGAAGGTTTCTGATCTCTCCATCAACCTAAATAGAAGAATAAAATGCTTTTTTTACTTAGCAAACGAAACGTTCCCTTTCCAGACAAATGATCCAACATTTTGGCTATGCTAGGCTCTACACCCTAAATTCGTGTATAGCACCATGAGTGTTCAATCTGACAAAAACATGTGTCCAATCAATATTAGATTGTCATGGCCTGATAAAAAGCCAAGCTTGTCAAAATCCATATGTGCCCATCATTGAAAATTTTGAGTCACGTTTCCTTACCTGAACAGAAGAATAACCATTTAGGTCCTGTGACATGTGGACGAGGTGTCCAGAGACATTGACAAAAACCTCAACAGTAATTGAAACTGGGATTCCATGCCAAGCCTCATTTCTTGCATCCACCTGGAAGTGTGATAGACCACGACTGTCATTACATACTGTGGCCAGCACATATCTGCATGTGCCCTGGAAATCAAAGTAGGTCCCATCAAAAGAGATATAATGGGGGTCTCCTGAAGCAGAACAACTAGCATGTGGACTGGGATGGCAGCCATACTCGCCCTCCACCACACTGCAGAGTTCCTGTTCACTGCAAGATGATGGTGTGCAATGGACATTTCCAGTAATCCCATCACAAACACACAGAGACTGGCACTCCTCATCATGCCAGAACCGCTCCCCAGGCTGTCGATAACGTCCAGCATAGCGACAACCACAGCCCATGGGCGGCACACAGTGATCTCCATTCAAAACAAGCCCATCGTTACACTTGCATCCCTCCTGGCACTGCAGGGTGCACTGAAAGGGAAATGAGAGACTAGGGCAGGATGCAGGACAGGATGTGCCACACAGATCATAATTGGCATTTGGTGGGCAGATGGGTTCTGGAATCACAAAGCATAATGACATGCAGGAGAGTTCGCAAGATTATCATAACTTTGCGTCCCAATTCAAAAGTAATGAAGAGGATTCAGTTTCAGTCTCCAAATCACATTGGTAATACGATACTAACCACAGTGGGTAATATTCCTCCACTCTCCAACTGCAATGCCATTCTGTTGGCAGAGTAGTGTATATCCCCGCAGGGCCTCACAAAGAGCCTCCCTGGCTCCGCTGGTCTGCTCCAGCATCTGAATGCAATCTTGGATTCGTTGCATAGGGTTCAGTGTTGTGCTGCACTCAGCAAATGGTCCATCGGACAAGGTCATGATGCTGCATTGCTCACTGAACTGGCTGTTCTGATAATGTCCTGATTCCCAGAGGTCAGTTGGATCCTCACAGTGGGCTGATAGGGACCCATCCCGCCAACTGTCTGCAAATGTCTGGGGGCCATCCAGCAGGACACCATCTGGACTTATAAATTCATCGTAAATATTTCCATTCAAGTTCCCACATAGACCTCCAAGTGAACCACTGTAGGTGCTCGGCACTGTGATCCTGACAATGTGTGGCCAGTCAGCTCTAATGGTCACCCCGAAGTTTGTTTCCAGAACAAAACCCATGACCCCACTGTGATAGATGCTGATCTGACTGGATCCAACACGGATGGGCAAACCAACCATCTGTCCATCAACCTGTCCGTGAGAATGAAATTATTAATATGATTTCAAAGTTGCATTTTTAAACACCTGAAATCCTTATGAGAAAGTGTTTTGGCTAACCTGCACATTACTACCTTCCCCCATTTCTATGGAGACATGAGTCCCTTCTGCCTCAAACTTCAGGAACCTAGCAAAACCTTGAAGGCCTCGTGGTACTTTCTCCACTGTCAAAAGGAAGGATGGTAATTGGGATGGTGCCATGACCCTTGCAAGGGTCAGTCCACAAGCTCCTGGATATCTGAAAGTTTGTCCATCAAAGGTGTGATAGAACCCTAGGCCTTCAACTGAACAGGAAGCATAGCTGGTGGGTCTGCAGCCCCTCACACCGTGATGAACTTCACACACCTCTGCTGGACTACACTGGTGCTGATGGCAGATCATTGTCCTGCTGCTGCAAACACACTGTCTCCCACAGTCCTCATCCAACACTACTGACTGTCCCTCAGCGTAATAGAATCCCTCAAATGTGCAGCCACAGTCTGCTTCAGGAACACATGTCCCAGCACTGAGAATGTACCCAGCATCACAGATACAGCTCTCTTGATTGGGCAAGGGACAGTTCATGGGGGCAGAGGGATCACTGCAGGTTGCATGGCAGCTTGTTCCTTGAGGCTCAAAATGGCTGTGCTCAGGACATTGAATCTCTGGAAATAGATGGTCTTAATCTTAATCTTTCAAATGGATTGAAATAGTTTGATGAAAAATGGCATTGTAAAAATAATAGGGGTCTTACCACAGAATCCCTGCTGCCTCCAGTGGCCAAGTTGTACTCCCTGCTGTTGGCATTGAGCAGCGTACACATTGAGAGACTGGCACAGAATGGGTTGGTACCCTCCTCCTAAGCAAAGATCGTACATACAGCTCTCTGTGTATGTCTGAGTTGAAAGCACAGAGTGACAGGGAGCAAAGGGGCCAAACATATCTCCTAGGATCCCACAGTGGTTTGTATCACCGTAAACACTCATTTCGTCATCACTGCAACCTGCACAAGCCAGACCCATACACCTGACATCATCACATTCCAGGTCTGTGTCCCCCTCTACCTTCCAAGAGTTGGCAAAGTCCACATCTGAGCTCAGTATCTCCCCAGAAGGGGAACGAAAATCATCTTCAGGATACAGGTTAAAATTCCCACACAGACCACATGTGGCATTCTGGTATTCATAAGGTACAGAGATGGTGACCCAGCTGTATGCATCATATGTAACAACCAGACCAAAGTCTGTGCTGATTGCCAAGCTAAAACCTGACTGATAGACCTGGATGGATCCATTACGCAGACTGAAAGGTGTTGCTGTAAGGGTCCCATTAACCTAGAAAATGTTGTCATGAAAGATTTTAGAAATCTGGAAACATGACCAAATTCAAGTCAGCATTCCAGCAAACAGTGATACGAACCTTTGCCTCATAATAATGATCTTTAATCAGTTCAATTTCTTCATCATACACAATCACTCTGACCATCCGAGTCCATGACACATGTGTACTACCTCGGTGGTCATTTTTGCCCTCAATGCGATAGAACGGCAAACCATTTCCACAAGCCTAAGCAATGATAAGAGATAAGAATCACTTGAAAACTGATAAATTATCAATTATTTATCATAAACCCAAAGATACTGTCAGTAGAAACTAACCTCTGATAGAACGTAAGTACAAGTTCCTTGAAAGTGAAAAACCTGGTTGTCAAAGGTGTAGTAGTGAGGATCTCCAGAGATGGTGCAGGTTTGCCTTTGAATGTTCTGACAAGAGTATTGGAAAGCGTCTCTACGGCATGCTTGGGAATAAGTGCAGGGCTCCAGGCCGCACTGGAGACCACTTCTGGTACAGGTGCATCTCTCCTGACAGGTGGAATCACTCCAGAAAGAATCTCCCAGCTGCACTGCTAAACCTAAAACAATATATAATGCGTATATATACCTAAAATAATGTACTGAAAGAGCTCAAATACTGTAACAGCCATGGTACAAATAATACATAGATCATTCATTTAAAGCTTCATTGCAAATAAATTTACCATTGAACTGACAACCCCTTGATCCATGATCTGTTCTGAAAGCCCATCTGCCTGCTACATTGACATTGCTACTGTATGTTAGGCTTGTGAAGTCATTGACAAGTGATCCAGTGATTGAAAAATGGTGGCTCGAGTCGATGGTGTCATAGCCGGCCTAATGTTAAAAATTAGCAGATGTCTATTTAGTCAGTTGGTTACAGATAATACAATCTATTGTTATTTTTCAGTGTGTACCTGCACATTTCGCTGTGATGGAGCAATAGAACCATAGTTCATTATTACAAATGAGAGATGGCCATCTGAAATCAAAACCACTTGGAAAGATGTTTCCTGCAAGAATATAACAAACAATTGTATTTAATATTTTGATTGTTCTGTCATTCAAATGTTTTTTGGACAGCAGGGGAGTGAGTTTCTTACTGTTCCTGAATTTGAAAAATATGCCACTCTGTCCCATGTTGCAACAAAGACCCATGAAGCAGAAAAGCTCAGGTCAGGGAAGTACTGGTTGATGTCTTGTGTAGCCTGTGTCAGAACATCGCCAGAGATGTACTGCTGATATGAGATAACACCATTTCCGCGGTTATCAATATCAGTCCAGAATGGTGCGATGATGTCTTTACCACCATGAGCTGGGAATGTGTATGGAGAGTAGCTGGACCACGCCCCATCAAACGTCAAGTGTCCATTGTTGTTGACCTAAAAAAAGATGGATTTTTTAGGTTTTTCTAGATATAATAGTTTAGCAACAGAGCCATTCTTTAGTAATCATTTAAAAACAGATGTTGCTTTAAAATACAGAGTCAAAGTCAAAACATGTTTCTCTCTTATAAGCCTAACTTACATGTATTTGGATGTATGTATGTCCAAAAAATATAAAAGGTTGCAGAAGATAAATCACTCCAGAACTTCCATCATCAATGCGTCCATTCTCCATGTCTCCAGTTCCAAATGGATAAAATGGCCCATTGCCTGAAATAAATTAAATACAGGTAAGAAAAGAGTAATAGATGATACTCCAGAAAAAGAAACCATAACTGGTGCACTATTTTTAGCAAATCTATCAGCATTTCACCATAGCATCCACGACGTCCATCTTTGACTGTACACTCCATGGTCGATGGGCAAGAGTATGCGGAACAACGCAGATCATTTGGGGCAAAACACTCACAGTGTTGGGAACATTCTGATGCCAAGAACTGTTCACCAATCTATAAAAACAACAATGATGATTAACTTGATGTTGCTTTAACAGAGCAGTGGTGTTTACAATTCACCAATGCATAACATGATGTCACATCACATAAAAAATCATACTAAATATTGTTATGCATATACAGTAGAGTAATCTAAAAGGTCATTGCAATATCCTGTTCATTATTGTATCCACTCTATGTGTTGTTAGGGACTAAGGAAATGTATTAAGCTGTAATACATTTATGATGTGTATTCAATCTCAAAAGTAATGATCCATCTCCTTACATCATAGTAGAATCCATCATACAAGCATCCGCATTGCTCCACAGGCACACAGTATTCTCCACTCCTCACAAATCCATCATTACAGAAACATCCCTCAGAGCATGTGTGTTCACAACTAGCATCAATGCTGCTGGCGCATGTATGACCACAGTCTGTACCACACAACTCATAGGTACTGTTGTCTGGACATATCATGGCTGTCAAAGTAACAAATAATTGGATTCATGGTTAAATGAATTATGTAACTTAATGTTTTAAATGAAACAAATGACATATATCTTAGAAACACATACATTTAGGAAACTATAGTTTAACTGAGGGTCTTCTTTAGTACGGTTTACTTCCGGTCACTTACCACATGATGCACTTGCTCTCCAGGGATAGACAACAGTATTGGCAGATTGACAGGCCCTCACATAGGATTGAATAGAATGACACAATACATCATGAAGGTTTCCAGAGAGACAAACATCAAGTGAACAGTCATTAAAGTACGCTTGTGGATCTACAGAAGGGTGACAGAAGCTAAAGGGGCCCAGGTTGTCTCTGATGATCTCACACATGGCATGAGCAGTGCTCTGATCTTGGCACAAAGGACAGCTGTCTCCACACCCATCATTGCATGGCATCTCGTCCTCAACCTTCCATTCTGCCCCAAACTGGTCTACTGAAGGAGCCAAAGAACCTGAAGGAGTCATGAAGTCGTCCTCTGTATTACCGTTAAAGTTACCACAAAGTCCACACGTAATTCCTTGGTAGTCTGCTGGTACAATGATGTTTACCGCCCAGAAGCCATAAGTCACACTCAAACCGAAGTCAGTTGAAACAAGAGTGTTCGATCCAGTGGAGTAGACAGATACCCGGCCAGAATCAAGTAGGACGGGAAGGTTTCTGATCTCTCCATCAACCTAAATAGAAAAAGAAACTGCTGTTTCATACATAGCAAACAAAACTGTCCCTTTCCAGACACATGAACCAACATTTTGGCTATGCTAGGTTCTAAAACCCGAATTCATGTATAGCACCAAGAGTGTTCAACCTGGATAAATTAGTAGTTTCGTCAAAATTGCTTATTACATTTAAGGGTTCAAAACGTTCAGTAAGGGATTTACAACATAGTAATGTTGCATGCCCTCACTATGCTAAACATATTTAAAAAATAATGTTACTATTTATAATGGAAATCCAGATAATGTTCTTAAGTCCTCTGGTTCAGTTGAGCAAATGGTTTAGGACAAGTTGGCAAAAGTAATGTACGAACACCTATTAAAATGCACTTGTGCAAGTGTCAAATCGGAAAATCAATATTATATTGTCATGGCCTCATAAAAAGGCAAGCTTGTCAAAAACCAAAAGTGCCCATCATTAAAATGATGAGTTATATTTCCTTACCTGTACAGAAGAATAACCATTTAGGTCCTGTGACATGTGGACGAGGTGTCCAGAGACATTGACAAAAACCTCAACAGTAATGGACACTGGAAGTCCATGCCAAGCCTCATTTCTTGCATCCACCTGGAAGTGTGATAGACCACGAGTGTCATTACATACTGTGGCCAGCACATATCTGCATGTGCCCTGGAAATCAAAGTAGGTTCCATCAAAAGAGATATAATGGGGGTCTCCTGAAGCAGAACAACTAGCATGTGGACTGGGATGGCAGCCATACTCTCCCTCCACCACACTGCAGAGTTCCTGTTCACTGCAAGATGATGGTGTGCAATGGACATTTCCAGTAATCCCATCACAAACACACAGAGACTGGCACTCCTCATCATGCCAGAATTGCTCTCCAGGCTGTCGATAACGTCCAGCATAGCGACAACCACAGCCCATGGGCGGCACACAGTGATCTCCATTCAAAACAAGCCCATCGTTACACTTGCATCCCTCCTGGCACTGCAGGGTGCACTGAAAGGGAAATGAAAGACTAGGGCAGGATGCAGGACAGGATGAGCCACACAGATCATAATGGGCATTCGGTGGGCAGATGGGTTCTGGAATCACAAAGCACAATGACAAGCAGCAGAGTGAACAAGATTATCAAAACTTTGCGGCCTAATTCAAAAGTAATGAAGAGGATTCAGTTTCAGCCTGCATATCACATATGTTATAAAATACTAACCACAGTGGGTAATATTCCTCCACTCTCCAACTGCAATGCCATTCTGTTGGCAGAGTAGTGTATATCCCCGCAGGGCCTCACAAAGAGCCTCCCTGGCTCCGCTGGTCTGCTCCAGCATCTGAATGCAATCTTGGATTCGTTGCATAGGGTTCAGTGTTGTGCTGCACTCAGCAAATGGTCCATCGGACAAGGTCATGATGCTGCATTGCTCACTGAACTGGCTGTTCTGATAATGTCCTGATTCCCAGAGGTCAGTTGGCTCCTCACAGTGGGCTGATAGGGACCCATCCCGCCAACTGTCTGCAAATGTCTGGGGGCCATCCAGCAGGACACCATCTGGACTTATAAATTCATCGTAAATATTTCCATTCAAGTTCCCACATAGACCTCCAAGTGAACCACTGTAGGTGCTCGGCACTGTGATCCTGACAATGTGTGGCCAGTCAGCTCTAATGGTCACCCCGAAGTTTGTTTCCAGAACAAAACCCATGACCCCACTGTGATAGATGCTGATCTGACTGGATCCAACACGGATGGGCAAACCAACCATCTGTCCATCAACCTGTCCGTGAGAATGAAATTATTAATATGATTTCAAAGTTGCATTTTTAAACACCTGAAATCCTTATGAGAAAGTGTTTTGGCTAACCTGCACATTACTACCTTCCCCCATTTCTATGGAGACATGAGTCCCTTCTGCCTCAAACTTCAGAAACCTAGCAAATCCTTGAAGGCCTCGTGGTACTTTCTCCACTGTCAAAAGGAAGGATGGTAATTGGGATGGTGCCATGACCCTTGCAAGGGTCAGTCCACAAGCTCCTGGATATCTGAAAGTTTGTCCATCAAAGGTGTGATAGAATCCTAGGCCTTCAACTGAACACGAAGCATAGCTGGTGGGTCTGCAGCCCCTCACACCGTGATGAACGTCACACACCTCTGCTGGACCACACTGGTGCTGATGGCAGATCATTGTCCTGCTGCTGCAAACACACTGTCTCCCACAGTCCTCATCCAACACTACTGACTGTCCCTCAGCGTAATAGAATCCCTCAAATGTGCAGCCACAGTCTGCTTCAGGAACACATGTCCCAGCACTGCGAATGTACCCAACATCACAGATACAGCTCTCTTGATTGGGCAAGGGACAGTTCATGGGGGCAGAGGGATCACTGCAGGTTGCAGGGCAGCTTGTTCCTTGAGGCTCAAAATGGCTGTGCTCAGGACATTGAATCTCTGTAAATGGATGGTGTAAATAAGAACATTCAACAACCACCGATCTTTAATCTTTCAAATGAATTGTAATAGTTTGGTGCAAAATGGCATTTAAAAAACAACAGGGGTCTTACCACAGAATCCCTGATGTCTCCATTGGCCTAATTGTACTCCCTGCTGTTGGCATTGAGCAGCGTAAACATTGAGAGACTGGCACAGAATGGGTTGGTATCCTCCTCCTAAGCAAAGATCGTACATACAGCTCTCTGTGTATGTCTGAGTTGAAAGCACAGAGTGACAGGCAGCAAAGGGGCCAAACATATCTCCTAGGATCCCACAGTGGTTTGTATCACCGTAAACACTCATTTCGTCATCACTGCAACCTGCACAAGCCAGACCCGTACACCTGACATCATCACATTCCAGGTCTGTGTCCCCCTCTACCTTCCAAGAGTTGGCAAAGTCCACATCTGAGCTCAGTATCTCCCCAGAAGGGGAACGAAAATCATCTTCAGGATACAGGTTAAAATTCCCACACAGACCACATGTGGCATTCTGGTATTCATAAGGTACAGAGATGGTGACCCAGCTGTATGCATCATATGTAACAACCAGACCAAAGTCTGTGCTGATTGCCAAGCTAAAACCTGACTGATAGACCTGGATGGATCCATTACGCAGACTGAAAGGTGTTGCTGTAAGGGTCCCATTAACCTAGAAAATGTTGTCATGAAAGATTTTAGAAATCTGGAAACATGACCAAATTCAAGTCAGCATTCCAGCAAACAGTGATACGAACCTTTGCCTCATAATAGTGATCTTTAATCAGTTCAATTTCTTCATCATACACAATCACTCTGACCATCCGAGTCCATGACACATGTGTACTACCTCGGTGGTCATTTTTGCCCTCGATGCGATAGTACGGCAAACCATTTCCACAAGCCTAAGCAATGATAAGAGATAAGAATCACTTGAAAACTGATAAATTATCAATTATTTATCATAAACCCACAGAAACAGTCAGTATAAACTAACCTCTGATAGAACGTACGTACAAGTTCCTTGAAAGTGAAAAACCTGGTTGTCAAAGGTGTAATAGTGAGGATCTCCAGAGATGGTGCAGGTTTGTCTTTGAATGTTCTGACAAGAGTATTTGAAAGCGTCTCTACGGCATGCTTGGGAATAAGTGCAGGGCTCCAGGCCGCACTGGAGACCACTTCTGGTACAGGTGCATCTCTCCTGACAGGTGGAATCACTCCAGAAAGAATCTCCCAGCTGCACTGCTAAACCTAAAACAATAAATAATGCGTATATATCTAAAATAATGTACTGAAAGAGCTCAAATACTGTAACAGCCATGGTACAAATAATACATAGATCATTCATTTAAAGCTTCATTGAAAATACATTTACCATTGAACTGACAACCCCGTGATCCATGATCTGTTCTGAAGGCCCATCTGCCTGTTAGATTTACATTGCTACTGTATGTTAGGCTTGTGAAGTCATTCACAAGTGATCCAGTAATTGAAAAATGGTGGCTCGAGTCGATTGTGTCATAGCCGGCCTAATGTAAAAATATTCAAAATGTCTATTTAGTCAGTTGGTTACAGATAATACAATCTATTGTTATTTTTCAGTGTGTACCTGCACATTTCGCTGTGATGGAGCAATAGAACCATAGTTCATTATTACAAATGAGAGATGTGCATCTGAAATCAAAACCACTTGGAAAGATGTTTCCTGCAAGAATATAACAAACAATTGTATTTAATATTTTTTTGGTTTTCTTATACAAATGTTTTGCAAATGTACAGTGAGTTTCTTACTGTTCCTGACTGTGGAAAATATGCCACTCTGTCCCATGTTGCAACAAAAACCCATGAAGCAGAAAAGCTCAGGTCAGGGAAGTACTGGTTGATGTCTTGTGAAGCCTGTGTAATGACATCTCCAGAGATGTACTGCTGATATGAGATAACACCATTCCCACCATTATCAATATCAGTCCAGAACGGAGCGATGATGTCTTTACCACCATAAGCGGGGAATGCGTATGGAGAGTAGCTGTACCACGGCCCATCAAACGTCAAGTGTCCATTGTTGTTCACCTGATAACAACAATGACAATCAGGATCATTTGCTGTCTTACATTTGATAAATGTTAGAGGTGGAAATATTTTGGTAGAGCCCCAAGACAATTCAAAATCAAGTCTCAATGGCGTTAAAATAATTGTTTTAAATAATGCATTATCCATGTGAACATTTGCTGCTGAGGTTCATTTGTATGTTCTTTTTTAAGTACCCTGGAGTTTAATTTAATGTACATGTATTTTCTTTTCTTTCATGTTGTCATTCTAGCGCAGTAATGATATTTCTATTTTTTTTCAAATAAAAAGCTATAATCACAAAAAAATCAACTCTCAAAGAATATACTGATGAGCATATTTGTTTCATCATTGCGTCCCATTTACACTAGAGTTGGCAGCTTTCACTCAAACATGTCTAACAAAATCACCACCTTCAGTAAAGAGCTGTGGTTTTGTCAAAATTACTTCATTTGTATCTGTTTATGCAGAGTGTGCATATTTAATGATAAAGTATATTCATATTCACACACTCTTAAAATCTATTCATTTTAACACAATGTTTGTTTCATCTCGTTTAGGTAAAATTTTATTTTACCACAAGTTGTGCTAAAAGTAACACAAAACATGTTGTCCCAAGAAATAACACACAGAAATGTGTTCAGTTAAGGGCAACATTATAATGTATTAACAAAATGTATTTTTTTAACACAACTTTAAGTGTATGTGATTTTTTTAATTTGTAAATCAATTTGAATAGCTAGGAGATTGAATTTAATGTGTGAATCTATAATTCCCGACCACCACATAATACACGCTTCAGATAAGGACAACACACTAATGTATATATATTAACACATCCTTTTTAAGAGTGTACACATTGATCTCTTAACTTGATGTTACACAGTCAAATCCAAAACATGATTCTATTTTAAAATCCTAACTTACATGTATTTGGGTGTATGTTTTCCCAAAAAATAAAAATGGTTGCAGAAGGTAGATGACTTCAGAACTTCCATCATCACTGCGTCCATTCTCTATATCTCCAGTTCCAAATGGATAAAATGGGCCCGTTACTGAAATAAAAAAATCTCATATTATATATATATATACTGTACATATTAGCAAAGACAAGAGATATAAGACATAAGATATTAGACCTCAGATAATAGATATGAACAAGCTGCCACAACTCTATTGCTATGAATGGGGAGATAATATAACGCTATTATAAATCCCACCTACGATAAAGAATGATTCTCTTGAGCAGTCATTCCAAAATCTAATCCTCAGGTCCCCCAAAATGTCTAAAATCTCTTCTTATACAAAGCACCTGAATCAACTCATCTGGCTTCTACCAGAAACCTGGAGATAGTAAACACTCTGACATGATGAGCTGAATCAGGTGTTTTATAAAAAGAGATATTTAAAAGATTTTGTGGGCGGCCCGAGGACTGGATTTAGGAATCACTGCTACCAAGGAAGGGCTCTGGATAGTGTTGCGAGATGCTTTCCAGTCTTAGCCTATCTGTTGAAGTCAATTATAAGCTTTATGCATAAACAATTGTTGTTCTAGCTCTAATTTATGGTACAATTTATATCAAGTATAATTGTGGGTGGGTTATATTTTGTTGTTTGATTGTGATCTTGGCAAGTGAGCATCTGTCTCCCTCTTTCAAGTACATAGAACCTGGATGACTGAATTGGTGCCCAAAGGTATTGCAAACATGGCAGCCAGTTCAACTTCTCTAGAGACTTTGAGATTATACATACCACCAGCTTTAAAAGAGAGTCAATAGGTTTTGGTTAAAATAAAATGAAAAAAGATTTTTAACACAGTAATTCCTCAAGAGCGATTCAAAAGCATATGGAGCAGTCTTGAATCTCACTCCATTAATGTTATACGCCGACAGATTTGAGCATTAAATTAAACGCGTCTATTCCTTAAGATGTTGATTAGCTTCTATAGGTGTGATTGAACAGAATTGGGGCTAAACTCGACAGGAAAATGGATTTTGCGGGAGAGTTGAGAAGCACTACTCTAGTCTGTAACAGTAGCAGAAAACTGCACATACCATTACCAGTTGTGATCGTAGTGGTTACTGTGGTTGAGGTTGTCTCTGTCCTGACAGTACTGAACCTTCTTTCATCTAAAACATGAAAAAACATATATATATAAAGAGCGAACGAGTATATATGTTTGAAGTGCTTAATGGGTAAATTCTCTACCTGCACAGTAAGCAGCACAATCCATTGGTCTGACAAACTCATAAACATAGAAGTTTCCTGGACAGGCTTTGACTCGTATGGGATGAGATTCATAACCACAGCATCCATTCCATGAGGACATACAGACGTGTCGTGTGACCACTCCATCTTCCAGCTGTGGATGAGGGTCTCTGAGATACAGTGGGTTATAAGTGCCACACATCCCTTGACTCACACATGATTCTGACATCTGAGCGCTCTGACCGTTGATGAAGAGTCTGTACCAGCCATTCCACTCAACATTATAATCACACATGACACTGTAGCTGTAGTAGTTATAGTTATAGTAATAATTATCAGTGGATCTCCAGGGTTCATCCAGACTGGTGTAGCTGTCACAGGGGTCCACACCTGGAGTGCTTACAGGAACTATAATAAGATAAAAAAACAAAAAGATTTTGCAGATTAAAAGAATTCCAGATAATAATACAGGTACAGTATCTTCAACAAGTCTGCACAGGTAGTGGTAGTAAATAAAAATAAAATGTAATTCTTGACAAACATACAAAGTTGATCATGGATTGTAACAGAATGAATGTACCTGCACAATACGAAGGGAGTGGGATGGCTAGATTTGGTCTGGTCAGTTTGTAGACATAATAATCTCCAGGACAAGCTTTTACTTGGATTGGGTTGGATGTGTAATGACTGCACTGGTCATAATAAGAGCCGTAGACTTCACGAGTAACAACTCCATCTTCTACTCCAGGATGAGAACTACCAAGCCACAGAGAACTGAAACCTCCACATGACATGTAATAGACACACCACTCGGGCATCTGAGCACTCGATCCATTGACGAAGAGTCGATACCAGCCGTCCCATTCCTCACGTGTGTCATCATGACTGTTTATATATCCATACCAATACATGTTATTGAGTGTGCTCCTCCAGTAGTCGTCCTGTATGTTGTAGCTTGAGCATGGGTCACCTGAGATTAAAACAATGTAATGCAACTATAAGAGTGTATTTAAATAATTGTGCTGATCAATGACGCAATCTACACTGACAATAAAAATGAAAGATATGTCTGTATGTATCTACATTATACTATTCAGTCATTTTGAACAAGCAACGTCAGCCATTTATTTATAATATAACATAAACACAGCATAGGAAACAATCACAGTTGTTTTTTTGAAACGTACAAATAATCCAAGAGTACCGAGGTGAAATGATGGATTTTTATGAGTAAATGATCACCATCTGCAGTAAATATTCATATCTACTAAATTTCCAGGTCAAACACAGGTTTTAAATTATAGCCAGAAGAAATGCTGTCTCAACTTTGATTATAAAGTGTAATTTGCTCTCATGTATCTTGTGACCGACTGTGTCATTACGTCATCTTTAATTGTGAATTGGTTTTTGCCCTTGTGAACCATTGCGTCATGATTTATGCCTGAACGAGATGTCTGTGTGTTGCATTCGTGGAGTTCTTCTGATCTGAGCCAACATTTCACGGCTTCAGATCAGAAGGTTGGCAACATACATGTTTTGTAATATTTGTATACTGTTTGACAATTTATGCACTAAAAACCTCTTGTGTTAAGTTTTGTATGTTTAGGGTGGGGTTAGGGGCTTCAAAATCCTCCAAAATAACTATTGATACGTTTACAAATACAACTAATTAAATCGATAAAGTAAACAATCTAAAGCAATTGAATACCCTGCACATCAATATATGTTAACATAGGTAGGGTAGGGGTTTTTTGTCAGTACAGTCTCTCAAAAAAGTTATCAAATGTCAGTGTCTTTTTACTTATAAATGCAAATGTAAGCCAAACACGTACAACCCTAATGTGTAAAGCTTCATAATAAATGTAATGTTTTCTTGAATTAGAGAACTTGCCAAAGTTTGATTTCTTCCATGAGATATTGTTAAACATGAAGATCAACTATAATCCCAAATTATTCATAATTTCACATCGGTGGTTCAGCAGCACTTCTGGTTTAATTTGATATTTTTAATCATAAATAGAGTGTTAAAAAACTGAAATGGGTAGTTATTTTGGACCAGTAATTTTTATGTTTTCTAAAGTTGTCTATAGATTATGGGAACTTACTGAAGATGACGCTTGATCCAGTAATGAAAGCTGGAGTTGTTATGAAATCTGTCTGTGATATAGTGCTGACATCTGAAAAAAATGGAGTAAGGGGTTAGTGTTATGTACAGTTTAAGTATTGCAGTACATGTACACAGCCTGGGTTGTTTTATTCCACCCTAATTGTCTTAAAATGTCTTAAAAAGCCTCCATGTTGTCACTGTTTTTGTTGGCCTTTATTTGAATCTATCTGCTGTTAGGTTACTGTTACGTTTGTCAAGTCCAGTTTAGTCATGTTCAAGTCTTTGTTTATTCTCTTTAGGTTAAATAAACTGCACTTGGCTTTCGTTGACTTGCCTCTCGTGGATTATATGACAGAACACTGAAATCAATTTAAACCATTTGTAAGATATATTTACAAAAGTATTAAAAGCTGTACCTGTGCAGTATCCTGAACAGGCGTTGTCTATTGGATTTACAAGTTCATAGACATAATAATTTCCAGGACAAGCTTTAACTCGGATGGGTTTTGACTTGTAATCACAGCAGCCACCCCAAAAGTCCCCCGTACAGACCTCCCGGGTCACCACCCCATCTTCTATCTGAGGATGAGGACCATTTAGCGACAGACCCCATTCTGTATTACAGCTGTATGGATGAACACAGCTCTCTGACATCTGGATGTTCATCCCATAATGATAAAGTCGGTACCAGCCACTCCAGGTGAAGGTTTCATCACAAATGTACAATCCACTTTCAGTTGTTGCTCTCCAGGGACGATCCAGAGACTCATAGTTGTAACAGGGATCATCAGTGATGCTGCTGAAAGAAACTGTCATGGAGAAAAGAGATGTTAGTCAATGTTCCATTCAATTATTGTTTATAAAGCAGTTTGTTCTGTTCTTTGACTTCAGCCATGACTTACTCTAGTACATTATTGCTTACATATACATCAATTTAAAGTATAATATATCCGAAGCACAATAAAGTTATAGATCAGTGGTCTAAAACAATTCCAGTATATTATAACCAGTAGCGTCAAGCAGACATTTCAGTTTCTTATTAAATTCCATTTAAATACAACATAACAAAACTTCCTTCATTGTGACCGAAAACAATTTACCTTAATTGAAGCTGAAACCAGGATAATCATTGTTAAGACATGTTTTGAGTAACTGTCAGTAGCAGATTGTGTTACACAACATGATTGTTAGAGCTGTTTAAATCAATTAGGGTTTGTCAAATTATTGTATTATGAAATTATCCCTAAATGTGCAATCTTCGCGTAATACTCATTTAAAAATATCTTAAAAAGAAAATATCATAAGTGTTTGATCTTCACCTGCACAGTATGAAGGCTTGTAGATCGACACATCTGGTGTGGTGAGTTTGTAGACATAAAAGTCTCCTGGACAGGCTTTCACCTGAATGGGATCTGATCTGTAGCTGGCACACTGGTTGTGGTACCACCACCACATATTAGTCCCCATGACCTCACGGGTCACCACACCATCTTCAAGTCGTGGATGAGAACCACTGAGAAACAGTCCTGTTTCACCCCCGCATCCCATATTAGTCACACACCCCTCAGACATCTGAGCACTTTCTCCATTCAGATACAGCCGATACCAGCCGTTCCACTCAACAAGACTGTCATCATGGCTGTAGTCCAGGTGTGAGTTCAGGTGTATGTCTCTCCAGTAGTCATCAATAGTGTTATAATCAGTGCACGGGTCAGAGATGGTGGTTGTAGATACTGAGAGAAAAGAGAAACTTCTCTAACAACACAACACAACACAAACCAACAGTAACAGCTCATGGAAAACAGAACCCCCAGATTTTGACCCAATAAATAATACAGCACATACCAGTTACAGTTTCTATGGTTGGGGTTGGAGTAGTGTCACTGTGTCCATCATCTGAGGGGGAAATGGATAAATATAAAGTCAACAAATAACTATTTACCACTTATGTATACAACAAGAACAAGTTAATGTCCTTACCTGCACAATATGCCAAATAGCAGCCAATTGGACTGACAAATTTATAGACATAATAATCTCCAGGACAGGCTTTGACTTGTATGGGATTGGACTGGAAAAGGCAGCAGTCATTGTTCCAGTGACCACACACACCTCTGGTGACCACTCCGTCCTCAACACTTGGATGTTCACCGTTCAGCCACAGTGGTGCATGAGTGCCACAGCTGTACTGAGCAACACATGTGTCCGGCATCTGAACGCTCTGACCATGAATGAAGAGACGGTACCAGCCCTCCCAATTCACATACGTGTCACACATTAACTCAGAGTTATACTGATTACTGGTGGCTCTCCAGACATCATCCAGAACATTGTAGTTGTAGCAGGGGTCAACTTCTGTTTGAAAAGCATAAGAAATAGTCAAAAAAATGTTATTGAGATTAGTTTGTGATATACATGATACATGGATAAATTAGTTGGAACACTTGGAATACAGTTGGAATACTACTATTTTTATATTTAAAATTGATATTTATTTTCTTCTTGCTGTGACGTTCAGGAAGGCTGGCTGGAGTTCCATAGACCTTCAATATTTTTACTATAACTGTAGTTACCGGAGAATAATGTCTCTACGAGATCTTTAACTTTAAGATAAAATTTATAAAATTTGTCAGGGAAAGCAAAATATGTGTTACCTTTAAATCACTATAATACAGGTGGTTATGAATGTAAGGTAGTAGTTACTCCAGTAAGTATAGTGCGGTTTTTATTGTATTTAGATATTAGCATTTTTAAATTTGTATATTTTTGTCCGTGGCAAGAAGTGGGAGTGTTTTAATAGGTGAGTAGCGTTACGGTGTTGCACGTGCTGATTTAGTTAAGACTTCATCTTTTTTCTGTAAACTTATGTTTTGAGTTTTGTTTTTGCAGCGTATGATGAATGGCCTCAAGAGACTACATACTACTCTGCATACGGACATCATACGTAAACATTATGAGAAGTGTATTAGGCAGACAAGATTTAAACTGTGCCGGCTAAAGACCTCAAAGTCAACATGAGACGGAAGTTGCAATTGACTTCTTTTCCGTATTTCAATGTGTATCCGAGTGAAAGGCTGTAGGTTGAGGCTTTTTTTGGCACTTCCCTTTTTGATTGGTTTGTTTTGAGTTAGGACTGGAGGGGAGGGCTAAAAATCCCTTTGTTGCTGACGTTATGTGATGAAGAATTTTTGTTGAGAGAGTGAGAGGAGCTTAATGTTTTTGTTTAAAGATTACAATTGAACATTTATTTTGAAGAAATAAAGCTGTGCAAGGATAAATCATTTATGATAATCACTGCAACACTGTGTGAAACACAAAAATAATTTCCTGTGTGATTTCATGGTGACTTTAAAGACAAAAAAACGTATCAAGAAGAATGTTTTATCACCATTCCATAATCACAGCAACAGTGTTCGGCGCTGTCTCACATCGGTCAAAGCAGAAATAAAACCGCTGCACTCTGACCGTTTTTAAACTGTCCTCTCCAGTCACGCTCAAACGTATGTACATTGCATGCACTTCTTTTTTGTATTCGAATTAAATATCTAAAAAAGGAAACACATTTACCCGCCAGGGCAAACCAGGCAGAAGTGGTCAAATGTGCCTCATTTGTCCACTTGTGATCTGATCGACCAAAACACATCTTGATACCAGGCACAAACAGGGCCTAATAAAGTGTGATGGGAGCCGCAGCACCGGGGGCAGAAGAGCCACATGCGGATCGAGAGCCACGGGTTGTTGAGGCCTGTTCTAAAGTGTTCCCTTAAAGGGACAGTTCACACAAAAAGGGAATTCTGTCATGAATTATTCACTCTATAGTTGTTCCAAATCTGTATAAATACCCTTTGACTACCATTGTAGGATTATTTTAAAGAGGTCATGTGACACAGCTAAAACGACTTTTATCGTTTCTTTTAGATGTATTGCAATGTGTATATATACAATTTAAGGTTAAATAATGCTGTATTTTCCACATACCGTGCATGTTTGCCACGTCTTTCAGAAAACATTCTTTAAGAGAACTCAAAGTTGAGCAAATGATGACAGATTTTTTTTAGGCAAACTATCCCTTTAAGTTCTGTTATAAAGTTATTACTCTTTTACCTTAAAAAAAAATGAAAGGATCAATATAGCCCCCTTAAAAGCCTCAAAACCGTTGACTGATATCATGTTTATTTATTAGGAGGAAGTTATGATATTATAATATATATGCTAAGCTTTTTGGAGCTTTAAAGTCTCATGCAGTGAACCAAAGTTGCGATCGTTTTACTTCCATGTGAGTGAAACTGAGTGTGAAAACAAAATGTGGTGTGCCTCGTGTTTTTCCCTGAGAGGATGCATGAGCAGTCTAATTTACGTCATCGGATATGGATGGTCACTAGAGGGTCGAAGTGCAATTTTTGATTTTAACTAAACTAAAGAGGGCACATCAATTTGAATAAAACAATGATCCACACTATTAACAATGAACACGGCAAAATACTGTCCATCCATCCATCCATCCATCCATCCATCTTCTTCCGCTTATCCGGGGCCGGGTCGTGGGGGCAGCAGTCTAAGCAGGGATGCCCAGACTTCCCTCTCCCTAGAGACTTCCTCCACCTCTTCCGGGGGGACACCGAGGCGTTCCCCAGCCAGCCGGGAGACATAGTCCCTCCAGCGTGTCCTAGGTCTTCCCCGGGGTCTCCTCCCGGTGGGACATGCACGGAACACCTTCCCGGGAAGGTGTCCAGGGCGCATCCGGAAAAGATGCCCGAGCCACCTCAGCTGTCCCCTCTCGATGTGGAGGAGCAGCGGATCTACTCTGAGCTCCTCCCAAGTGACCGAGCTTCTCACCCTATCTCTAAGGGATCGCCCAGCCACCCTGCGGAGAAAGCTCATTTCGGCCGCCTGTATCCGGGATCTTGTCCTTTCGGTCATGACCCACAGCTCATGACCATAGGTGAGAGTAGGAACGTAGATTGACCGGTAAATCGAGAGCTTCGCCTTGCGGCTCAGCTCCTTCTTCACCACGACAGACCGGTACAGCGACTGCATTACTGCAGAAGCTGCACCGATCTGTCTGTCAATCTCCCGTTCCATCCTTCCCTCACTCGTGAACAAGACCCCCAGATACTTGAACTCCTCCACTTGAGGCAGGAACTCTCCATCTACCTGAAGTGTGCATGCGACCCTTTTCCGACTTAGGACCATGGCCTCAGATTTGGAGGTGCTGATTCTCATCCCAGCCGCTGCAAAACGTCCCAGTGCATGCTGGAGGTCCTGGTCTGATGGGGCCAGCATGACGACATCATCCGCAAAGAACAGAGATGAAATCATGTGGTCCCCAAACCCGACGCCCTCCGGCCCCTGGCTGCGCCTAGAAATTCTGTCCATAAAGATTATGAACAGAACCGGCGACAAAGGGCGGCCCTGCCGGAGTCCAACATGCACCGGAAACAAGTCTGACTTACTGCTGGCAATGCGAACCAAACTCCTGCTCCGGTTGTACAGAGCCCTTAGCAAAGGGTCCCGAATCCCATACTCCCGGAGCACCCTCCACAAGATGCCTCGAGGGACACAGTGAACCCTCCAGGGTGCTGGAGGGTTCATGGGAGTTTGCCCAACCAATCCACATGTGTTTTGTGGATTTGGAGAAGGCATTCGACTGTGTCCCTCGAGGAAAAATACTGTATCATGAAAAAACATTTCATTCCTTGAATAAAATCACGACTCATAAAGGAAACATGACAATACTTTACCTGTGGTTGTGATGGGCGGAGTAAAATATTCTGTGGGCGGAGTCTCTGCTGTCTGTATTGTTGGAGCCACTGTGGTGAAGTTTGTGTCTTTTGTGATCAAAAACATTTTAATCAATGTCAATTATGCTTCATGTTTACATGTTTAAAGCAAACAACTTTAACAATCAAATTTCAACGGCGAATAACGTCAAATCTGAATGGAAAAACTTAAAAAAATGGACACATAAAGACTTCTCAAAAACGCAATGTGTGAAAATTGCCCACACACGGGCGCTTAAATAAGCATTCGCACATTTTTGCAATTAATGCCGAAGCTTTAATTGCGATAATATCAAACTTGCATTGAGAAATGTTCATTTAATTTTTATTTTAAGATGATTATGTTATGTTGTAGAAAGATTTTACTAGCTGATAAACTGTTTATAAATGGACGGGTGAATGTTGAGAATTGTCAGTCTTACTTAGACCGCATGTCTCGATGTAGTCGCTACAGCAGTCCCCAAGCATGACGCATATCTCATCACAAAAACATCCACGATTGCAGCTGTTATCCTGTCCAGGACAGCAGAGTGCTGTTGGCTGAGCACAGGATCCTGAACATATTCAGACACATACAGAGAGTAGAGATTATTCCCCCAAATTAAAAGTCTGTCGTCATTATCTCACAATAATTCTTTGTAAGACAACAAGAGATGATGAATGAGATAAGTAGCGCATTCATCAACATTCTCAAAGTATTTGAGTTTATACATGTAGCAAAATACATCATAGAAATATGTACACGTTTTTCTTTAAATGACAACATTTAATTTGTGACCCTCACCCTTCATGTGAAACCCAGCCCAAGCCAAAGTCATTTTTATTTACTGTTTTTTATTGTTTTCATAAAATCAATCTATGTAATGTAAAGAACATTCTGCGAAAATACAACCCTACTATTTTTAATACTACGTGTAAAGACGTGTCAAAGATTAAAACTCATTTACTGATGAGTGGGGTGTTTTTATATCCTATGAAACTTGCCGTATTAATGATACCAACACCTCTTTTTTGTCGGAAGCTCACATGATTATATCCTCGCCCTTTAAATCTAATGCTGCTATTATCCTTAAATATATAGATATTAATTTACAAACTGGTTAAGTTATTAATTTGCCATATTACTGGGTGAACCCGATGAAGTGATTTTATTCTTTTCAGAAAATGTTTTCTCTTCCATTTTTTTCTCTTCAAGAGGCACACTAAAACAAAAGTTTTGCTAGCTAACACTTAGCATGCAATACCAATACTGACCACCATGTGTCACTATCAGGTGTCATTAAGAATGAAATATTGTGCTTACAGTGCCAATTCACTGCTGATATAATGTTTTATATCATTATTTTGTTAAGGTATCTTGTGTTTGAGATGGCATTTGTTGTCATGTGTAACAACTCTGGTTATTTTTGTTGCTTTAAGATAGATGTCAGTCTATCTCTGTAATTGTCAACAGCCCGACCGCATACGGTTCCTGGACCTCAGCTTCATTACATACCGACCGCTAGTATTAATACACCACAAACATTTGACCTTTCATATAGTTTAAATGACGAGCGCGTCGACACAACATCGCAATCACACAGGCTCAGGGATATTTATGTTGATGATCTTATATCCTTCAATATCATTATCCAGGACAACAAGCATTATTTTAACCAGTGCTCGAATTGAATCAAGTCTTATGGAGGGTCCCCCATGTAGTATGGGGACTACATATAAGGCACTTGAAGATCCGTAAAAGCATGTGACATCAAAATACATTGAAATTTCTCAAAAACAGTAGAAAATATTCAGATGGCTTTCAGATTCATGGAATGGTATTCAGATTCAGCAGTGGCACAGGAATAATTATTTCATGTCTCAGAAAGTAGTAATAAAGGAGCTATCATAGTTACGTCCGGTAGGTGGCGGCAAGGGACTGTTATCAGTGAGTCTGTCAGTCAGCAGAGTGTTCAACCATCTCAGTCGAAAAGTCTGCTTTGTTAAGGAACTAACTATGGCTATAAATATGTCAATCATAGCTATTTCAAGAGTGAATCCCGCATTCATTTGCTGATGTAATTTCCAAAACGTTCCAGCATGCATGTGGCCGTTGGTCTTAGCAGCATGAAAACAAGTTTTATACAATTCTGAATGGGTTATATATAGCAAAGAAACAGCACATCGAGCACTGCCTTTATTACTAAAAAGCTCATCTTGATCTCTACCACCCCAGAACCAGGTCTAATAATAATTTACGCAAGGAATACAAAAACCGTACATGGAGTTAATAAACAGAGTGGAAGGATATATATAAAGAGAAAATGACCCCTCAAAAACGTATGTAAGAAGATTCCTCTGCCCGACTGCGATTGGAGGTTTATTATCCTCAATTGTTTAGTTGAAGTTAGTTTCACCAGAGCGACAACAATAAAGCAGTCATGTCAACAATGTCCTGCCCTTAGAGGCCTTTAGACCTTAAAGAGACATGACAACTAGCCCATAAACATTCCATTCCATTCTCTACCGCTTATCCAAACTACCTCGGGTCACGGGGAGCCTGCGCCTATCTCAGGAGTCATCGGGCATCAAGGCACCCATAAACATACTTAATGTAAATTATTTAAAATAATTAATTCTCGAAATTTACCATCCGTTTATTTGTCACTATCATTTTTGATCATATACAAATATCTGAGCGACCCCCCAAGTCTATTTTTTACCTCTTATGCACCATGACCTCTTATGCACCATGAGAAGCACATAGCTGATTTTAACCTTTCAATCTCAACGCACTGCTTCCCTGAGTAAAACACGCTACAAACGTTTAGAGTATCTTTTGTTTGTGGCTCAGGTGCTGAACGCAGTTTGACTGGCAACTGTGCTGGATCATCGATTGAATACATGTTGATTAGACTGTTTAAACGGTTAAAGCCATTAAAATTGTTACGTGTTTAATGGTAAATCATCCTTATTTCGCTTGGTTATTAGCTATAGATTATGCTTTTTACCTAAAGATGTTATGTTTGTTGCTCAGGCACAGGACGCAGTTTGATTGCCAACCGTGCCAGAGTACAGATTTGCAATTGAATGGCTCCTGTAGCTTCAGCTGTGACCGTAAGAAGAACTTCTGATATGCAGCCATGTGTCATGGCGTCCAATACTGCTTCAGAAAGGCCTATTAGTAGTTGGCTCTCACTAAATCCTAGGTCTTTTGAGTCAGATCCGTGGGCGTGGATTGTTGGTTTTGACTAAATCCTTGGTGTTTCAAGTCTTTCGAAACCTTTAACCTAACCCACACCCTACCTTACTCTAACCATCTAATCCACATATGTTTGTTAAAGTTACAAAAAAAAGATTTGGGTGATGACGTCAGAATCGAAACACCAAGGATTTAGTTAGAGCCATTCGTAGTTGTTACACATAACAACAAATAACATCTCAAACACAGGATGTATCAGCAGAGAAGGCACTGAGGGCACAAGATTTAATTCTTGCTGACAGTGACACCTGGCGGTCAATGTTGGTACCACATGCTTTTTTGCCAGCAAACTCTTTTAACTTGTGTGACCTCTTGAAGAGAAAAAAAGATTTTATTTTAGGAGAAACCAAGTTAACAAGAAAAATAATATTGAAAATTTAGGAAAAGAAAGACAATAGGGACTCTTGTGCTATGAGGGGGGGTGTATTTGTGATGTAAGATTTTTTTTCCTTCACTGTCTGTTCTTTAAAATTGTTCTCCATTTTACTGAAACTGCTTGGACCCCAATAATTAATGATTGTGGCTATATTAGAAATTTACAGCAAACGTTTACAAATGAAAAGATTACAGACTTGATGATGGGGATGGTGTGGATGGTGAGGATGATGATTCTATTGAAGCTGATGAGGTTGTATATTCTGTTGCGTCTGGTGGTGGTGAGTCTGTTGTGCCTGTTGAGGAAAGTATGGAAGAAGAATTTGATGTGATTGGGGACAATGTGAATAATAAATATGAGTGAAAAGTAGTAATGATACTGTAAGCACAAAGCCATTAAATGAAACAATGACATCGCACTCTTACAGTTGCTAAAAACTATGTGAATGTAAACTACTCCCTTAAATTAGACTGAACGTCAGTGGGTGTGAGAACGATGCAGTACGTGATGTTTGGATGAAAGGGACGTTTAAGAATTATAAAACTATCTTTATTAAAGTTACTTAATTACCCAGTTACATTTCCAGCATTTAAAAGAGTTAAGTCGATTGCGATTATGTCTAGGCTATAAGGATATTGACAGCTCTCTGACAACATTACCACGACTAACCGTTAGAATATTTATTTAAACGTAGTGCTGTGCATCGATTACATTTTTAATCACGATAAATCGCATTGTTAAGCGTAAAATCCAATTATGAATTTGAAAGTATTGTATTGTCATCTTTTATTTTAAATTACTGCTAAATTTACAAGTGCAAATCACTCAAACAAACGATGTGCTTTTTTACGAAAGTATTTCCTTTACATAGTAGCATTAACAATTTTAACTTAAAATTTATAGATTAGTGCAAATCTTAAACATTAATGTAATCAAATTTTTAACCAAATCTATTCGCCACTGCTATGGCATTGACGTTCTGTCTAGTTTGATATAGAAAAACAAGTGAGTATTGATTTTATTGCTTATACATTCACTCTCTTTCAACACTCTTTCAACACAACGTGTAAAATTTACTATATTTAAAGTGTATTTAAAGCACATTTTTAAACAACTCAATTCTTACATGCCACTTTTATCTGTATCTTAAGCATTCTTATAAGGAAAAAATCATTCCTTTAATACGAGTGAGTGTTTTGGGCCCGTCCTTTGTTGTTTGAAGAACATTATAAACGGAGATCTTTATCATGCTATTGCCCTTTTAAGGGCGCTCTGTAGCCTACAGATTTATGGATCTAATATACTGTGAGCGTCCCCAGCTGTTAATGTTCATAAAACGGACTACTTTTGCAGGGACCCTTGCTATTATGTGAATTTAGACATAATTTGGCGAATTTGTCCGTTTCAGAGTGAGAAGTAGTTTGCACTCTGACTCTCTCTTATAAAACTGCGTTAATGCAAATACAATGATTGTCGGTGTTAATGAATTAATGCGTTAGCGCGATAATAAGGCGTTGCCTTGCCCAGCCTATTCAAAATTAATGATGTCTGTCACCCTGACGATGAAGACGACCAAAAGAATGTTATATTTCTAGGTGTGTAAAAGGGACCCGGAGTTTAAAGTTTTTTTTTAAGATTTGGAAGAACGTTTTACTACCATGTTCATGCATTGGTCCATGTACGTTTACAATAGGTACTCAACAACCTCACAGTTTGCAGTCAGAAGGGCAACAACTGTGAGACGCAGACATTTTATCATTCTAAGCCATGCATGAATAATTTCTCAACTTCCAGTTATGAAACGTAAAACTAAAGAAAACTAAAAAATGATCCGTTTTATGAAGTCTTAACAAGTCGTTTTCATTTTGGTGTTATTTTTAGGTTTGATAGATTTGGTCCAATTGAAATGCTTTTAGATTCTGCTATAAAATAAATATGAGAAGGTTTAATTTTCATTTTAAATTGATATCCAAACGCATTTTTTCCTTTTATTATTCATTATTAAAGAATAATATTGGCCACGGAGAGCAAAGTGATCATGAGATTCAATGTTAGGAAAAAAATATTACAGTACCTAATGTTTGTCCATTGGCTATTTCACCTGTTAAACACAAATAGTCATAATGATTTAAAATCTTGACAGTTTGCATGTTTGAATTATTCTTAATTATACTTAATTGGTTGTGTAAAACACTCACTATTATTCAGCACCAGGAGACAGACGTACAATGAGATTAAAAACCTCATTGTGACAAGCGCACCTGCAATTACAAAATGTATATATACAAAATATGAAACAAATCTATATCTGAATATTAAAATAGATTATTTAATAGTTAGAAGACAAAATTACATTTATTATTACCTGAGATGAGATGCCACTGCAGAGCAAAATCTGTGAGATTCTCTCTTCAGCAGTTAAAGCAGAATAGTGATGCTGCAGGTAACAAAATCTGTCTTTTATCATGAAATGTGGGTGGTGCATTACTGGAACCAAAAGTAATCATTCATCAATCTTAACTAGTTTTTCTTCATGTGACATCAAAATATTTTTTCAAAACTTTTCTTCCTGGTTCACATTCAGAGACTTTCTTTTCTTTGCATGAACGGAACTGAATGAAGGAATTAACTTAAACTATGAATATGTTTCCACACACATAGATCTTATTGAATGCTGTCAGCATATTTTTTAATCATTACCAATCAGTTTAATAAACATTTAAATGTTAATTCTCTTCTTATAAACATGTATCTTTTCATATTCACTTTTAAGCAATACAGCAGTTTAGAAAAAGATCAAAAAATATTTTCTATGTGATAATCTTGATTTTTATCACATAATTTACTTACAAAATGGTTACATGTTTATGAATATCACAGATGTAATTATTTTACTGTGGTATTACATCTGCAAGCTTGAACCTTAGCAACACGATTGAGAAATGTTGAGAATAAAAAAAATCTACCACAGCTGATGTCAAAAACAGGTCTCAGTTACCAATCTTATCGACTGCTTCTCAGCTCAAACCTCATCTATATCTAGAATGCTTCAGAACTCTGAGGAGATAAATGTTCTCCATACAGTTTTCAATGAACTTTTGATTAATTCTACAATAGTATTGCTGAATATCTCAATATAAAAGAGCATAGCTGCCATGTCATCTGCCACAGTTGACAACCTGTTTACAATGCAAGATAGCGATCTGACATTTGACCTCTTACATTTCGTGTAAAGCAGCATTCTTTCATCTAACAAATATTTCAAAGTTGTTGCACATGCATACTGCTTAAGATACTGGAAACCTTTTTCAGACATTCATACCCAACACAGATTACACACTGTCAATTATTGTTGGCTGTGTGCTGTGCAGGTCAATTAAAAAAACATCAGCTTTTTCAAAATGTATCTTTTTTTATGAAATTATATCATCATCACTCCACTGGATGTCCATTAAGTTTTGTCCACATTTCTAAAATCTTTCTAACAAATTGGAAAGCGATCACATATTTTTACCCTGTTGTTATTAATTCCCAGAATACTAAAATCCTCAAATGGTGGCTAATCTTTTTCATCCTTGGAAATTAGACTTTGGAATAACCATTTACTTAATGCTAAAGTACCTGTCATAGGTTTAATGCTACCTATTCATAAGTATAAAACTTTTACAGTTTTTATATCATTTGTTCATTTTTGGCTCATTTCATCTAGCCTGGAATGGCATGTCTGGTGTAATTTGACAACGGTCATCTGTCATGCTAACCCAGTAAGTGTCTCAAGACAGATGTTTAAAGACTGTAATCTCATAATGCATTGAAGAAAGGACAAGCATTATTTCCTTGAAATTTTTATAATTAACGCAGTTGTTATCAATACAATCATAGGCGTCAGAAATACCTGTGTCAGTAGAAGGGACCTGAGATCTGACCTGTCTTCACTATGTGACCAGGACAAATACACTTTAAATGACCTATAAAAACGTTCCAATGACAATTCTAAAATATTCTACAGTTACTATCTCTTCTGTACATCTTTTGGAAAATGCAAAGAACATCACACAGCACGAACACTACTGACACCATAACTGACATGCTCTCTGACAATTTATAGACTGTTTCGCTGAATTTGGTTTAAGTTTCTCTTCACTATACAGCAAACAAATAAGACCATTGTTTTACTCTCAAAATAAACATTTAACCAGTGTAACAACATTCTTCAAAGAAGTGAAAGCAAAGTCACAAGACTTCTCTCACGCGAATGACTGTCATTACCTTGATAAATAACAAGAATATAAATACTTTCAATTTCTCCATGTTTTTAATATATATGTTAAAAATACATTTCTACGAATGGGATGGTATTACAAAAATGGGCCGGAGCGATTCCTTTTACATTTTCATGACCGAGAGGTCACGCTGCAACTTTTGATCTTCTATTGGTCTCATGCACTAGGTGATGTGAATTGAAAGGTCAGAGTTCACCAATCTCGAAATGCGGAATATATCTTCGGACCGGCTTGTGTTCTGTCCAATTCATATGTGTGTAGAAGTCAATGGAGAGAAAAGTCAAGTATGACTGACGCTTAAATGTTTGCAATTTTTGTGTATACACAAAATACATTATATACTGAGAATTTAAGGATAAAAGGATGCAGTGTTTTTTAAAAGAATGATTGTTGGTCAGAAGACACAGATGAACAGAACAGTGCAGGTAAACTTTAGTGGCGTTTGCGTTGAAGATAAACATCCTAAAGGAGAAACGGCTGGATGTTGAGACACCATTCTGAAGAAGCTCCACTGTGTTGTCTTGTGGATGTGGACACCTGAAGATAAAGATGATGATTTATTGAACTCAAACACGTCTTTAAACATGTTAAGAAGCTCAAAGTGATGTTTGTGTCTTACTCTCCAGTGATGAGATCCCAGCGCAGACTGTAATCTGGATTATTCACAGGTGTAGCCCAACATGTGTCAATCACTGTGACAAACTGACGACTGTCAACCCCGTCAACACCAACCTCAACAAACATCTTCTTATCGATCCCTGACTCCACATGACCAGTGAAGGGCTGAGAGAACTCAGAATCCTGATATGGAATCATTCTCACCTGATACCTCCCTTCACCAGCGGGAAGATTCTCGTTCACACGGCTGATAAAATAAACAGCACATCTGAGTTAAAAATTACTTTTCTTTGTATTAAGGGTTAAAACATAGAATACACTTTAAAAGTGAATCATGTATTGTAGATTGATTCATAGAATTTTTCCACTCAAATATGTAAAAAAATCTCCAGTGGGTTGATGTCTATCATAGAAAGTGTTTGTGTTTGGGGGTAAATACAGCTGAAATTTAGCTTCAGTATTTTCTCTCTGCTGATGAGACCTGCGGCTGACTCTGGTGTCCCCAAAATAAAGTTCTCATAGATGATATGAGTGCCACTGGCCTGTGGATCTCAAACTATTTCAATATTTTAGTTTAAAACCAAAAAGTGATCAGAAAATGATTTAACAGTTTCACCTATGAAAATAATGCTATTGTTTAAGTGTGTTTTGATAGTATGTTAATATTGAAATTTACCACAAGATTGGTTCAAACAGATGTGATCATTGTTATCAAAGTGAAACTGCACTCTTCCATTCTGGATGGTTCCTCTACAGCTGGGGTCATTGAGATAAAGAACATGTGATGAAAACCAGCTTCAAACAGCTGACAGCGAGACAAAGATATAGATCCTGAACTGCTCTCGGTTTCAGAGAATTCTCATGTAAAAAAAAAGATTTTCAGCATTAGGAAATAAAATAAAATAATCTACTCTGACAGTTGCATATGAAACTTTGTTGTCAAGTGATTGCAGAAACAGCCATAAACACCATTTCTCTCTGCACACCATTCATCTTCAGTACAGTTGAGTGAAGGACACGGGTCAGTTACAGCTAAACGAAAACACAGATTCAGTTATAAGACATACATCAAAAATGTCAAATTCAAAGTGTTTAATAAAAAATACCTATATCATTAATAAAACAGCATATAACAGATTTACAAATCCATGTTCAAACTTGGAATCAGGACAACACCTCACCGGTTGTGATGGGCGGTGTAATAAATTCTGTGGGCGGAGTTTCTGCTCTCTGTGTTGAAGCCAAGCCTATGATTTCTGATATCAGGATCATACAGCAGTTAATATTAAAATAAGGAAAGTAAAAGATTAAGTGATTATAAGTAAATTATCTACATGCACAGTAACTTGAACAGCCGATAGGTCTGACAAACTCATACACATAATAGTTTCCTTGACAGGCTTTGACTCATATGGGATGAAATGCTGCGGACATACAGACGTGTCGTGTGACCACTCCATCTTCCAGCTGTGGATGAGGATCTTTGAGCCAGAGTGGACAATAAGTACCACATTTCCATTGAGTAACACATGATTCTGACATCTGAGCGCTCCGACCTTTGATGAAGAGTCTGTACCAGCCATGCCAATTCACATTATAGTCACACATGGTGTAGTTGCTGAAGTTAAAGTTATAGTTATATTTATTATTTATAGTTATATCTGCATATGATTGCAACGATGTTTGCTATGTGCTATGTTTAAACTTTCAGTACTAGAGAAATATTTGTTCAGGGAGAGTTTAAAGGCAATAAATTAAGATCTAAACATAGATTCAGGAGGAGCCAAAAGATTCCGTCTTGTCAATCAACATTCAGGGTGTATACAGTAGAAACATGTGGTCTCCATGCTTTCCCAGCATTAGCTGCTCCGACATCCCTCCTCCTCCCCATCTCCTCCTATTTTTCTCTCATTCTTCCTCCTTGTAGTTCTGTTACAGGGGGTGTTAAGCTTGGAGCTCGAGGAGAGGCTCGGTTTCAAGCTCCCTTCAAAAACAGCAAGCCAAGTTTGTTTACCATTTTCTGTTAGATTGAATGGGAAGGCGAACTTGTGAAACAATCTAAGTAAGTTATACAATTTGCAACGTCCAATACATATGTTGCCTCACTACTGAATAGGATTTCATCTTATGAACATATAAATAACCTGCTTTTGATTTTAACATCAGCTCTCTTTAAAGGACAAAATTTTGAACAAAAACACGACTGAAAATGGCTTTAATTTATTGGTTAAAAAATATGCTGAGGCACAGTTAAAAAAAATAGAAAATCTATTATCAAGGAGGTAAAAATGCACCGGTCAAGAGGGCTGGCAGTACCTAGGTTATAATGACTGGTATAGTTGAAAAAAATACCCAAGATGGTCATCAATGACCAATCAGAATCAAGTATTCCAGACCGTCATGTAAAATGTAAATATGAATTATTTGAAAGATTGATGACAGAAGCCTAGCTGATGATTGTCCATGTATTGTTTTACAATCTAAATACAATAAAATCATTTATGAATGTATATTGGGAAATGATATTCACTTTACGTTTATGGATATACACTAGTTTCATTCTAAAGCACAAGACACACATGCAATGAGAATAAGAACCTCATTGTGAAGAACTACTTCAAAATAAAAATGATCTTAAAAATAATCTTAATAATAATTATATATACATATACTGTATTCACATTAATTATCATTTTTTATAAGAAGACAATTAAAAATGAGGATTTGCATAACCTGAGATGAAATGTTACTGCAGGGATACAGTAATTCCAGAAAATTCTTTGTTTTCAGTTTAAGTGCTTTACGGGAAGTATCGTTCAACCAGTTTTTCTTTTCATCACACAACAACAATAGTTATTTAACAGTTCTCTTCCTCATTCTGTTGCTTTAGGCAAACACATTTTGAAATATACACACTAAATATTGTGTGTTGATTATTGTTTCATTTAGACATGTGTATCTGTTCTATTACATTTACATTTACATTTAGTCATTTAGCAGACGCTTTTATCCAAAGCGACTTACAGGTGGGGTAGGCAATGGAAGCAATTGGGACAGCATAAGTAAAACAAAAGCATTAGTGCAATCAAAAAAGAAGACTGGTCTCATATAACCTAACACAGTATACAGAACCATTTATTCATTCATTCATTATTTAATTATTTTTTTATTTTAGAGTCAGAACAGATCAGTCAGATGTTTAAACTATTGTAAGATTAAACTTACAATAGCATTACATTTCACATGTTTTTACTGAATGACAAAATAAAAGGGAGTCTAGATAATGACTTCATAAAGTATAACTTTTTGTACGTTCTATTAATTATTCAAATAATTTGTTCTTTATGAAAGATCCGAGTCAGTGTCTTAAGTCAGTGTCTCTGGGTGTTGACTCACAAAATTTTTAATAAAACAGTTTTAAAGCTGTAATGTATTGGCCATGCATCCACTCAATATGAACATTTTTTATTCACAAATGTATGGCACATTTATGAATATAATATATATTGACTGTATATTGAAGCATTTTTATTTTTCTAATGAATAGATTGTACCTCATTAACAAGTTTGGTAACAGTGTTAAGAAGTACTGAAAGAAAATGTGTTTAATAGCTGGATATCTAGCTACTGTATTTTGAGAAACAACAAAATTATGTGACATAAACTGAGGTTTAACTGGTTTCTCTGCATTTCTCTAAAAGTAACATGACTGGGCAAGTTTAGTGAACTAATTTATTTCACTGCAGCCCTCTCTTTTAGTTTATTATTATCTCGCAGTCCTATTCGTAGAGTGTGGCTTACAGGTTAATGATGACGAATTTATCTTTTTACTCCCATACAACAACACCTTACTAAAAAAGGCAACGCAACATGCATAATAAAAAGTGCAAAGGCGAGGAAAAATATAAGATTTCAGCATTAGGAAATAAAATTCAATGATTTACTCTGACAGTTACATATGAAACTTTGTTGTGAAGTGATTCCAACCAAAAGGTTCTGGTCTGCTTTGGTTTTCATTGTAGAAACAGCCGTAAAAGCAATTTCTCTCTCCACACCATTCATCTTCAGTACAGTTGAATGAAGGACACGGGTCAGGCACAGCTATAAGAACACAGATACAATTATAAAAACATACATTAAAAATGTCAAATTCTAATTATTTACCATTAATTTATCTAATTATATAACAGATTTACGAAGCCATGTTCAAAATATCCACAGTGGTGATGGGCGGGATAATAAATTCTCTCACTCTTATAAATAAGAGTCTCTGCTCTCTGTGTTGAAGTCAAGCCTATGATTTCTGATATCAGGATCATACAGCAGTTAAAATTTGACAGTGAAATAAAATACAAAAGTAAAAGTGCATGTAAGTAAATTATCTACCTGCACAGTAAGCTGAACAGCCGATAGGTTTGACAAACTCATACACATAATAGTTTCCTGGACAGGCTTTGACTCGTATGGGATGAAATGCTATACCGCAGCAGTCATTACATGAGGACATACAGACCTGTGGTGTGACCACTCCATCTTCCAGCTGTGGATGAGGATCTTTGAGCCAGAACGGGCAATAAGTGCCACATTTCCATTGAGTGAGCCTGTACAGGTAGGCCAATCTTGTTTCTTCCGTTAAAGTTTTCTTTTATAAATGCCGGGACTGTGAATGACCTTACATTGTTAAAATAAATCTTTAGTCATTTTCAAAAAACAAGCTATCAAAACGTTAGCGTGACTAAAGTGGCCAGGAGAATCTTTCTGCTTTCACCTATGTACTCCGCCCACAAAAACGCGTCACACGGTTCACTAACAAAAAAGAGCTCTATACTCAAACAAAAACATTAGTTTACCCTCCGTAAAATAATATTTTAACTATAAGACATTCTTCTGACCTGGGTCAGAACACACATCAGAAAAAAAACGTGCAAAACCTCGAGGGACTACACGAACGAGACGCGACAGACACCTCATTTGGTAGACACAAATCTGTGAAGTGGAAACATAAAAACAAATTGAATCCACAAATGTTTGCCATCAACAACAAGGTATTTTTAGGCAGTGATCTGCTCTCCAAATATATTTCCTCCCATTATGTATAAATGCCAAATGTAAAATGTGTTTAATAATAAAGGCGGACCAGTAATTTCAAATATACACAAAGCAGCTCTTCTGGCAACAACAGCAAACCAAGTTCATAGACAAATCACACAAATCTGCATTTCTGCTTGGTGTGAACTTTATTTTGACAATATGCATTTATATTTAAACAGAGGTAGAAACTTATATTTGACGTTTAAAAATAGAAATCAACAGTCAATTAAAAATGTTATGTTATCATTCTAGAAAATGTTAATCAAGTGGTCAAAACAAGACCATAGCTTTATGTTCATTAGAAAAAAAGTAAGATATTAGATATGAAAAAGATAAATCTTAGGATATTTCATGGAGTATAAAATTCATTCAAAATCATTAAAACGACTTTGTGTAAATATCCTAGAGGATGGTGCAAACACTCAGTAGTGAAACCAGCAGAATGATCAAACAACCACAGAGACCTGAAGCTCCGGATGCTTTCAGTTTTTCTGGGCTCCATGTATCTGTGAATATGTATCAGTGCATGAAGTTACTAATCATTAATTTGAAAAAATGAAAAATAAATACAAACAAATAAAAAAGTCATAACATTAAGCATAAAAGATATTACAGTAAACATTTACCTGAAGTTCCACCAGACCACACTAGAGGACCCATGGATATAGAAGAACTGTGATGAAAGTCCAGAGACCTCCCCATCCTCTGGTGATGTCCAGAATGACAATCCTAAAGATTAAAAGAAGATCCAAGGGTAAAAATGGTATAAATGATCCTTTACATGACTCCCAGACAGTATAAGAAGATATATCATTCAAACATGCAGAGATTTAAGATTTAAGTACAGTTGCACCCTCTAGTGAAAGAGCGTGACATTCACATTCAAAATTGCAATAGTTTAATAGTAAATTATGGTTAGGGTTTGGTGTGGGTTTAGCTTTTATGTATGAAAATGGTGTCCTTAGGGCAACAAAATATTTTGTCCACAAAACAAGTTTGAGCGCGAGACAACGGTCATGAATGGTTTAATAGATATATGCATTATCACAATGTGTTTTTTAAAAGTCATTGCATGCACATGACAGTATGTTAAGATTTTAATCTGCCTATAGCCTAGTATATTGTGAGGATTGGTACCACTTACAGCACAAATAATCTTTACTGGCTTTGGACGCTTGGCCTTAAATTATTTCTATACTCACAGTTGAACAGTGATTGTTGGCTGGAAGACACAGATGAACAGAACAGTGCAGGTAAACTTTAGTGGCGTTTGCGTTGAAGATAAACATCCTGAAGGAGAAACGACTGGTTGTTGAGTTGCCATTCTGAAGAAGCTTCACTGTGTTGTCTTGTGGATTTGGACACCTAAAAATATCCAGAAATAAATGGATTTATCAGACTGCATTTTGTTTTAAAATATGGAATGCATTGTTACATACTTAAATGTTTGTGTCTTACTCTCCAGTGATGAGATCCCAGCGCAGACTGTAATCTGGATCATTCACAGGTGTAGCCCAACATGTGTCAATCACTGTGACAAACTGACGACTGTCGACCCCGTCAACACCAACCTCAACAAACATCTGCTGGTTGAGTTCTGCATCCACACGACCAGTGAAGGGCTGAGAGAACTCAGAATCCTGATATGGAACCATTCTCACCCGATACCTCCCTTCACCAGCGGGAAGATTCCTGTGTAAAATGCTGGCAAGATAAACAATATTGAGAGTTAAAACACAATATACACACAAAAGTGTACTATGAAAAATATTGCATAAAAAGTGTAGCAAAGTAGAAACTGAGTCTCACGTCTCCAGTGGGTTGATATCTATCATAGAAAGTGTTTGTGTTTGGGGGTAAATACAGCTGAAATTTAGCTTCAGTATTTTCTCTCTGCTGATGAGACCTGCGGGTGACTCTGATGTCCCCAAAATAAAGTTCTCATAGATGATATGAGTGCCGTTGGCCTGTGAACAACACTCAGTTAGTTTAAATGGCAGAAAATTATTTGGATTGAATCAATTGTTCAGTCTGAGTTTATGTGAATTGTTTGTTAATATTGAGTCTTACCACAAGATTGGTGCCACAGATGTGATCATTGTTATCAAAGTGAAACTGCACTCTTCCATTCTGGATGGTTCCTCTACAGCTGGGGTCATTGAGATGAAGAACATGAGCTGAAAAACCAGCTTCAAACAGCTGACAGCGAGACAGAGATATAGATCCTGAACTGCTCTCACAGGTTTCAGAGAAATCTAAAAAAAAACAATTTTAGCATTAGAAATCAACTGTCTCAACAATTTTCAGTTGTATTTTGTTAAAGCTGATTCCAACCGAAAGAGTCGGGTCTGTGTTGGTCCTCATTGCAGAAACAGTCGTAAACACCATTTTGTTCTCCACACCTTTCATCTTCAGTACAGTTTAGCCTAGAACAGGGGTCTATACACAAAAGAAACCAAATTATTTATTTCGCTTTGGTCCTCCCATCTTTTAATATTATGACTGTTCTCTGGCCCCGAGTCAAAATATTTTTTTATATTAAATGAAGTTTTTTTTCAGAACGTATTTATCTATCTTTTTTTGCTCTCAGAATGTGGCAACTGTCATCAAGGGTGATGGTCACCGCACATGCTACTCATTGACGTCTTACCGTAGCAGTCACGACGTCCATTTCTGACTGTACATTCCATAGCTGTTGGGCAAGAGGATGATGAACAACGCAGATCATTTGGGGCAAAACATTCACAGCGTTGGGAACATTCTGAATTCCAGAACTGTTCACCAATCTATAAGAAAAAGGATAAGGTGTAACTTTTCTGGTTTCTGAAACCAAACCAAAACATGTTTACTACTGAGTGCCATGATGTCACAAAAAGGTGTATGTAAATACAGCAGTCAACTACCAAGAAAATTTGTGATACTATTACTGTGTTAGTAATACTATAAAAAACTTAATGTTTTAACCCTCACATCATAGTAGAATCCATCATACAAGCATCCGCATTGCTCCACAGGCACACAGTATTCTCCACTCCTCACAAATCCATCATTACAGAAACATCCCTCAGAGCATGTGTGTTCACAACTAGCATCGATGCTGCTGGCGCATGTATGACCACAATCTGAACCACACAACTCATAGGTACTGTTGTCTGGACATATCATGGCTGTCAATGGAACAAAAAAAAACATTTATGGTGAAACATGTAATTCAAGGTTTAAAATATGACAGAATGAAGCATTCCGTAAATGAGTAAAACATTTGTTCGGTAATTTAACTGGATTTAATTTAACTTTTCCTTAGCATTGCCCACTTCCAGTCACTTACCGCAGGATGTAGGTTCTCTCCAGGGATAGACAACAGCATTGGCAGATTGACAGGCCCTCACATAAGATTGGATAGAATGACACAATACATCATGGAGGTTTCCAGAGAGGCAAACATCAAATGAACAGTCATTAAAGTACGCTTGTGGATCTACAGAAGCGTGACAGAAGCTTAAGGGGCCCAGGTTGTCTCTGATGATCTCACACATGGCATGAGCAATGCTCTGATCTTGGCACAAAGGACAGTTGTCTCCACACCCATCATTGCATGGTATCTCATCCTCAACCTTCCATTCTGTCCCAAACTGTGTTATTGAAGCAGCCAAAGAACCTGAAGGAGTCATGAAGTCGTCTTGTCTATGACCGTTAAAGTTGCCACAAAGTCCACATGTAATTCCTCGGTAGTTTGCTGGTACAATGATGTTTACCGCCCAGAAGCCATAAGTCACTCTTAAACCGAAGTTAGTTGAAACAAGAGTGTTTGATCCAGTGGAGTAGACAGATATCCGGCCAGAATCAAGTAGGATGGGAAGGTTTCTGATCTCTCCATCAACCTAAATAGAAGAAGAAAATGCTTTTTATACCAAGCAAACAATACTGTCCCTTTCCGGACACATAATCCAACAATTTGGCAATGCTAGGCTCTACAACCTGAATTCATGTTATAGCACAATGATTGTTTAACCTGGTCAAAACTTGTGTCCACTTAATGATTTATTTCATTAAATTGTGTACAAATTGTTTATTGCATTTAAAGCCATTCATTAAAAGGAATGACCACATACTTAAATTTTGTTATGATTTATATTGGGAATATAGATCATATTCTTTAGTCCTCTGGTTCAGTTGGGCAAATGGTTTAGGACAAGTTTGCAAAAGTAATGTATGAACAGCTATTAAAATGCACTTCTGCAAGTATTCTGGAATGTCATTCGGAATTTATCTTAGATTGTCATGGCCTCATAAAAAGGCAAGCTTGTCAAAAATCATAAGTGCATATCAGTGGAAATTATGAGTCATAATTGGTTACCTGGACAGAAGAATAACCATTAAGGTCCTGTGACATGTGGACGAGATGTCCAGACACATTGACAAAAACCTCAACGGTAATGGACACTTGGAGTCCATGCCAAGCCTCATTTCTTGCATCCACCTGGAAGTGTGGTAGACCACGACTGTCATTACATACTGTGGCCAGCACATATCTGCATGTGCCCTGGAAATCAAAGTAGGTTCCATCAAAAGAGATATAATGGGGGTCTCCTGAAGCAGAACAACTAGCATGTGGACTGGGATGGCAGCCATACTCTCCCTCCACCACACTGCAGAGTTCCTGTTCACTGCAAGATGATGGTGTGCAATGAACATTTCCAGTAATCCCATCACAAACACACAGAGACTGGCACTCCTCATCATGCCAGAACTGCTCTCCAGGCTGACGATAACGTCCAGCATATTGACATCCACAGCCCATGGGGGGAACACAGTGATCTCCATTCAAAACAAGCCCATCATTACACTGGCATCCCTCCTGGCACTGCAGGGTGCACTGATAGGGAAATGAGAGACTAGGGCAGGATGCAGGACAGGATGTGTGACACAATTCGTAATGGGCATTTGGTGGGCAGGTGGGTTCTGGAATCCAGATCATAACAATGAGCAAAATAACTAATCTACTGCACTGTAACTTTAATAGCTAATGTCTGTAATTAATGCACACTTAAGTCACTTGCACTATTGTATAGTCTAAATTGTTATCTGTTCATAACCACCTGTACATCAATGTTCACAGTATATATCCTTCTGTATATATTGTCCATAGTACATACCGACTGTCATATTGTCATAGAACATTTGTATAGTATTTCCCTAATATTGTATTCTGTATTTATTCACACTGTATATCCTGCACTTGCTAATTGCACTTCTGGTTAGACCTAAACTACATTTCGTAACACTGGGGTTGTATAAGTGTAATGACAATAAAATTGAATCTAATCTAATCTAATCTAAAATTATCATCACATAGCATCCCAAATTAAAAATTCAGTTTAAGATCCACTTATATCATAATGTAGGTTACTAGATACTAACCACAGTAGGCAAATTCCCTCCACTCTCCAACTGCAATGCCATTCTGTTGGCAGAGCAGCGTGTATCCCCGCAGGGCCTCACAGAGAGCTTCCCTGGCCCTGCTGGTGGTTTCCAGCATCTGAATGCAATCTTGGATTCGTTGTGTAGGGTCTAGTGTTCTGTTGCACTCAGAAAATGGTCCATTCGGCATGGACATGATGCTGCATTGCACACTGAACTGGCTGTTATTATAATGTCCTGATTCCCAGAGGTCAGTTGGCTCCTCACAGTGTGCTGATAGGGACCCATCACGCCAACTGTCTGCAAATGCCTGGGGGCCATCCAGCAGGACACCATCTGGGCTTACAAACTCATCTGTAATATTTCCATTCAAATTCCCACATAGACCTCCAAGTGTACCATTGTATGTGCTCGGCACTGTGATCCTGACAATGTGTGGCCAGTCAGCTCTAATGGTCAACCCGAAGTTTGTTTCTAGAACAAAACCCATGACACCGCTGTGATAGATGCGGATCTGACTGGACCCTACACTGATGGGCAAACCAACCTTCTGTCCATTTACCTGTCCGCGAGAATGAAGAACAACAGTTAATTTGATTTCAAAGCAACATAAAGTTTTTAAATACTTGAAATCCTTCTGAGAAAGTGTTTTGGCTAACCTCTACATTACTACCTTCCCCCATTTCTATGGAGACATGAGTTCCTTCTGCCTCAAACTTCAGGAACCTAGCAAAACCTTGAAGGCCTCGTGGTACTTTCTCCACTGTCAAAAGGAATGATGTTAATTGGGATTGTCCCATGACCCTTGAAAGGGTCAGTCCACAAGCTCCTGGATATCTGAAAGCTTGTCCATCAAAGGTGTGATAGAACCCTAGGCCTTCAACTGAACAGGAAGCATAGCTGGTGGGTCTGCAGCCCCTCACACCGTGATGAACTTCGCACACCTCAGCTGGACTACACTGCTGCTGATGGCAGATCATTGTCCTGTTGCTGCAAACACACTGTCTCCCACAGTCCTCATCCAACACTACTGATTGTCCCTTAGCATAATAGAATCCCTCAAAGGTGCAGCCACAGTCTGCTTCAGGAACACATGTACCAGCACTGAGAATGTACCCAGCATCACATATGCAGCTCTCTTGATTGGGCAAGGGACAGTTCATGGGGGCAGAGGGATCAGTGCAGGTTGCAGGACAGCTTGTTCCTTGAGGCTCATAATGGCTGTGGTCATCATTGCATATGATCTCTGGAAATGTAGGGTTAATCTAAGAATATCCAATAATATCAGATCTTTAAGATTTAAAATTGATTTAACAAGTTTGGTGCAAAATGCAAAAAAAAACAGGTCTTACCACAGAATCCCTGCTGTCTCCACTGGCCTAGTTGTACCCCTAGCTGTTGGCATTGAACAGCATACACACTGAGAGCCTGGCACAGAATGGGTTGGTACCCACCTCCTAAACAAACATCATAGACACAGTTTTCTATGTATATCTGCGGTGAAAGCACAGATTGGCAGGCAGCAAAGGGGCCAAACACAGCTCCTAGGATCCCACAGTGGTTTGCATCATTGTACACAATCATTGCATCATGGCTGCAATTGGCACAAGCCAGACCTGTACACCCGACATCATGACATCCCGGGTCTGTGTCCCCCTCTACCTTCCAAGAGTTGGCAAAGTCCACATCTGAGCTCAGTATCTCCCCAGAAGGGGAACGGAAATCATCTTCAGGATGCAGGTTAAAATTCCCACACAGACCACATGTGGAATTCTGGTATTCATACGGTACAGAGATGGAGACCCAGCTGTATTGATTATATGTAACAACCAGACCAAAGTCTGTGCTGACGGCCAAGGTAAAACCTGACTGATAGACCTGGATGGAGCCATTGCGCAGACTGAAAGGTGTTGCTCTAAGGTTCCCGTTAACCTAGAAAATGTTGTCATAATAAAACATGAATGAAAATGAAATGACAACCAAATTCAAGTCAGCAAACAGTGATACGAACCTTTGCCTCATAATAGTGATCTTTATTCAGTTCAATTTCCTCATCATACACCAATACTCTGACCATTCGAGTCCATGACACATGTGTACTACCACGATGCTCATTCTTGCCCTCAATGCGATAGTACGGCAAACCATTTCCACAAACCTAAACAATAATAAAGTTAAAAAAATTCTAAAGAATTGTCAATTTTTATACCTAAAAAATATATATACAGTTGTAGAAACAAAATAAACAAAGGAAATTAAAAGCTAACCTTAGACAGTACATAAGTGCAAATTCCTTGAAAGTGTAAAATCTGGTTGTCAAAAGTGTAGTAGTGAGGATCTCCGGAGACAGTGCAGGTTTTTCTTAAAATGTTCTGACAAGAGTATTGGAAAGCGTCTCTACGGCATGCCTGGGAATAAGTGCATGGGTTCAGGCTGCACCGGAGACCCCTTCTGGTACAGGTGCATCTCTCCTGACAGGTAGAATTAGTCCAGAAAGAATCTCCCAGCTGCACTGCTACACCTAAAACAACAACTTGGGTATTATGATATAAACCAAAAAATATATTTATATTTATTAGTAGTCAGCCCTGCTGAAAAGATGGGTTTGAATTTCAAAGCTAGTCTAAGCTGGTGTAACGATCCTGTCTGTCCCCAGCCGGTTTTCCATGCGTTTTCCCAAGGAATTCATTTCTCCACACTCCCTCACCTGTCCCTCGTCGATGATCCCCACACATGTCCATTATCAGACTCATCACCCGGACCATACAAGAACTCTCACTTGCCCTTTGTTCTCTGTCAGGTCTACTTGTCTTATGTGTTTCTATAAATGCTGACCCAGTTGTTATATATTACCTGTGGATTCATTAGCCTGTTATCCACAGGTTAAGTAAACCCATTCACCTGTGGATTATCTCCATTATTGCCTGTTGAGTCTCATTCAATTTGTTGCAATATATTATGTGGTGTGACTTGTCTTGTATCTGTTAAGATTGGTGACAGCTGATTTAGCTTTGTTTTTCTTTCTCCTAAAGCTTGCTGATCATGGGAGGCGTATTGCAAGAAGCTTTCTATAAACATAAGCAAGGCAGTAGGCCTATCTTGTTATGAGGACTGGCAGCCGAAACACATCAAATGCTGGTGACAATTCATCAACAGTACTGGAGGTTTTTAAACACAGGGTAGCTTCAGGATGTCACAAGTTTACTTGCCAAACAACTTATTGTGGGAGATATGATGAAACAAAAAATCTAGTTACCATTGAATTGACAACCCAGTGATCCATGATCTGTTCTGAAGGCCCATCTGCCTGTTACATTGACATTGCTGCTGTATGTTAAACTTGTAGAGTCATTTTGAAGAGATCCAGTGATTGAGAAATGGTAGCTTGAGTCGATGGTGTCATAGCCAGCCTAATGTTAAGATAGATATACACATCTATTTAGTAAATTGGTAACAGGTCACACAGTTTTTTTTATTAATTAATCATGTTCATACCTGTACGTATCGCTGTGATGGAGCGATTGTCCCATAGTTCATTAAAACAAATGAGAGATGGCCATTTGAAATCAAAACCACTTGGAAAGATGTTTCCTGTAAGAAGTAAAAAAAAATTAATGAATAGTTTTCTATTTGTTGTCGTGCAAATGTTAACCAAGTTTCTTACTGTTCGTGACTGTGGATAATATGCCACTCTGTCCCATGTTGCAACAAAGACCCATGAAGCAGAAAAGCTCAAGTCAGGGAAGTACTGGTGGATGTCTTGTGAAGCCTGTGTCAGGATATCGCCAGAGGTGTACTGCTGATATGAGATAACACCATTTCTGCGGTTATCAATATCAGTCCAGAATGGAGCGATGATGTCTTTACCACCATAAGCTGGGAATGCGTATGGAGAGAAGCTGGACCACTCCCCATCAAACGTCAAGTGTCCATTGTTGTTCACCTGAAATTTTTTCAATTTATATTATTATTGTCAAAATCATTCCAAAGTAACGCTGTAACAAAGCATACCTTAATTGATACCACTTGTTATTTATTTCTTATCATTCTTAATTAAACAGATTTAACTTAAAACTATAGAGTCAGGATTTTATTTAGATGGGAAAATAGAGAGGGAAGGCAAGCGCTTTGTTGAAAGAAAGAAATCACCCCTTTGTATGTATAAGGTAGTATTCCTGTGGCTCAGTGATAAGAGTATTGCGATAGCAGTGCAAAAGATTGTGGGTTTGATTCCTAGGGAACAGACATAGCTACAGTATACACGTAGTGTAAAGTTAAAAAAAAGTATAGTCCGGTTCCCTGACATGCTGCAGCTCGGTTCTCAACCAGCCGGAGTACTCTCCTTCGCGGTGCCTTGCGGTGGTCCTGGGGCTTCGGTGGACGGCTTGACCGTCCGCCCCCTGGCGGCCGGCGGTGGCTCCTCCTTTATCTGGGAGTCGGGGCAGGTTCCCCGTCCCCTGCTCCTCCCCCTTGGACGGACGGACGCAGGCTCCGGCCTCTGGCAGGCAGTGGCCGCACCCGGCACTTCCGCCTCCTGCTCTTCCCCCGCGGGGGACGGACGCAGGCTTCGGCCTCTGGCGGACGGCGGCAACTCCCCCGCTCCCGCTTGGACGAAAGCCACCCCACCTCGACCCAGGCGCGCGGCAGCAAAGGTCGCCGTTCCACCGAAGCTTTGACGGTGGCTGCACTGTGCACTTCCGTTTCCCCAGAGCCACCGCTTCGGGCAGCGAATGGCGGACGGCCTTCGTCCGCGCTGCCCGAACTCTCCGGCACCGCGAGGCCACTCGGCGGCAAGGACTCTCCGACAGCATGTCTCTCCTTCCTCCCGGGTTTTGGCACCAATGTAACAAAATTCAATTAAAGGAAGGAAGGAGGCGGGAACCGGCAAACGTTTAAACAAAGATTTAATATAAATCATAACAGCCGGCGGCCCCTCACGGCCGACCACCGGCGAACAAAACATAAATACAAAACACAAGAACATAAATATAAACTTAACATGTGTCCGGGCCCGGTTCTCTCTCTTCGACGGTCCGGTCGCTCGTTCCTTTTATATGCTCCCGATCTCCTACGTGATTCGAGCCCGGTGTGCCCACAGCTGGCGCTTATCCACAATTACTCACCAGACTCGAACCACGATATTTATAAAATATTTATTTTATAAATATTTAACCGATGTAAAGAGTCTAAAAGATTAAACACGTTAACTTCCTGAGTCTTCAGAACACAAATAAAGATATTCATGTGAAATCCAAGGGATTTCCAGGCCTCCTCATAGACATCACGGTTTCAGTTTTTGCCAAGGTCAAGAAAAGTACTAAAGACATCATTAAATTGGTCCATCCGTGCATAGTGGCTGAGTTGAATATTTTTGAAGTGACGAGAATGCTTTAAGTGCAAGAAAAATATAAAAGACCGGCTTTAATCAATATATTTTCCTCTGTCTTGTCAGTGTATGGCACGCGTCCACGAGAGCACTTATTTCTCATCTTCTTCCTTGACGAGAGCACTTTGACACATGCGTATTACTTTTAGGTTTGTGTGCCAAACGCCGCACGGGGCTTGCCCCTATTGGAAGAAGAAGAACCACGTTTTTCGCATCCGTAGCAAGGAGTTTGAGTGGCCTTTTTTTAACAATTCAGAGACACCGTTCAAACTAAAGCCAAACGGAAAAGCGCATACGAAAATTTCGGACTGTATGTGCAAAGACTTTAACTCTGCTATCAGGTTTATTCATGCCGATCAACTGTCCCTTCATCTTCAGAAAGCTTATCTGTATTGGTCAGTTGTTGTCACATGACCTGAGATGTGCTTGCAACATTCTGAAAGTTAAAATAGTTTTAACTCACTGCGGCATTGACAAGACTGAGTAAAAGCATGTTGCCTTCTATTTGAGCGCACACTTCCACACACAAAAAAGTGAAATGTGAACGGCCCCTTTAACATTTTAATAACAGACACAACACAATACGTCCCACATTTGTGGATCCCCAAGAATCTTATATAAATAACACTTACATAAATTTGGCTGTATTTGTGTCCGAAAAATATAAAAGATTGCAGGAGATGGATCAGTGTAGAACTTCCATCATCAACGCGTCCATTCACTGTGTCTCCAGTTCCAAAGGGATAAAATGGGCCTGTGACCGAAATAAATGAAAAAGAATTGAAGAGTAATAGACCTGTAAATCTGTAACTAATAACACCATATAATATGTGTGTCTCTCTGTCGATTAAGCAGATATTACACATTCCATATTTCAATACGTTTACTGACCAACATTATCAAAGAATTATAAAACCACAAATAAAATAACAGTATGTACAGTATATACTTTAAAAACAAAAATTATCATAGCATTAATAATCATGCTGTAATCAAACTCAAACCACTAGTTGTCATCTGAACACTTGAACACACGATTTTCTCAAATAACTTCAAAATAACTTGACAAAGTTACCATCATAGGATACACTATTTATACGATGGTCTGTCTACATATTCGATTCTGATCGGATGGAAGGTCTGCAATAAAACTCTTTAATACACAGGTAGCTCCAGTCAGTTTGGTCACCATTTAAGATGCTTTTAATTATATTGCAGACACACAGATTAGAGATCGTAGTGCCTGTCAGTTTGCACAGACACAGGACTGAATCAACATTGTCCCAGGACATTTCTTCTAAAATAACTTCATACTGTTCTGATGAACATAGAGAAAGATCATACAGCAGAAGTTTTTCAAATGGATAAATTACAGACCTGATACTGGTGGTGATGAGTATGATGAATTTGTTGAGTCTGGTGAGGAGGATAACAGTAAGTGAGTAAATAAGGCAGGTGACGATCAACCCATTCTCATTCATTTTTCGTTTAAAAAAACAACAACTTGATTTTGCAATAGATAGTTTGCATGGGATGTCACGCCACTGAACTTCTACGGGGAAGGAAAATACACTTTTATCCCAGTTTTTCAATCAATACTCGCATTTCCCCCTTCATGAACAACAACTTTTGCACGAAAAGAAAACGTTGTGGATTCAAGGTTTGATCGTTTCCAACAACCAAAAACAGGCATTTTAATTTTTGTCATAGTGAATTCCTGTGGAGAAAATGACTGCCTGCTCTCCGGCAGCACTTTGTGCGTCATCAAAACCACGAGATTGCAAACAACCTATTGCAATGTCTAATTTTGCATGCATGAATGGCTCTTACACATGCAATGCGACACTTTTTCCCAATAACTTTGGTGGAGTGCTTCAATGTGTTTAATGACACAACCAAATAATATATTGTGCTGTAATTTTGCAACCATGATGTGCAGGGTGTTATAATTGGACATTCTATTGTGTGTATGTTTATTATTTAGTACGCACAATTTAGACACATTTAACCCGACTCCAAACCCTTAAAGGCGCAGTTTCGGAATAACAGCGGCCACTAGTGTTGTATTATGGATTTGCACAAAATTGCTCAGTATTGGCCACCACAGTAAAAAAAGATGTCTTTCTCATGTTGGAGCAGGTAGGAGATTTTGTGCGCTTTAGAAAGAATGTAGCAAGAGCTATGTCTTATGTATTAAATAAAACAGAAGCTCTCTGGGTTTTAAATGTAAAGGACAGATTAAAAGACAGGAGTTATGACCTGTGTTAATATTATAAAGACTTTCTAGCAGAGACGCGCTAGGACTCGTGGTACTAAGGCTCTTAACAGAGATACTCATAGATATCCATTGAGATGCTTTCCAGCAGAGAGACGTTTGAGAGAAAAATAGTCTAAAAATCACCCCCGCTGAGGTTTCTTTGATTCAGATCAGTATGTGAGTAACATACCAACATATGTCTTTATACATCTCCGAAGAAATAGTCTCGTATATTATAATGCATGTCTGTATATAGATCCTCCTAAAAACCCAGTATTGTTCCTTAAACCAAATTATTTTCACATTGTCCAATACAAAGCACAACATATAACAGGAAGCTACGGCTACAGATGTTATTTATTCATACAGTGCAATTATTCCAGTGTTCCATGCCAACGAACAGAACCCAAAAGTGATACCCTTCTACCTCCACCAGAAAACTCTGATTCGACTGCACACCGATTGAAAAATTGCCGCCAGAAAGGAACAAGCGTTGCATCAGCTTTGTTAGTGAAATGCCAGTGGGTCTCATGTGTCTTGTGACTAGATACGTTATTATTTATTATTAATACGTTATCTTATATGTTATGAAATACCATTATCTGTAATGTACCACTTTTTATGACAAGGCGTTTCAAGCCATAAAAAATGTAAACTACAGAAATACATTTACCTTTACGCATTTGTCAGACACTTTTATCCAAAGCAACCAACAATGCATCTAATACAGGAGTCTTCAACTAAAATAGCTTGAGGTCCAGTAAACGAACCCTCCTGACCAGCCGAGGTCCAGACAATTAAATACCCTAAAACATGAATTTGTGGCAGACCAAAGAAATAAACGTGTCTTTTTATATCTAGACGGCGGCGTAACAATGTCTGAAAACAATATAGTGAAGGGAAATGTTCAAAATGCATTAATCACTAAACCTGAACTGAACATATATTCATTTCAACTTTAACAACTTCAAAAGAAAACGTAATGGTTGTTTTCTGCTGAGCTGAGATTAACAAATAGCAGCCTCAAGTTGTGACTGAACATCCTCTGATAACATTTCAGCTCATCTTGTGGCTGTTGCAGCTGAAAGGGGGGTTTGTTTATTTTTATCATTTATTTCATGTTTTCTTCTAAAAGTGTTTCACATGCAGCCTCCGTGCACTCTTTGACTATTTCCCCATCAGTTATGGCATTGTTATGTTTTCCTAAGATGCATTCTTAGGGAACATTCATATGCTCGTTGTTGGGTGGTAAGTGAGTGAGGGAGGACCTACTGTATGTAGATCGCTTCTACTGGGCTTTGAATGAATATATTTCTGTGTCCTTATCTCAGACCACTGCATGCAAGTTTCTGTATAGTGTCTATGTCTAGTTTCATAATGTCGTTTAACGTTTTCACTTTTGACAAGCCTCCGAGCAAATGAGACAAACATGTGCAACAAAATTTTCTGTTACCCGTGATGTTACCGCAGAAGGGGCTCTTGTCACTGTCGACAATTCCCTATGGAAAGAGCGTAAATTCGGGTGAGAATGCGCTTTGTGCTCGTGCGCAGCTTTTTAATCTTGCGCAATAACACGCTTTGTTCTCGTGCACGTTACTGTGGGAGTCCTGACGTGACGTGTGTGTGTGTGTGTGTGTGTGTTCACTTTTACTCTAATAATAGAACAGCAATCGAGACAATTCTAAACATTGTCCATTTAAGAAACATGAACATAAATGAGCTTTGTGTTATACATACATGCATTATAGGCTATAAAATGTACATAAGAACATAATATTATAAAATGATATGTTAATAATGTAAAGAGTAACCTTGTAGTCCTACAGCAGCTCACCATATCTCACGATGCCTGAATGGGCTAAAAAATCTGTAACCTTCCCGTTTTACACAGAATAGCCTTATTGTTCTCCATATTCACTCTTTTGACATCTAATGCCTTCTATGTCTTCTCCTGAAGTGCACCATTAGGCTGAGAGACCATTTAAAGGCTCAGGAAACCTTTGCAGGTGTTTTGAGGTAACTTGCTGATTTCTGAGACACTGGTTTTCATTATCTGTTAGCCATTATTAAATATTTCACTCTATGTGTAATGAATCTATATAATATATGGGTTTCACTTTCTGAAATGAGTGACAAAAAAATGTTGGCCTTTTTAATGGTATTCTATTTTTTTAGCTTTACCTGCCCAATTTCTGTATGGAACGTATTTAGAATGTTCTTTTTTGGTTCCCAAAAATAACCAAATGGAACCAACATTAGGGGAACGTTCTGTGTTAGCTTTGTTAACTTCATTGTAATTGATAATAATTAAATGTTAAAGATGTTGTCGATTTAGTGTATGACAGTATGTTGTATATGCATTTGAAAACAGTTTAATGTATGCTTTGTATTTTTTTACGAGCATACAACAACCACAAACATGTTCAAACTCAAATTGAAAACATAAGTCCCATATGGATCTTGATTTGAGTTGTTAAAAAGATTATCCAATTATCTATTGTACATACAATATACCTCTTTGATATTTCCATTGAAAAGTTTAATTTAATTATCTGGATTCAAATGTTTGTGCACCTTATGTGGGTTTTATCACGTTTGTGATTGTTAGTGCTCAATTAATCGTATATTATGTTTTCTTAATAGTAGTTGTTGGCTGGCTAATTTGGCCTATTTGTGTTGGGATATTATTGATCTCATTTGTAATAATAAAAAAATGCAGTTAAATGATCATGCAGTTGTACTGTATTGTTATTTCAAAAAGTTTTAGAAAAAATAATCTCTCTGAACTGGCATGAATTATACAGCAGGGGCGTTAAACTGCCTGGGGCGCAAAACTGCATGCTCCAGGTCTGCAGACTCCCCATATAGATTGTGACTGGAAACTTAAGTCCTTCACGTAAACTGTGCTGAAGTCAGTCACTATTCTGATGTATGTGCCGAACAGTTTGTAACAGTGGCGACGACTGGGGCGTCCGAGAAAATGTGACCACCGTCGGAACTGACTGCGCACGCAACATGTTCGCAGCGGCAATGAAGCTTCCGTATCATCACATGATGTACTCTGCCCATATATTACATGTTATATCCATTGTAACCTAATTCATAGGTTAACTGGTAAAAAATCTGCTTCTTGGAATGTCTGTTTGTATGATTAATTAGACAAATTTACCGCCATACCATGTAATTAATTAGATTTAAAAAATGTAATCGCTTGACAGCACTAATGAATACACTTGTTTATGTGGACAACAACACACTGTAGGCCTATTTTTATGCATATAAATATATAAATGTATTTTTGCAAATTTTCCACCAGGGAAACGTACGACTACTGGAACACTATCATTTGTCTATTCAGAGCTACTCGTTTAATAAGTACAACAACAATGCTTTTGGGAAACCGAACCCGGTGTAATCCTGTGGTTTGTGTAAACAATTTCTTTAAATAACATTAAGAAATCTAGCCCTACCTCAAATTTTGTGACAGAAATCTACAGTATAGTGTTAATCTTACACAGCGTACACATTCTGACTTTGATATTAAAGATAAAGAGTTTTTTAGTCGACAAGCTGATTAAAAGTGAACAAGCGAATGTTGAGAATATGACTTTGTCTTACTTCGACCGCATGTCTGGACGTAATCATAACAGCAGTCACTAAACACGATGCATTTCTCATCACAAAAACATCCACGATTACAGGCGCTGTTCAGTCCAGGACAGCAGAGAGCTGTGGGGTGAGCACATGATCCTGAAAGACAAACAGATCACACACTTTAATATAAAGAGCAGAGAAATACATTGTGTCTTTAGTTACCCACCCTAATGATTCTGTGTACAAAAAGAGATGATGTATCAAACATCATTCTAAAATTGTTTTTGGTAATAAATAATACAAAAGTTTATACAATTATAATTAATTTAAAATGGTTTTAAATCGACAACCATTTTATATCCGATTATATTCATTGGGGTCCAAACATGAAGTGCTTTGACCGCTTTGTATTTGTAAGGATTTTATTAATATTCGGGGAAATATGTTACTGCAAAGTTTGTGTGATTTAACTTGTAAACATGAACCTCAGCATTTTGACCATACGTTCTTTAAAACCTTTCAGTTCAGGCCCAATTTCCCATTTCTCCAAACCTGCTTGGACCTCAATAATCGTTGCTTGTATAGGCCGTGGCAAAATTGTAACTTTACAATACAGCAAAAGTTTTTGTATGGATAAATTACAGACCTGATAGTTGTGGTGAGTAGAATGAATTTGTTGAGGAGGATGAATTTGTTGAGGAGGATGAATTTGTTGAGGAGGATGAATTTGTTGAGGAGGATGAATTTGTTGAGGCTGGTGTCACTGATGAATTTGTTGAAGCTGGTGTCACTGATGAATTTGTTGATGCTGCTGACCACACTGTTGAGGATGGTGATAATGATATAAATGATGGAGAAGTTAGTGATTGTGTGAGTGACAAAGATTGGTGTTAAGTTAATGATGATACTGTGACCAAAGTGGCATTAACTAAAACAATGTCACCACAATCTTATTGGTATTACAAATCGTTTTTTTGTTAAACTACCAAGCTTGATGTTCATTTACATTTAAGCATTTGGTTGACTCATTTTATCCAAATCAACTTACAGTACTGTTTGTTCAGCATTATATTTGTTTCATGGGATCAAACCCACATAAACTTTGCGTTACTACCACAATGCTCTACCACATTAACTTATTCATTATATACGTATGGGTCATTTTTGATTGTTTTTATCAATGTTTTACAATTAAATTATTTACTCTATAAGAATGGTTTAAGATTTGGTCCTTTTGCTGGATCTTTAATGACTCTGACTGGCTGTATAACAGGCTGCAAAGTTTATATTTGGTCAAAAACTATAAATGAAGCAACATTTTTTCGCCAAAAATACAATAACAGAATCAGATTTGATACAAAACTGAAACAAAGATATTAAAGGGGTCATATGGCGCGAATACGTGTTTGTTTGTGGTCACTGTAGTTCTGGCGCATCTACTGACTGCAACAAAATACCGTCACTGAGAGCAGGCAGGACCAAACCATTTCATTCAGATACTGAGGGGTGGTCGGTCAATATGGATGTTTACTTTTGGTCAATGGGGATTTTTTAACTTTTATTGCCGAAAACCAAAGAGATCTTTAATTTTACTATTATATAAATATATATAAAGAATGATGATGGTTTGATAATTTTATATTAGTTTATAACTATTTTTAAGGGCCCCTGTTAGTCATGGGCCCTTTGAATTGTCCTAACTCTTTTGTCTGAATTTTACGATAGACAGCGTACTCGGGAATATCCCCGGAAGATATATTATTCACACGGTGGACGGACACGCACTTGGGCACGGAGATCACGGATCAGAGGAACTAGTCCAGAGGCACTCCGACGCCTGGGATCCACTAACCCTCTTGAATTTGCAGAGAGCACCCAGTACTTAAAGTCTGAATAAAAACTCCCCTCTGGGTTTGTAAAAACTACTCTTTGTGTATGTGTCATCTCTCAAACCTGCTACACCGGACACTGTACAAAGTACAATATTGGGTTTGTGAAAAAAAATTAAGAAAATGAAAACTGCAAAGTGAAATACAAATCTAAATAGACCTTGATTTACACACTCTATAAAATGCTGGTTTATTTTCAACCCAGCCATTCGTTTGTATTACATTAACATATGCAGGTTTTTTATCAATAAAAAAATGCTGGGATGTTACAACCCATTTGAATGAATGCAGCAATACTCTTTGTAGACTTATGAAATATAACAAGGCATAATTAAAAAACAAAACAACACTTTTCAATATTATTTAAATATAGATTTTGATATTAGCAATGGAGAGCAAGGGATCATAACATAAAGTCAATGTCATAACATTAAAGACATACATATATCGTCATTGGTGAAATGAAGATGTGTAAAACATTCACCGTTAATCAGCAACAGAACACTCGCATACAATGAGATTAAAAACCTCATTGTGACAGACTACACGTCCTGCACCTGCACACACAATGCATATACATAAACATTCATGAATGTGTCTACATTTAGAATCTAGTATTATACATTCTTAATTGCCCATTTGTAAATTCAAATTAAAGTGTTCAAAGAATTTACCTTATTTTCATAAAACAGATCTTACCAAAATATTACCTGAGATGGATAGCTTCTGCGGAGCAAAATCAGTGAGATTGTACCTTCAGCAGCTGAAGAAGAGTCGTGAAGCTGCTGGTAAAAACTCTTTACTTTTATTATATATGGGTGGAGCAATAAATTATCACAGAAATGAACATACTCTAAACTAGTTTTTCTTCATGTGACGGGAAAATATTTAATGAAACCATTTGCTTCCTCATTAGTCATCGATGAAAAGACCTGAATGCAGATGGAATGCATGAAGACATATGAAAAGAAAAATTAAAAGATACTCATTCCACATGAGCAAATATATTGTTTATCATTGAAGTCTTTCAGACTATATTTAACCTTTTTTCAGAATAACCCTTATTTAAATCACATCTATTATGGTTTTCTCACACTTTTACAATTGCATTTTTTAACCTATAAACCCAAAAGCACAGTCAAGAAGTTATAGGCAATTACTATGCAAAATTATGCATATATTCTCCAAATGTTAACTCTAGCTAAATAACGTTTTTTGTGTTCATTTTATTCTTTAAAATTGAGTGTGCTTATTCATATGTTTATTCACATTGACATGTGTTTATTCATTCATGAATCAATAATGTACGAAACAATTTCCTTTTCATTTGAAACAACCTTTCATGCTTTCGTTTTAAATAATGAATTCACTCTGGATTCTGTTATTTAAAGGAATCGGACATTATTGGTCACATGTACTTCAACATTGACAAAGCTTCCCCTGTCCCAATGTGATAGTAAACATTAAATAAGTATAGTATTATTTGTATAAAATAGTATTCAAATTATAGTTTTACTCTATCATTTACATTTATGCATTTCGCAGACGCTTTTATCTTAAGCGATTCACATTGCATTGTATAGACTCGATGCACGGAGTGCGGCCTACGAATTTCCGTTAAAATCTCAGGGGGGAGGGAAAGCTTCCGGGTGGTATTTATCCTTAGCAAATGTGCTTTACCAGCGCTCATTTTGGGGGGGAATTAACATGTAATATAGATTAGTGAAATACATCGTATTGTTAAAATACTATATATTAAACATGTAACGGGTGACATTATACAAAACTTAAGTTTAGTCATGACCTGCAGCGTTTAAATACAAACGTGACTGTGGTTCCTTCAGGCATGCCTGTGTCTCGTTTCATGAAGCTTCAGAGATTTGTTTAGACTTTAGTTCGGTTTTATTTGTACAAATTTTAATGTAAATAAAGATAACGTAACTATATAAATATGTACATGTCTGTGTACATCTTTGTTTCTGTATGTAATACTTGTGCAGTCATCCATGTCTTTGTTCTAAGTGTGTACTTTTTTATGTGTGAGTAAAATGTATTTCGATGCAGCTGTGACATGACACAAAAGACGTCCCTGTTCTAATAGCAATAGCATCCAAGCTGTCCATGTATTTTTAAACGTAAAGTACTTCTCCATTTAACTAGACAGGGGCAGCTGACAGTCTCGCAAGGCTGACGAACATTGTTTATTGTAATCCGGCGACCTTAATGTAAGCCTTGAGTACAAATACTCATCTTCTGCTATGTCATGTTCACAGCTCTAGGTAGAAATGAAAGGCTTCCAGTAGGGCAGGGGATGTGTTTTCTACAGCAAGATGTTTGGCACAAATGTGAAGTACATTAATTATTCACTATTTATGGAAAATGATAAGTATAATGACAAGAAGTAGGCCTATGGAAACTAAGGAACATAAAGTGAGAATGTGGACTCCCCCTTCTAAAGGAAACTTTTGTATGATTAAGAAGTCAGTTCCCCAAACCAAAATCTTAATGCAACAGTATAAAATATTTCATAGAATTACATGTTGCAACAGTTTGGGAGAGGCCTTTCCTATTCTAATGTAACAATGTCTGGATCTGTACAAAGCAAGATACTGGTTAAGAAGAACTTGACTGTCCTGCTCCCAGACCTGAATCCACACGTTTGGTATGGCTTGAAATGCAAATTACCAACCTCTCATTAGCCAACATCAGTGCTTTTCAAGTTATTTTGGAACAGATGAAGACACTTTCAAAACTGCAACAACAAAGGAACCAAAATCCTTTGGAATCTCATAGTATAGCATTGGCTTTTTTGTTTTTTTGCATGTAGTGTAATTGTCTTTTAATACCAATTTTATTTTGTAAGAGGAACTCATTGAGATAAGAGTAGCTGGCCCTACTCACCCTGTTCCAAACAGGTCTCGAACCAGTGTCGGTCCGTCATGGGAGCTAGAGACACTGATGAGGAGGCTAAAGACCGCAGCCCCTAGCGTCTGTCGCTACACCTCTTTGAGGTCGGAGAGTAAAGTTTACTCACACAGCTTTCTCTCTCTCACTTACCTCTGTTACAAAAGGTTTTAGAGTAGTTATATAAGTCAGTGTGTTAGGTATGGACTTGGAAAGATGCGTTTTGTGAAGAATCTTACTGCGAAATGTTATTCGTTTAAATTATGACATTAAATTTTACTTTCGTGCTTCAATTCCAATTTCCCTTCATCAGACAGAGCACAAAACAACATTATTTAGCCTTTGTATGGCACATTACAAGATCTTTTGCTTACAAGCACTTCCTGTAACGTTTGTAATAAAATCTTTACGGTGTTCTGTGGATTGCATTTTATTCTAACATTGTATACTGTTCAAAACTGAAATAGAAAAAGTGCCTGTGAATTAGAGTTTTGTCTTGCAAAAAGGATTGAACATTTTAACTTGGAACAACATTATGAGTAGAAGTAAAATAAGTATTTTGTCCCGCAATTGTATGTCAGCGATGTCACCATGAAAAATAACAAAAGCTATTATTACACACTAATAATGCAATTAAAAATCCACACCTCTAGTAAAGAAACACGCCTAAAGAGTGAATGCTTTTAAGGCATGATTAAAGTCTATATGAATGCTGTCAGAAGTCCCATAATAAAGACACCTGTTTTGTTTTGTTTTTGTATTAATTAAGAGTTAAGCAATAGCACACACGCATGAGTATCACCATAAGAGATTCTAATGTTATAGATTGAGTATTTTATTAACATTTTTGTTACATGCTAGACACAATATTATGCTTCGCTAACTAAAAGCCATTAACTGAACTAAATGAGTTTCCAGCCTGGCCAAGCTGATGTTCAACTGGCTTTTGCTATTTTTTAAATCAGCATAAACCTATTTTTTGTTTGCAAGCAGTGTGACACTGTTCTGTGGGCACAGCCAAACTGGTGGCAGAAAGCATCAAGGGTCAGTGCAAAAATCTTACAATGTAGGATTACGGATTGCCTTCTCCAATTTTTTTTTAACGTTTACAAGCAATAAACCGATTGTCTCACATTAATAGGCCGGCTCTCCTGTTTTTGCCAAGTGGTTGATATCCTTAGGATAACATCATGTTGACCCTGGGACAACATTTAAATCAACCAATCAGATTTCAGAAATAAATTTTCAGTTTATTTTAAGTTTAATCTTCCAACCAGGATTAGGTGCTTCTAGACCATTGTTTTTCACTCATAATTTCCCTCTGATTTTAGGGGTAAATTAAGGTTAGGGTTAAGGATTTATTTATACAAATGTTGTACTTGGGTCTACAAAATATGTTGTCCTGAGGACATCAATCACTTGGCAATATCAGGACTGAATTAACCCTTGGCTACAGAAATCAGTTTTCTCAATAAGCTAACTCTTAGCATCAAGGTGAGTGTCACAGTCACCAGCTCCAGTGCCCTCTCAAATTCATAAGAGGGCACTCCCCACATCACCCGGCCTTTCAGGGCACTACAATTGTCATAAGCCTGTGGACTCATTAGTCATCATTGCATTCACCTTTGTTTTGTAAGTCACGTATCTTGTGTGTGTATATAGAGTGCCTGTCTTTCTTGAGTTAGTTGTCCAGTGTTGTGTAAATTTGTGCTATCATGGATTATCCCATTATTCCTTGTGCGCGTTTGTTGGATTAATGTCATTATTATTTAATAAATAGTTGCTTTTAGCATTTGAATCCAGATTCTTCACTCCATCCGTGACAGAACACCAGACCTCAGCATGGATCCAGCTCGCCATATTTCCTCCCTTCATCAAGGAGTCAGGTCAGCTCTTGAATTTGGACATGAATTTTGGGAATTCGCGTCCCAGTCCAGCCTACCCAGGCGGGTACTAAGGACGAGATTGAGGAACCATAAAATGTAATTGATCATATGAGCCCAAATACCTATTGAATCTCTGCAAACTGATTAGATCAGACTTTGTAATGAATCCTGTTACATACAGAATGCCAGTGTAGTTTGAGAAGCACAGGAGTAATGCGCTCTCCCTTTTTGTGGCCCGTTTGAAGCCAAGCATCTGAATTCAGAACAAGCTGCAGGCACGAGAGAGAAAGGCCTGACCCACACCCAGATACAATGCTTTAATAATCCAAACTAGATGAAAGAAAGGCATTCACAACTTTCTCAATGTCCTCGAAATAAAGGATAGACTTCAAAATATATATAGATCTAAGAATGAAAATGTATTTTTTACATTGGCATTCATTTGACGATTTCTAACAAGCAAAAGAAAGCGCGAACAGGTACATACATGTATATCTGAGACTATCGATTAAGGGCAAATCATTTTGAGGCAGGAGTGACGGGTCCAGAAGCAGTTACAAATAACAGCATATATATGCCTGAGACGACTGAGATGCGATACAGGTACACATAACAGTTTAAATCGCTGACACTGCCCATCAGTGATAGAGGAAAATTCGCACCTTTACCTTAACTCGGTGCTCCGGGTCTACATCCCCTCCCGTCATCTTCGGTCTGTAAATGAGCGACGCCTGTTTGTTCCATTACAGCAATGCACCAAATCTTATGCAAAAACCTTTACTCATTCGGTTACCCTGTGCTGGAATGAACTGGCGACGTTGTCAGAACTTTGTTATGGGTAAATGGGTTACGTTGCTTGCTCAAAATGCGTGAATGGTGTCATTTGTAAGGTAAATACAGGCCATCCTTACAGTTTAAAGTGAAAATCACACTCCAGTCTGTGTCATCATTGCAAAATAAAAGCGCAATATATTATTTTATAATTAGGCCTACGGTATGTAAAAGCTTCTTCTTCTGCGGGGATAAGCGCTATTTTAGAAAACGCTCCACGGGGTCATCAATTGATTCGATTACTTAAGGGTTGAATGTTTTTTTTTTTTTACTCTCATTTAAATCACCCAATCAATTCAACTAAATACCTTCATACACATCTTTTTGAATTCTTGTAAATTAACAGCAATTTCATTATGGGTAAACTAACACATTAAGGAATATAAATACAACTAAAAAGACAAAATCCCATTTCATCAAATATCATGAAAAAGCAAAAAATACTTGATAAAATATTTGTGTGCACGTTTTAATATACGTTATAGGAAGTAACGGCAACTAAAAATAGCATAAAAGTAACAAAATGCAGAACATACCCGAAATAAAAATATTAAATGAAATTATGATATGGTACAAAAAACTGACCGGCAAACTATTTTATATCTCTAGATTATATCTTCTCAATTTTTGCTTTGAAAAATGCTAGAAATTGGTTTAGTTGATGTTATCCACCACTCATTGGTTTTATTCAAATCATTTGTCAATCATTTTGTACAGTATAAAACTAAGACTGTATTTCTGAAATGAAGAAATGCAGCAATGGGCTTTAATGGTGCGGAGACTTAAATCACAATTCAGTGATCCCAAAAAATACATTATATTACAAATACTATGTGTCTTCGGAATGAACACCTTTGTCTACTTTAAACATTTCAGTGAGTACAATAAATGCAAGAACGGAATGTCTCCAACCTACGGCAGCAGTTTGGGCAGGGCCCTTTTCTACATTTCACACGCCCCCCACACGTAACAACAATTATAGAAAAATGACTGAAACAGTTTAGTCTGGAAGAACTTGACTGTCCTGCACAAAACATAATGGTGTTAAACGAATTGCAGAATACAAACCCGACTCTGATCACTCAACACCCATCAGTGCCTTGTATACAGCGCTACAGTGCCTTTCCAAAACTATTGAAACAAAAAATGCATACAAAATTTCTCATAGTGTCATTGTATAGTATAAGAAATACTATTTGGTTTCAGATGATATGCATGTAAAGCGTTGTCTATTTTTGTATGTAAATCTACTGAAGGAAGGTCAGAACAGCCATCAGAGAATAAACCATCAGAGAACTACACATAGATGAAGCCACAGACGCCTTCAATCGCTCTGAGAGCCACAGATCTGTGAAGAGAAAATATGATAAAATACAGTAAAATGTAATTGATCCACAGTCAAAATAAATCAGTAAATCTGTTTAAATATTCACCTGCGTCTCTATCAGACACAACCAGAGGACCCATGGAGATGGAGGAGCTGTCGTGGAAGTCCAGAGATCTGCGTTTCCTACGCTGATATCCAGAGTAACAGTGCTGAGAGAAATTGAAAATCTGTTTTATCACTGAATGATGAAATGTAAAAGTGTGCTTTAACTGAAAGTCACCAGCAGATGGAAACAAAAGTTTCAGGGTATATGTGCCGATTGTAATTACTATATATAACTAGCCTACTCTATGTCAAAAACATTATGAGTTATGAGAGATTTTTTATACTCACAGTTGAACAGTGATTGTTGGTCAGAAGACACAAATGAACAGAACAGTGCAGGTAAATTTTAGTAAAGTTTGAGCTGAAGATAAACATCCTGAAGGAGAAACGGCTGGATGTTGAGACACCATTCTGAAGAAGCTCCACCGTGTTGTCTTGTGGATTTGGACACCTGAAGATAAAGATGATGATTTATTGAACTCAAACACGTCTTTAAACATGTTAAGAAGCTCAAAGTGATGTTTGTGTCTTACTCTCCAGTGATGAGATCCCAGCGCAGACTGTAATCTGGATCATTCACAGGTGTAGCCCAACATGTGTCAATCACTGTGACAAACTGACGACTGTCAACCCCGTTAACACCAACCTCAACAAACATCTTCTGGTCGAGTTCTGCATCCACACGACCAGTGAAGGGCTGAGAGAACTCAGAATCCTGATATGGAATCATTCTCACCTGATACCTCCCTTCACCAGCGGGAAGATTCTCGTTCACACGGCTGATAAAATAACCAAAACATCTGTGTTAAAAATTACTTTTCATTATAATAAGGATTAAAACACAGTAAACACTTTAAAAGAGCATCATGTATTGTAGAATGTGACATATCGTTTTTCCGTTCAAATATGTAACAAAGATAAAATGTAGTCTCACGTCTCCAGTGGGTTGATATCTATCATAGAAAGTGTTTGTGTTTGGGGGTAAATACAGCTGAAATTTAGCTTCAGTATTTTCTCTCTGCTGATGAGACCTGCGACTGACTCTGGTGTCCCCAAAATAAAGTTCTCATAGATGATATGAGTGCCATTGGCCTGTGAACAACATACGTTAAGTTCAGACATTAGCACACAACTTAAACTTTTTCATATCAAACAAATTATTTAAAAATATGTATAATAGTCTTCCCAGCGTTGGGCTGGGAGAACTGAACAGATGTATTTTGAAAGAATGTTTTAACAATTCTTGATAACTTTCGGTTTTTCACCTTTTAACAGCACTTAAAAATGTAACAACACAATTTAATTTTAGTGTGGTGCAAATGTTCTGATGTATGCGGTCACAAAAATCACCTGTGTCACATTCACTGTCATCCTTACCCTGTTGGTGTCACAGTCACCAGCTGCAGTGCCCTCTCAAATTCCCTAGAGGGCACTCCTCTCATCACTTGTACTGCCATCTCACACTACATTTCCCATAATTCATTGCCGGACTATCTATGACTACATTCTCCTGTGTCTAGTTAACCTGATTACTGTCTACACAAGCCTGGTTTGTTGTTTCCATCATTGCAAAGTCTTGTTTGTGTCAACTGCCTTTCTGAGCATTCTCTGATTGTATAGGAGTGCCCTGTGTTTGGACCTTGGACTGTACTGCTGTCTTGTATGAACCTTTGCTGCCTGCCTTGACCATTGCCTGTGACCCCGTTGCTTAGTGATGGCGAAATGAAGCTTTCCGAAGCATTGAGGCTTTTCCCTCAAGTGTATCATAAAGTGGTTCATTACTCAAAGCTTTTCGAAACGGTGCACAACAGCGCTATCATGTGGTCAAAGCGGTCTTTGTGTCCATTTATGTTTTTTATGTTTCGTATAATATGTCACTTCACATTAATAAAAATAATGTTGTTTATGTGAAAGTGTTAATGTAGCACTGCGGCCTTGCTATACATACAGTATGTTAAATAAGTCATTGACTACATTTTAAAAGAATCAATAAATGGGAAAAAATCTTTTATGAATGTACTTTGATCAGCAAACCCAGATAAGTTCATAAGTTAGGCTCATGTAGACGTACATGACAAAATAAAATATTTTTTGTATAACTGTATTACTGTGACGTGTGAACTGGGGACTTGACATTTTATTCTGTGCAGAAAAATCTAAAGATTTCTAATAAGGAATAGGAACAGTGTTCAACAGTGCAAGGTTATTTCTGAATTATTTCCTACTTTTGCTCCCTTTGGGATATTCTTTCATATGTGACAGTTGTAGTCCCAATTCACTACTGAAGTGAAAAAGACAATCAAGACCTGCGTGAGTCAAGGGTTCATGAATTTCTTGAATCTGAATATGAAGCAGTCACGTGAGTATGTGTAAAAACGAAGCTTCGTACGTCGCTGATCACGTGGTTATGCCAAAACGAATCAAGATCCGGTACAGGGGCTTCACTTTGAGATGCTTCGTTTTTTGATACAAGCTTTGAAGCCTCGGTGTCAAATGTCACATCACTACCGTCGCTGATTGTTTGCTGCCTGCCCTGAACTTATTGCCAGTTTGTATCTTTTCTCCTTTTAAGAAAGCTGCATTTAAACCCTCTACCTGTCAAGCCTCAGAGCAGTTTGTGACACTTGGAAAAAGTCATTTTAAACTAGCTACATTTTCCCATCATTGATGGCTTTCCTCTAAAAATTGCATCAATTTAAGCGTTAATGCATCATAATCTTTATAATCGCCCAGCTCTTCTCTACAGTATTGAGTCTTACAACAAGATTGGTGCCACAGATGTGATCATTGTTATCAAAGTGAAACTGCACTCTTCCATTCTGGATGGTTCCTCTACAGCTACAGTCATTGAGATGAAGAACATGAGCTGAAAAAACAGCTTCAAACAGCTGACAGTGAGATAGAGATATAGATCCTGAACTGCTCTCACAGGTTTCAGAGAAATCTGTGGAAAAATAAAACAGATTTTCAGAATTAGGACATAAAATGTAATTATCTACTCTGATAGTTACATATGAAACATTGTTGTCAAGTGATTCCAACCAAAAGGTTCTGGTCTGCTTTGGTTTTCATTGCAGAAACAGCTGTAAACGCCATTTCTCTCTCCACACCATTCATCTTCAGTACAGTTGAGTGAAGGACACGGGTCAGGCACAGCTATAACAACACAGATACAATTATAAAACATACATTAAAAATGTCAAATTCTAATTATTTAATAAGAAAGTCCTATACCATTAATTCATCTAATTATATAACAGATTTACAAAGCCATGTTCAAAATATCCACAGTGGTGATGGGCGAAATAATAAATTCTAGAGTCTCTGCTCTCTGTGTTGAAGTCAAGCCTATGATTTCTGATACCAGGATCATACAGGATTTAAAATTTGACATTGAAATAAAAATAAGAAAAGTAAAAGATAAAGTGAATGTAAGTAAATGATCTACCTGCACAGTAAGCTGAACAGCCGATAGGTTTGACAAACTCATACACATAATAGTTTCCTGGACAGGCTTTGACTCATATGGGATGAAATGCTATACCGCAGCAGTCATTCCATGCAGACATACAGACGTGTCATGTGACGACTCCATCTTCCAGCTGTGGATGAGGATCTTTGAGCCAGAGTGAGCAATAAGTGCCACATTTCCATTGAGTAACACATGATTCTGACACCTGAGCGCTCTGACCATTCACAAAGAGTCTGTACCAGCCATGCCAATTCACATTATAGTCACACATGGTGTAGTTGCTGGAGTTAAAGTTATAGCTATCAGTGGATCTCCAGGATTCATCCAGACTGGTGTAACTGTCACAGGGGTCCACACTTGGAGTGTTGAAAGAAACTTTTATAGTACAGCAAAAGGAGAGCACTAATAAATGGATCTGGAAAGGAGGTTGTTGTTAAAACAATAAACATTATAAAGTCTGTGAACAAAAGTGACGTACCTGCACAATATACAGGGCCTGCAATCGCTAGATCTGGTCTGGTCAGTTTGTAGACATAATAATCTCCAGGACAAGCTTTGACTTGGATTGGGTTTGATGTGTAATGACTGCACTGGTCATAATAAGAGCCGTAGACTTAACGAGTAACAACTCCATCTTCTACACCAGGATGAGAACCACCAAGATACAGAGAACTGACACCTTCAAATGACATGTAATAAACACACCACTCAGGCATCTGAGCACTGGATCCATCGATGAAGAGTCGATACCAGCCGTCCCATTTTACATGAGTGTCATCATGTCCGGTTGTAAATCCATACGAATACCAGTAATTGAGTGTGCTCCTCCAGTTGTTGTCCAGGATGTTGTAATTTGAGTATGGGTCACCTGAGATTACAATTGTGTGTAGTTTATATATATCAAACAATGTACCCAAGCTGGGACGGTTCCGTTTCAAAAGGTCTTAATATGTACCTCTAATATATACAATTTATGTGTAAGAGTGTTCTTTTTCAAAGGCTCAATACTACTATCTTGGAAACATTTTTTTTGACGGTTCAATCATCAGACATAGGGCCAGATTTACTTAACAGGGCAAAATAGCATGCTAGCTTTTTAAAACAACCTACGGGAATGGACATTTCTGCAGTTGATCAACTAACAAGGGACAATATCTAATTTCCATAACGACCAACACAATCTACCAAGAGCAGCGTAAATTAGCACAGGGTTCAGACATTATTTACCAGTACAATGATGAGCGCAAACCTGCGTGATTCATTTAATCCCCCCAAAGCCTTTGTCTGAAAATGAAACTCCTACAAATACATATGCAATAAGGTCAGTGACATAAACACGTGTCCACACCTTTTCAGGGCTTTTTTTCACTTTATGTCTTTAATAAATACTAAAAGTAGTTTTTTACGTCAAGAGGGGTGTTAGCACTGTTAGTAAATCTGGCCCATAGTCAGATGTTTGATGTCTGTGAGTCAGACACATCCCACCTGTAGATCAACAAAACCAGGAAAACACAAGAACAGTTTCATGGTTTCAATAGGTGCGTTCCTCATCGCCCATTTATACACTATTCTACGCCATTATGTAGTATAAAAAGTGTGAGTAGTACGTTCACATTAAAATTGCTCAAAAAGATGTGCACTTTTAATTAACCGGATGATGCAATCATTCAATCGAAAATGAAGTGTGGAACTCTGAACACTTCCCGGTCGTTGAGTGCACTAGGTGGTTCATACACTAGATGCCTGAGTACATTGATTAAGTGCATAGTGTATAGTATGTCGTTTGTGACACAACTAATGGGTTTTAATCCATGTGGAGAACAAAAAAGTTCAATTATAATTTCTTGAGTTATTAGTGGAAATTATTAAATGTTAATTGTTTCAATTGTTTTAAATCACAGTTGCCATGCATTGCTTATTGGCTTATTTTTCATGGGTTAATAGTTGTGAATATGCAAATGATATAAAGTAGATCATAAAGCATTGATTTCAGTCAAGAAATATAAACATTATGATGCTTTGATCCATAAAACCTGGCTAAACCTACTAATAGGGAAGCTGGATCCAAGAATCAGAGCTGTAGTTGTTGTGGAAGCTGTCTTCGAAATACTGCTGACATCTGAAAGAGAAAAGCCGTTAAGGACATGACATAAGTGATTTCAAAACATTTGAAAGAGTTTGTTTCTCGGGCAAAGCTGTACCTGTGCAGTATCCTGCACACCAGTATTGAAAAGTGTTGAGTGGATTCAAGAGTTCATAGACACAATAATTTCCTCATGATCCTCATGTTTTATGTGGAGAGAGGCAATTATGGCACTTATGGCCTTTCATACTCTCCATTCACGTTAGGGGGATGGTTGTATGTAACGTGTGCATTGCGTTACACCAGGGGTCTTCAACTACTTTTCTTTGAGGGCCAGATGCCAAAAGTATAAATATGTGGGCCAGTTTTTTTCCAAATCCTCATTTCTTCTGTTATTTTGTATTTCTGTTATTGATTGCGTTTTGTTCCATTTTTACTGTTTTTGTTGCTGTTACTTATAGGTCATATATAAAAACATGCACACAAATATATTGCATCCAGTATTTGTGCCTTTTCATGATATTCAATTAAAAGGGATGTTGTCTTTTTAATTGTATTTTATATTCCTTAATGCGTAACTTTACCCAGAAATTGCTGCAAATTTAGCCCTCTGGTAGGCTACATCCAATATGTGGGTGGCATTGTTTTTTCAGGAAGATATGTATGAAGATATTTGGTTGTAGTAATTAAAGTTAATTCAATTAAAGTAAAAAACGTCAATACAATCAACACAAAAGTAACCCCGCCCCTTGTGACGTTAAATTCGCAAAGCGAGTCGATTGATCTGTGCAATAAACTGAGCGCTATTATCACATCTTCGGATGAATTCCAATCGCATTGATGTGCCCCACGTACTTACAGAGCAGAGCCTTTGTATAGTGCAAGTTCTGGGGGAGATGATAACATTAAGATTCTTGGACAGACCGATCAAATCGCGTTTTAAGACGTAAATCACTATGAGCCGCGGGAAATTACTTTCGTATTGAATGTAGCAGCGATTTGGACTTTTAAAGATGTGGCTTCTCAGGAGGACATGCGTCTAAAGCATACCGTCCTTAAAATCTCTCTACTTGAAATATTTATAATGTTAAGGCGGGCGTGCATTCGCGTTTATAATAAGTGGGGACGGCTGTACTGGACTTTGACAGAATGTCCTACTGGTCAGTCCGCCCCTGATCCTGAGGCACAGTTTAAATCTATATCTATTATCCATTGAGGAGGTAAAATACACGGGTCAAGAGGGCTGGTGGTATACCTGGGTTATAATGAGTTGAATAAAATCAGAATCAAGTATTCCAGAGTGTTATGTACAATGTAAATGTTAATTATTTGAAAAATTGATGACAGATGCCTACCTGATGATTGTCCATGTATTATGTTACATGCTAAATACAAAATATAAGCACAATTATTTGTTAATGTATATTCTGAAATGATTTTTTAAAGCACGAGACAGATTCTTCAGATTTGTATTTCAAGTTGTGTAAACATTCACCATTAAGCACCAACAGTAGACACACGCGCAATGAGAATATGAACCTCATTGTGTCGAACTACCCTGCCTGCACAAAGATACAGAACAACTCATAATAATCTTCATAATACTTATATATATATATATATATATACTGTTTGTAATTATCTTTTGTAAGAAGATAAATAAAACACGAGGATGTGCGTTACCTGAGATGAAATGTGACAGCAGAGATAATTCTGGGATATTCTCTCTTTTTCAGTTTAAGTGCTTTACTGGAACCCTAAGTATCGTTCAACCAGTTTTTATTTTCTTCACATGACAACAATAGTTATTTTAACAATTCTCTTCCTCATTCTGCTGCTTTTAGACAAATGTCTTTGCATGATATCCTGAATATTGTATATGGGTTATCTTTCTTCTTTTGTTTATACTGAATGTTACTGGGTGTTGATTCGCACATTGTTCTGTAAAACTGATTTAAAGCTATAATGTATTGCCCATGCATCCACTCAATATGAACATTTTATTCATATATATACAGTATATACACTCACCTAAAGGATTATTAGGAACACCATACTAATACTGTGTTTGACCCCCTTTCGCCTTCAGAACTGCATAAATTCTACGTGGCATTGATTCAACAAGGTGCTGAAAGCATTCTTTAGAAATGTTGGCACATATTGATAGGATAGCATCTTGCAGTTGATGGAGATTTGTGGGATGCACGAAGCTCCCGTTCCACCACATCCCAAAGATGCTCTATTGGGTTGAGATCTGGTGACTGTGGGGTAGAGGTCTGCGCGGGACAGTTTTTTTCGTCCCGCTCCCGCAAGGTTATATTCATCACCCGCCCGCTTCCGCTCTGTATTAACTCTTTGTGTACCCGCTGTCCGCTTAGAATACATTTCTTCCCGACCCGACCGTTCCCGCTCAATTTAAATATCTTTTCGACAATATCACATTTAAATTCCACTACTGGAAGAGAGAGATAACAAATAAAACTGTAGGTTGTAAAAAAAATATTTATTTGTATTCGTCTTGTCAAGATGCTTTTAACATTTAGCCGTCAACACAAAAGGAACACGTGTTGCAGAAAAAAATGTCTGTTAATAATTTGTTCTTTTTATTAAAAATATAAAGTAAAATGTTTGTCAACACAACAGGAGAAGTGTATCTGAGAAAAAATAGACATCTCTCAGTTAAAATTAGAAACAAAAGAACATAACCGTTGGCTAACCATTGCCAAATTAAATCACCTTTTAACCTAACAATTTAACAAAAAAAATCCCGCCGTCGACTTCAACGTCTCTCCTACAAAAGAAAATAAGCCTATGTAAATACAGCAACAATAACTGATAATAAATTAAATGACATTTAAAAATTGTAAGCCTTAAACGAAATGAACGAAAACCGTTTACTTACTTGCAAAATCATATTTTTCTAAATTATTTAAAATATCCATGCAGGAAAAGAATGTCACTGACTGACGACGGTTTCAGGAACGAACGTCTCTCCTCCAAAATCCGACCACAAATACTGCGTGCACGGACCTTGCAAAAAATGCATTACGCAGAAAGCACCGGTCCATGTTTGCAGCGCGTGCACAATAGTCCTAAGTGCAGACAAGAATGAGTGCAGACATGTAGTTCTGAAAGGACGACGGGAACGGGATGTTTTTAGACCGCATGTTCCTGTTCAAATTACACCAAAGTTCCCGACCGCTACCGCATTTATTTTTGAATGCAGACCTCTACTGTGGGGGCCATTTTAGTACATTGAACTCATTGTCATGTTCAAGAAACCAATTTGAAATGATTGGAGCTTTGTGACATGGTGCATTATCCTGCTGGAAGTAGCCATCAGAGGATGGGTACATGGTGGTCATAAAGGGATGGACATGGTCAGAAACAATGCTCAGGTAGGCCGTGGCATTTAAACGATGCCCAATTGGCACTAAGGGGCCTAAAGTGTGCCAAGAAAACATCGCCCACACCATTACACCACCACCATAATTGCATTAATGAGAAATTGAACAGGTGTTCATAATAATCCTTTAGGTGAGAGTATATTCACTGTCTATTGAAGCGTTTTTTTGTCGTATACTGAATAGATTGAACCTGAAAATTTGTTTAGAGTTAATGTGAAAAGTATTTCAATAAGGAACAAATGTGCAGCTACTGTATTTCGAGAAACCACAAAGTTATGTGCAGAAAATGAGGTTTAACTGGTTATTCTGCATTTCTCTAGAAGTTACATGACTGGGCAAGAATATTTGGAAGCAAAGTTAAAAACACCGACTCCATTTATTTTTTATTCTTTGATATATGAATATGATATTATATTAAACACTTTACAGAACTAAAGCTCAGATCTTCATCTCTGAAGACGGGTGCAGATGTAAAGACTTAATACAGAAACTGAAGCACTTAAGCCCACTACATGTTTATTTATTATATAAAAATTTTATCATTACTACAGTGTAATTATTAATGATTCCTATTGGAAAACACACAAGTTGTGATATAAAGAAACAATTAGAAAGCTATAATCTGTGTTACATTCAATTATATGAGTTTAAATGATATGCATGTAAAGTGTTGAGGTTTTTTAATGTAAAACTACTTAAGGAACGTCAGAACACCCATCAGAGAAACAAACAAAACCATCAGAGAACTACACATAGATGAAGCCACAGACGCCTTCACTCGCTCTGAGAGCCACAGAACTGTGAAGAGAAAATATGATACAATACAGTGAAATAAAATTGATCCACAGTCAAAATAAATCTGAAAATCTATTCAAATATTCACCTGCGTCTCTATCAGACACAACCAGAGGACCCATGGAGATGGAGGAGCTGTCGTGGAAGTCCAGAGATCTGCGTTTCCTCCGCTGATATCCAGAGTAACAGTGCTGAGAGAGAGAGAGAGAGAGAGAGAGAGATGGAGAAACTTATTATAATCATATCATATATACAGTATATGCTATACAATTATATACTGTTAAATATATACTAGATATTCTAGATATATTATAGTAAGGGGTACATTATGATGAACATAAAAGTTGCGGAAATATGTACAAATACTATAAAAAAATGTCAGCTAATATCACAGAAAAAACTCAAATGTATTCTTTAACTCACAGTTGAACAGTGATTGTTGGTCAGAAGACACAAATGAACAGAACAGTGCAGGTAAACTTTAGTGGAGTTTGAGCTGAAGATAAACATCCTGAAGGAGAAACGGCTGGATGTTGAGACACCATTCTGAAGAAGCTCCACTGTGTTGTCTTGTGGATTTGGACACCTGAAGATAAAGATGATGATTTATTGAACTCAAACACGTCTTTAAACATGTTAAGAAGCTCAAAGTGATGTTTGTGTCTTACTCTCCAGTGATGAGATCCCAGCGCAGACTGTAATCTGGATTATTCACAGGTGTAGCCCAACATGTGTCAATCACTGTGACAAACTGACGACTGTCAACCCCGTCAACACCAACCTCAACAAACATCTGCTGGTTGAGTTCTGCATCCACACGACCAGTGAAGGGCTGAGAGAACTCAGAATCCTGATATGGAACCATTCTCACCTGGTACCTCCCTTCACCAGGAAGATTCTCTTGTATAATGCTGGTAAAATAATGTACATATTGGCGTTAAATTTACTTTTTATGGGTGTGTCATTCTTGCTTACAGAGTATTTCTACTTTACTATGTAAAAACTGTTGTCCTACCTTCCCAAGGAGTTGAATTCCAGATCCTCCACCATAGAAAGTGTTTGTGTTTGGGGGTAAATACAGCTGAAAGAGAGCTTCAGTATTTTCTCTCTGCTGATGAGACCTGCGGCTGACTCCAGACCCCCCAGAACAAAGTTCTCATAGATGATATGAGTGCCATTGGCCTGTGAACAACAAACATTAGAGTTCAGATATTAGTATGCATCAATCCAACAGGACATGTGCGTCTGTAACATGTCTGCTAAAGATCTGGAAAACATCTGCTGTGTAAAAACATCTGATAAACATAAACATCAAAAAGCAGTTTTGCATAATTCTAAATCATCTTGTAGAGATCGTGTATAGGACAATGTGTAGTTTTAGTAGAAGATTACGCTAGCAACACAAAGGTAGTGGGTTCGATCCCAGTGAACACAGATACTAATATAAGACCTGTATAGACTATACTGGATTTAACCATCTACTAAATGCATAAATGTTATCTTGCAGATGTAAATGCAGACATCCAAATGACATCTCAGAAATGTATGTCTTCTATCAGGGACTACTGTAACTAATTACATTTTTATAACAAATCATTTAGAAAAATGTGTTTAATAGTTTATATTCAGATGGTGTCTCCAATGTTTCACTTTGACATGTCTAACTGGGTTTAATTTAAAACATTGATACCTCTAATTAAAAAATGTATGTAATACAACAGTTATTCCTGGTTCCCAGATCTGATTGGCCAATAGCCATGGAATATTCCACCAGTACCATCATGGAAACCGCTTTGTAATCACTCTTACAATATAAACTCCGATTTATGAAACTAAAGGAGAACACACACACTTGTCTATTAAAGCAATTCACATCAATAGGTGGAGGTATCCACCTGAACAAGTTGATTGCGCAATGCAATATAAATAGAGAGAGTGAGAACTTGCCACTGTAAACGAGCGCATGTTTGTTAACATAAAAAACAATGGGAAGAGCCACAGTGCAATGGAAATAACCTATTCTCTGTGACTATCCTTTTACAGTCTCTCTCTTTCATTCACACACACACACACGCACGCACGCACGCACGCACGCACACGCACGCACACCCTGTATCGATATTTCTCACTAATAACTGGTTTGAAACTAGAAACGGAGGTCTGTTACTAGTTTCCGTATCGATTCTGCAACACTTTTAAAATGAGCCAATTATTACGCAAAAATAATGTGTTCCAATTATTAATGGTGTAAGGATCTGATCGGAGTTTATCCGTGATCCGTACAGTAGTGATGGTGAAATGAAGCTTTCCGAAGCATTGAGGCTTTTCCCTCAAGTGTATCATAAAGTGGTTCATTACTCGAATCTTTTCGAAGCGGTGCACAGCAGCGCCGTCATGTGGTCAAAGGTAAAAACGCGGTCTTTGTGTCCATTTCTGGTTTTTTGTTTCGATTAATACGTCACTTCGCATTAATAAAAATAACAATATTCATGTGTAAGTGTTATTGTAGCACTGACGCCTAGCTGTACATACAGTTTGAATAAATAAGTATATACTTAAAGACTTATAAGACTACATTTAAAAAGAATCAATTCATTGGGAAAAAAATGTTTTTATGAATGTGCTTCGATCGGCAAATCCAATTGTTCACAGAAACTTTTGTCTTAGTCCTGTAAATTCATAAGAGAGGCTGGGGACTTGACTTTTTTCTGTGGGTAATAGACACATCTAAATATTTCTAATAAGGAATAGGAACAGTGTTCAACAGTGCGAAGTTATTTCATATTTATTTCCTACTTTTGCTGCCTTTGGGATATTCTTTCACACGTGACACGCTAATTCAACACACACATGACAGCACTGCTTCTGTCTTACCGCCAGAAAGCAAGGGTCTCTGTATAAGGACTTGATCTTTTGCAACTTTAAACTCATTCTCATAGCTACTATATGCACTGATTTGTCTGAGTAATTTATAAGTATTTATGAATGGCAGTTTTCTGCAAGTATATTTTGCTGTAAATCTATTTAATTGACACGTATCGGGATACATATCGCGATCCACCGCCCTACTGTTAATTGGGCTGGAATTTGTGGCATAAGAAAGTAGTTCCCCATTTCCTTAAAAAAACACCGGAGGTATTTAAAGACACTCTTTTTCTGGATTATCTGGCATTTGACTCATGACTCCGGCCTGGATCACAGCCATGATGATAAACACAGCAATATTGCATTTTTGATTTAATGATTTGTAGAATCGCACAGCTCTTCTATTCAGTATTGAGTCTTACCACAAGACTGGTGCCACAGATCTGATAATTGTTATCAAAGTGAAAGTGCACTCTTCCATTCTGGATGGTTCCTCTGCAACTGGGGTCATTGAGATGTAGAAGATGAGCTGAAAAACCAGCTTCAAACAGCTGACAGCGAGACAGAGATATAGATCCTGAACTGCTCTCACAGGTTTGAGACATATCTGAGGAATAAACATTGTCAGCATTAATAAAAGAGAGAGAGGAGGGTTCACATTTATGATTTTGTTGTGAAGTGATTCTAACCAAATGAGTGAGGTTCAGATATGGTCTGGTTGTCTTTGCAGAAACACCCGTGAACACCATTTCTCTCTCCACACCATTCATCTTCATTACAGTTGAGTGAAAGGCATGGATCAGTCACAGCTAAGAGAAGAACAGAGAGAGATGAAGCGCATTCATAATGCATAGAGTCCACTGAATAATAATAGATGAGGGCTCCACGACTTCATAAAAAGGTAAAAGATGGAGGGAAATGGGATGGATGTTTATTTCTACATCCGTGTAAACTCAAAAATTGTATGATAGAAACTACTTTTTATGCTTGGCTAGGAAGTTGTGGATGTTACTTGGTGGCTCTCAAATCCATTAAACAATTTAAATGAGCCCATACTCATTTTTAAATAAAACAACATATGAGTACTTATGGATAAATTCCCTACCTGCACAGTAAGCAGCACAGTGCAGCGGTTTGACAAACTGATAAACATAATAATCTCCTGGACAGGCTTTGACTTGTATGGGATGAGATTCATAACCACAGCATCCATTCCAAGAGGACATACAGACGTGTCGTGTGACCACTCCATCTTCCAGCTGTGGATGAGGATCTCTGAGATACAGTGGGTTATATGTGCCACACATTCCTACACTAACACATGATTCTGACATCTGAGTGCTCTGACCACTGATGAAGAGTCTGTACCAGCCATTCCACTCAACATTATAATCACACACGCTGTAGTAGCTGTTGTAGTAGTTATAGTTATAGTAAGAATTATCAGTTGATCTCCAGGGTTCATCGAGAGTGGTGTAGCTGTCACAGGGGTCCACACTTGGAGTGTTGAAAGGAACTATTATGAAAAAAGAGTGCTTTAATAATATTGATTACGTTTGATCAGATAAAAATGCATTAAGGATCATCTTAAATGTGCAGTCAGATGTCATGTGGCGCTGCACAGATCAATTGACATATGACATCAAAGCACTGTGAGAGCAGTAGTGTATGCACGGTCCTGCAGACTGAAGCTCCAACCCTGTTCTAACAGACCTGTTTATAATTATCAAGTCACCCTAAACGTGTTGGCCATTTTCCAATTCCAAGAACACAAATACAGACTTGTGTTCTCTTTGAACCAGTCTTGCGAGGCAGCCGTGGAAGAACAAACTTGGATGGACACGCCGCAATGACTTCTGGGTGTCCGTTGTGATAGTGATGTTAGTGTGTGTGGTGAATCAGTAAATGAGGGAGAAAGGGAGAGAAAACTTATACTACATTGTACAGTATATGATTGTTTGAGATGATAATAGATGAGAACTCCTGGCCAACTTTGTGAAATCACTGTCAATAATTGCCACAACTTGTGACCCAGTGTGACAAAACTCGGCTAAAAAGTTATTAGTGACGAGCATCAGAGTTTGATTTTAACCATTTATCAATACCATTTACTGTAAGTCTTTGACATGGCCTTAGTCAAAATCAAACTAAATTTGAATCTAAAATCAATTAAAATAAAAATTAAACGTTCACGGGATATTCTTTACATTCTTTACAAGTCTCAAGGAAACTCTTTGGTTGAGGGACAGTGATGAACAAAACCAGTAGGTCCCCCCAGCTGTCATTAGCTATTGAAATCTTGCTTGCACTAAATCTTTCAGAATGATCTAGATTACATACAGAGGCATACACTAGGCCTTCGTGAGTGTGGTGGTTCATGGGTTGTCGATCTGGGATGAGCGAGTAGGCTGGGAGGGAAAATCAGAGTATACTCACTACAAAAAACTAGACTACACCAATGTGGAGATGGTGGTCTAGTGGGTTAAACCACTGAACTGGTAAATCAAAGGTTGCGGGTTTGATCCCAGCAGCCACCACCAGTGTGTCCTTGAGCAAGACACTTTACTCCATGTTGCTCCAGGGGGATTGTCCCTGTAATAAGTGCACTGTAAGTCGCTTTGGATAAAAGCGTCTGCTAAATGTAAATGTAGATGTGCTTCTGGGTCAAGCCGGTTCCGTAGGCGTGTAAGGTTCTATTTTCTTGTGTTCTAAAGTATATGAACGGACTTTGGTGGTTATTGATAATGTAGAGTGAGAACACGAGGACACAAGTCCGGTGAAGAGCGCATTTTGAGAAATGGCCGTAGAACAGCTGCTTCAGTTGTGTTTGATTGGGGTTGGAGCTGAAATTTTCAGGACGGTAGCTCGAGAGGAGCAGGGTTGGAGATACAGCATCAGACTGGATCATATTAAGATCCTCGTTTTTCAAGTTCAACGAGACATTGGATTCAACAATATGTGATCCTTGATTTACTGGCATCTAGCCCTAAACTATAATATAGATGGCAGCACTATTAAGCCTGGTGATAAAAATATAGACTTAATTAAGTGTTTTAAATACATAATTTCCTCTATAGTATTCAATATTAACTTACATCTAAATTTGTTGTCCAGCAAAAAACTAATTACATGCTCAAAACCAATAAAATACATGTTTTAAAAATATTTACTTGAAATACTGCGTGCAGTATATACAGTTGATTGTGTCTATAAAATAATTCATCATGAACATGTAAAGTCTTTGAGCAGAATGAATGTACCTGCACAATATGTAGGAGCTGGGATGGATACATCTGGTCTGGTCAGTTTGTAGACATAATAATCTCCAGGACAAGCTTTGACTTGGATTGGGTTGGATGTGAAACGACTGCACTGGTCATAATAAGAGCCGTAGACTTCACGAGTAACAACTCCATCTTCTACTCGAGGATGAGATCCACCAAGATACAAAGAACTGAAACCTCCACATGTCATGTAACTAACACACCACTCGGGCATCTGAGCACTCGATCCATTGATGAAGAGTCGATACCAGCCGTCCCATTTCACACGCGTGTCATCATGACTGTTTATATATCCATACCAATACCAGTAATTGAGTGTGCTCCTCCAGTAGTCGTCCTGTATGTTGTAGCTTGAGCATGGGTCACCTGAGATAAAAACATGTTACTGGTAATGAGAATTAGGGTAATTGTAAACCTGGGCCCTTAAAACTTTCTCTCAGAAAGCTCCTAATTTAGTCTAAAAATGTCTAGTACTTAGCTTAAAAGTAATTCAGAACCTGAATCTGAAAACTCTTGAAAGTACCTGAAACTCTGAGCGAGGGCAAAGATAATAACTTCCCTGATAGCACACATATATCTGTATGTAAAACTGCTCATTCTAAAATGTATATCAGATGTTTTTACACCGCAGATGTTTTCTAGATCTCCAGATCTTTAGCAGACGTCTTACAGATGTACTTGCTAGCCGGACTCATCTGGTTGTCAGGTATGACACACTGATCTATATAAATGACTGGATTGCTCATGATGTCATTACACTGAAGCTACTACGCCGCCATGTTGATGTGCCCAAAGATTTAGCTTATAACTGATGTGCCCAAAGATAAAGCTTATAACAGTAATCATAAAACAATACCTTAACAGTACTAAATATTTTTTATCTGAAGATAAAAATTAAGTGTTTTAAATACATAAATTTACATCTAAACTTAGGCCTCTTAAAAGTCCTTGTCTATACTCCCACCAATTCTGGATCTGAAGACCTCAGTTAAGGGTTAAGATGCTTTCTGAACAGTTTTGTGCAAGTTACTTCCAAACTGTATTACATTACAGATTACTTGTTACTGTTAATTAAAAGTAATCCATTACCTTACAATATTACTGTCTCAGAATTGTATACGGTACATGACTCCTGTATTACTTTTGAGTTACTTTCACCAAAATAACTACAGAAGTAGAACTTAACATTCTGAAAAAAATTCTTTGTATTTTTCCCAGGTGTCAAATCAAAGTTAAGAACTGCCAAAAGACATTTCTATTGCTGTATTCGCTTATCTGAATTGTTTCCTAGGTATCGTATATATTTTTTGTTCTGTTGAACTCAAAAGATGTTTTGGGGGATTTAGGAAAGCAGAAACTTCTGGGTAACCTTTGACCACCATTATGATCTTTTCTGCAATGGTAGTCAATGATGCCAAAGAATTTTCAGTTTCTAACATTCTACCAGATATATATGTGTTCAACCGAACAAAGACATTTATACAGATTTGGAACAACTAGAGGGTGAGTAATCCATTTTTGGGTTGGGTGTCCCTTTAAGAAAGCCCCCATGTGTGCTCGAGGCCACGCAGGGAAATGGACAAGAAACGTGTTTTCTGTTCGTAAGATATGCAAAAACTTGCTTAAGAAATAATCATGGTTATATTGATTGCATATGTATAATATGCACAAGCAGGTCAATGTTTTAGTTTTTCTAGACTGCGTATAGCGCTGCTCAAACGTGATATTTGCAGCCGGAAGAATCAAGTGTTGAACAGTCGCGAGTGATTACTTTCATTGTGCAACGTGACATTCACCTGACGAAACATTGGTAAAAACATAATTCGGATGTATTGTCTAAAACCACCGCTGTATTTTTCTCATTGGTTGAGCTGAGCTCCCGCGTCCCTCCCTGTACTGTAGCCTGTCAGTCAGACTCATTCCCCACACTTTTGAGAACGGGCCGGTCCTGGAGTTGCCAGGTTTTCATCAGATTATGAATACACATTAAGAATCTCATCAATTAACATTAGAATATTAATAAACATTTTGGCGGCTGCAGTACATTACGAAAGTAGCCCAAAACCTGCAACCTTCCACTCCATAACTTTCCCCCTGGCAACACTGGCGCTATGTTTACACCGCACCAGCCGGGTCCAACAGCCTCGGTCTTTTAGCTCAGAGACTGAAATCATGTCACCCAGATGGAGATGCAAGACACTACATGTGACAGCAAACTTAATTTGTTACTGTAATTTACTGTAACAAGAATTTAAAGAGTAATATGTGATTCCCCCCCCCCCCCCATTGTCTGTGTATCTTCTTATTTGTCATTTTTAAGTCTTAAAATCTCTATCTTTATTTTTCTTTCATTTGTACTGTTTTTTCATCTCTGCAATCTCTCCTCAGTTTTTCTTATTTTATTGATTTATTTGAGTGCAAGCTGACTTAAACTGTGAAAAAACAGTTGATAAATGAAAAAAAGTCATTAAAATAAAATCAGAACCACATTACATTAATTTGTTAGACTTGAAGTAGCCATTTATAATTGAAACTTACTGAAAGTGATGCTGGATCCAATAGCCAGAGATGTAGTTGTTATGGACTCAGTATGTGATATAGTGTTGACATCTAAAAAACATTAATTCAAGATAATGACTAAAATAACTTTAATGAGATAGTTATAAAGATGGAAAAGCTGTACCTGTGCAGTATCCTGAACACCAGTAGTCTTGTGGTTTCACGAGTTCATAGACATAATAATTTCCAGGACAGGCTTTAACTCTGATGGGTCTTGACTTGTAATCACAGCAGTTACCCCAATAATACCCCCCACAGACCTCCCGGGTCACCATCCCTTCTTCTATCTGAGGATGAGGACCATTGATCCACAGACCAGTGTATGAGTTACAGCTGTATGGATGAACACAGGTCTCTGGCATCTGGATGTTCATCCCATAATGATAAAGTCTGTACCAGCCACTCCAGGAGAAGTATTCATCACAAATGTACAATCCAGTTTCATTTGCTTCTCTCCAGGGACGATCCAGAGACTCATAGTTGTAACAGGGATCATCACTGATGCTGCTGAAAGAAACTGTCATGGAGAAAAGAGATGTTAGTCAAAGTACTAGTAAAGAACTGTGATTAATGAAGTCAGGCTATTCAGAGAGAGGGTAAAAAAAATCATTTAAAGCTGAAAAAATATGAACATTGAAATATGTATATACTCAATAAGCAAAATACAAAGAAAAAATAATTTACAACTTCAAAAGCGGCTTCCTCTAATGTCTCGCATTGTCTCTCGCCTGATGTAGACTGTACATGTGTTGTTCCCAATAAAAACTGAGCATTATTGAGATGCCTCTGGCTCTGTAAATAATATGAACTCAAAAATGCTGGATTATGTTCAACCCATCGTTGGGTAAAAAGAGACGAAACCAACCACATTATTATCAAATCATATTCATGTGATACCATCAAAGTGACAGAAAATCAGCCAAATAAAATACAACATTTTCCCTCCTGATCATCTTCTTAAAAGATAAATAGGGTTAAGCTTTACCTGCACAATATGAAGGTGTTTGCAGTTACACATCTGGTGTGATGAGTTCATAGACGTAATAATCTCCTGGACAGGCTTTGACCTGGATGGGGTTTGATCTGTAGCTGTCACACTGGTTGGAGTACCACATATGACTGCCCACTACGTCACGGGTCACCACTCCATCCTCAAGTCGTGGATGAGAACCGTTGAGAATCAGTCCAGTATAACCTCCACATCCCATATAACTCACACACCACTCAGACATCTGAGCACTTTCTCCATTAAGATACAGCCGATACCAGCCGTTCCACTCAACAAGACTGTCATCATTGCTGTTGACCCAGTATTGGTTCTGTCGTATGTCTCTCCAGTAGTCATCAATAGTGTTATAATCAGAGCACGGATCAGATATGACATCTGTAGATACTGAGAAAATAATATAAATAAGAAAGACGTCATTTGATTATAAATACTCTTTCACAGACTCTTTTTTTTTAATAAATCCTGTAAGTAGAAACTAAAATTTCAGCAAAGCACATACTAGTTGTGGTTTCTGTGGTTGTGGCTATCACAGTTGTTGTGGTTTCTGGTGTCGTCTCAGTGGTAGTGGGTTCTGGTGTCGTCTCAGTGGTAGTGGGTTCTGGTGTCGTCTCAGTGGTAGTGGGTTCTGGTGTCGTCTCAGTGGTAGTGGGTTCTGGTGTCGTCTCAGTGGTAGTGGGTTCTGGTGTCGTCTCAGTGGTAGTTGGTTCTGGTGTCGTCTCAGTGGTAGTGGGTTCTGGTGTCGTCTCAGTGGTAGTGGGTTCTGGTGTCGTCTCAGTGGTAGTGGGTTCTGGTGTCGTCTCAGTGGTAGTTGGTTCTGGTGTCGTCTCAGTGGTAGTGGTTTCTGTGGTTTCTATGGTTGTGAGAAATGGGTAATTATTAATCAAGGCAACAGTTATCACATACAAATTCATGAGCACCTGTATATGTATTTACCTCCACAGTATGTTAAACTGCAGCAGGTTGGTCTCACAAACTAATGAATATCTGAACAGGCTTAACTATGACTTCATACAGAATGTGTTAACAAAATAAATCATACAGAGACTCTTGGATATAATGTGTCACTTGACTGACAATGTTTTGGCTTCTATTGGTGGAATTAGCCAGTGTCACAATACACCCATATATTGGCAATAACAGTGATATTAGGAGCCCCATGAGGCCTGACCTGATTTTGCTAAGTGAGATGTCCTCAGGGCAACATATTTTGTTGTCCCAAGAAGAACATTTTTATAAATAAAACCCAAACCCACCATAAAACCCAACACTAACCATAGCTTAAAAACCTTTATGATGTTTTTATATAGAAATAAAGATGTTTTATTTTCAACAAAAACTATAACCATTATGTCTTTGAGCAGGCCTGCAAATCTCTCGGATGTTACCTAAAATATATTTTTGTGTTCCGAAGACAATAGGAGGTCTTAAAACATAAAATAACACCATTTAAATTTTGAGATGAAGCTTTAGTAAACAATATTTTAAGATTTTACTATTTTTAAATTTGCATTTAGTCATTTAGCAGACGTTACTAAAGTACAGCATACGAAGCAAAGTACAAACTAAAACATTTTTCGTGTGTGTAAGGATAAAAAATAAGTAGAATTTAAAAAAAAAATTGTATGACTTGGTGAGGTATTGAATGCAAGAATGACACAGATTTAATCATCATTATATTAAGGTCTATTCTGTTGTTTAAGTAGTCTTTAGGGACAGGTTTAAGATCTCACAACAAATCTACAACATATAATACAAGTATTAATAAAAAGTTGAATAAACAATTTAATTATATTAATATCAATATACCAGTATATGGATTGTTTTGATGGAAAGAATATAATTGTTTTTACAATGATGGTTGGTAGCTTTTTAATTATATTATCAGCAACAGTTGGCAAACTGATATTTAAAGTGAAAGATTATGGTAAGAAGTTTAGTCAAAATGCAGCAATACAGCAAATGTTTTTGCAAAATCAAAGACTGCGTCATCCGCTGTGCATTTTAATGCATTTAATCCCCGAACATATACTATAAATGTAATTGTTTGTTGCTTGGAATAAACTTTTTCAATGCACTGCAACACCAAGTGGCTTTCCGTGACAATCTGACCCAAAGTTTGAGAAACGTTTGATATAAAGGACCACACTGCCAGTTAGTGTAGAGGGTTGATAAACTTGGGCATGGGATTGCGGGTTCGCACACTCATTTCACAATTTAATAATATCCTTGGATTTAGTTTAGTGCAATTTGTGTTTTTATCAAGTGCTAATAAATGCAACTTCAACTATTTCTGAACTGCTTATTTTATAAAGAACGCCGCTACCTCACATTACGCAGTGAAGCAGTCCTTGTATAGAATGAATTGATTCTCGAACGATAGATAACCATTAATTCAGCACCATCGCTATAGTTGCACCTGGTAACCTCCTAAGGTATAGTTCGGGAAACACGCCTAAAAAAGACCTAACTGTATTTAAGGTGTGCCTTCAGATTAGAGTCTTAGTAGCGCGCTGACAGACAACGGCATCGGGAAACGCAGCCCAGATCACAGTGCGTCAAAAATGTGTATTACGTTGTGTTTAAGTTCGTGGTTTATCTAAATTAATTAAAATAAGTCAAACACATCATTGCACACAAGATGGAAAATTAAAAAAAAATGTATGATTTCATTTTTTTGTAAAATATATAATTTGTTCATTAATGTGTAAAATGAATAACTACTCTAAAGAAAACTGCACTGTACCTCAGCATCAGAAATCATGTAAATATTTCCATGAAAATCAATTAGGACTACTTATATTTGAAGCAGATATTAAATGACAGATGAATTAATATTTAATTAACTTGAGGCATTTCACAGCAAATGATGTCAGGTTATTCATATCAATGAAATGAATTTTAATATCAAAGTAGGTGTTTAACTAGATGTGTCAGAAACACAATACATATTTACCCTATTTACATATTTTAAGGTTTTAATTAAGAAAGAAAGAAAACAACGACATTGCTAAACTAATGTAGGTCATCGGGGTACATTGAAGTAGTCGTTATTTTTTCCTTTGCATTGTGGAGGCGACAGGCGCGCTACGAAGACTCTGAATGTACACCTGATCTCCAGTTATAATTTTTCAATGCGTGTTTTCCGATCTATACCTTAAGAGGTTACGTTTGTCACACATTACCAGCTGCTGTCCATGGAGGTGGTGCTGAATTAATTGATATCGATCATTGCATAATCAATTATTCACTCTATGCAGGGACTGCATCGTGCGTTATGTGTAGCTGCGTTCTTAATAAAAGAAGCACTTATGAAATAGTTGAAGTTGCATTTATTAGGGCTCACAATGGCAAACTAAATCCGACACTGGATATTATTTAATTGTGAAATAGTTTGCGAACCCGGAATCACATGCCCAACCGACATTACGGTCATTTATATCAAAGGTTCTCAAACTTTGCTAAAACCACTTGCTGTTGCGGTGCGTTAAAAAAAAGATTCCAGCAACTAACAATTAATTGTATAGTTCCCACGTGTATTGTGGTTGGACACTGGATGGGCAATGGGTGCATACAGCGCGAAGCGTTATTAAAACATTAAAATATAATCAACATTGCTTATCACACTAACAATATCAAGGGTTATAATATAAACAAGTATGTCATAATTGTGCCGCCCTACAATAAGCAATTTTGATATTGAAACTTAACGTAGTCATTAATGGCACACAAAAAGTAAAGGGAGTGAATCTGTGCTGTTTCCCTATTTTCTATTTAAAAGCTGTGCCATGAGATATCCTTTGATTATACCTGTGAGTGGTATGTATATGTTCATAATATATGTTGCTGTAGCGTCATTATTTACTGAATAAAAGCGCAGAACGCGGAATATAATTAACACCAATAGCAGGGGAAAAAGAGCTGAATTCAGGGTCTGCTCCATTGAGTTTGTCTTGACAAACTGTTAACCAAAAGATCCAAAAGCTGCTGAATTAGCGGCCGTGGCAGGTTAATTTTCTATAAGTTTAATTGCAGCATAAATTGTAGCCAGGATTTCAGATATTTAATGCACCAAAAATGCTCCGCGGATTGCATCGTCTTTGGTTCAGCCAAACAATTGCTGTATCGCTGAAGTTTGGCAAAACTTTATACGACAAACTTTATTTTTAAATATACTCCAAATTGTTTGGGTTGCCAGCTGATGCACCTTATTTAGATAATATCATCAGTGTAAACAGAATTATAATTTTTGAATTGTATTTAAAGTGTGTAAAACACTCACCATTAATCAGCAACAGAAGACACAAACAAAATGAGAAGAAGAACCTCATCGTGACTAATTGCCCTTCCTGCACCTGCACAAATAATTTGGTTGTGTGTTCATTGCACACTAAATACAAAGGAAAACAGTTTACTCATTATGAGCTAAAGTGAAAATAAATAAAAGTACCTGAGATGAGATGCTACGGCAGAGCAAATTCAGTGAGGTTCTCTATTGAAGAGTTGAAGCAGAATAGTGATGCTGCAGGTAATAAACAGCGTCTTATTCTTTAATGTGGGTGGAACTTTACTGGAAGCACAATTACCCGCTCACTGCAAACCTGTTTTTTTTTTTAAAGATTGATGTTTGAACATTGCGTCCTTGTTAGCTTTTCATTTAAACTGATGATCTTTGTTTTTACGTGGATAGATCAGAATGCAAATGGAATGCATGAAGGCAATGAAACCAACACAAATACAGAGCTATTTGTAACGTGTTTTGCATCATGAATTCTCCCCATAAAGGCAACTAAAGTCTCCATTATGAAATGCGTTTGCTTTTTAAGTTAAGTTGTTTGCAATGCACATTTTTTAAATAAAATTATATTTGCTGTTCACAAATCTTTGACATACATAATACATTTTCTATGATGGCCTACTGGAATCATATTGCTGCATTTCATTTCTTTTTTTTTATGATATTCAGTTGATGATTGAATCTGCTGACCTACTACCTTATTTTGCAACAGAAAGACAAACAAACATGTTTTTGTTCTATACACACACCTTTGTTTGTGTTGAAAGCTGGTGCATTATCACTTTTAAATAGCAGGGCTGTCTCGGCTATGTGTCGTGAAACAAAAATAGATAAAAATGCTGCAAAGCAGCTTTCCCAAGACCAAAGTGAGCTGCCAGTATTTCATAAATGGATTTTCCTGGAAACTCATGAAGCTGGTTGATCAAGATTCCACTAGAATGACATGACTGTACATCTCTGCACCACAATATTTGCTTTTAGGTTTGCTTCGACAAATTCATTTAGATTTTATAACAAGCTACTGTTCAATCAAATGTATTAAATAAATAATTTTACAATCATCCTGTTGATATTTGCTTCAATATTTTGAATTAAATTGTGACAATATTAGCAATTTTCAAAATGTTAAATTAAAGCAAAAATCGGCTTTAGTGTAGGGCCACCAGATATGAATATTGTGTTATGGAGTTCAAATATAAATTGAATGCGTGTATAAGATCACAGTGTATCTTTTGCTATAAATCGCGCATATTAATTAACCAATAATTTTATATAGCCTACACACACATTTAAACAGCGTGCACAGAGGCACATACATAATTAAGGAGTTGTGAATTCGGAGTAGACTATGTACCCGAGGCTAGTTATTGGCAATACACGCCCAGACCAGTTCCATGTGAGAGTTCTCTGCCAAGTGGTTACATTTAAGTGTGATGACAAATTATTTTTAAAAGCATTCTAATGACTGAATCAAACACATCCAACGGGATTTGATGCATTGGATTTAACAAAATATTAAACAAAAATTCAAAACAATATGTCCATAACCAAGACAATTTGGGGTGAAACATAAAGTCTAAATACTTGCATTTTGGGGATTAAGTGAAAGAAAAATATCCTTCATGTCATTAACCATCCGATGTTCTAAAAAAATAAGTGAAGTTATTTATTTAAATCAAATTTAGACACAAAGATGTATTTTACTGTGACACTGAACTCGTTTCATTCTTCTTATTTAGACTGAGTGCTCGATAACATTATTTTCTCACCTGACAAAAGCATTTTAGCAGCGCAGCAACATTGTTCAAATCCCAGAAGTGAAAGAACACAGTTCTCACGCAAATGAGTGTCAGTATCATTACCTTGAGAAATAACAATTGCACAGAAATTCTTTATTTTATCCCACAGAAAAGAATTACACAATAATAAAATTATAAAACTACTATCAGCAGAAGAAACAGAAAAACTCAATCCAGAATTACAGCTAACTTCAGATTTCCATCTCCATCATAAAACCACTTTAAGAACTTCTGTTAGATTTGCTCTTTATTTCTACACCTTTTCCTGAGTCAAGTTAATTAATTTTATTATTTAATCAATGTAATTATTAAATGTCTTATTGAATGTCTATTGATTATTATTGGCAAACACAAACAGTACAACTTTTATGAAATACATTTAGAGGGCTGTGTAATCTGTGTAACATTAAAATAAGTGTAGATGATTTGCATGTATAATGTTGCACTTTTTGTGTGTAAATCTACTGAAGGAACGTCAGAACACCCATCAGAGAAACAATCAAAACCATCAGAGAACTACACATAGATGAATACACAGACCCCTTCACTCGCTCTGAGAGCCACAGATCTGTGAATTCTCCCCAAAACAGTAGATCATGCATATATTTTCCAAATACTCATTTCAGCACACTATGATTTTACTAATTATAATTTTTTATTTAGAACAGATTTAGCAAATTTGGACGCAGGGATTGTGTACTGATTTTTTTATTTTGAGACATGGCTGAGATATGTGGTCATTCAGGTATAGGCTCAGCAAAATGGGCAGTATAGGCGGATGCCATGGTGAACTCTAAAAAACAAGGTCATTCACGATGCCTTTTAATAACCAGTTTTGTCTAATTGGTTCCGTGAAGAGCCTTAACATCCGAAGAACCTTTCTTTTTCCCAAAACAAGTTCTTCAAATTATCAAAAGGTGAGATGGAAACTGAATGGTTCGATGTGAAAGTAAAACGTTTCTTCTATGGCATCGGTCTGAAGAAGCACCTTTATTTTAAAGAGATTTTATGCCAAAAGACTGTTTGTTAGCTTTAGCTAAAAGAGACCATCTTGTGTTGACAATGTTATAATCCATAGGTGCAGCCATAATAGTAAAGTATTTGTGTGTGCTCCCTCCGGAGTCGTCCAGTATGTTGTAGTTAATGCACGGATCACCTGAGGTTTAAAATAAAGTACGATTTTAATGAGAAATCAAGCTGCTTAAGACTCATTGAATGAAAGGTTTGACAACAGTCGTATACAGCCCTGTTTAATGAAAACAGATTTGTAAAGCCTGTAGTCAAGATTCAAAATTATAACATGATTTTGATTCTTCATTCCTAAAAGTTGTACAATTTCATTAAGTTATTTTTACATTTTCACACATTTTGATGTTTTAGTGAAATATGTTTCTTTGAAAATGTAAGAATCCAGAAAGGTTACATGATACAAAACAGTTTCTACAGTGTAAAATCAGCGTCTCATGGAGTTAAAACATGGGAACCCAATGTGTGTGTGAAAATGTAAAAATATTTGAAACTTCTTCAAAAGCGATACATTTACAGAACAAGAAAAGTGTCCCAAGATATTTAGGCTTGTCTTATGTATATTATTATAAAAAATATATTAACTAGGAATGTTCATGCTTAAAACTAAATTTTACATTAAGTTACCGGCAATCCTGCTTGTAGGCCTATGCCAGACCTGCAGTATGCCAAAAAACAATCTGAGCGTGAACATATACTACATGTTTGTAACCACAATGTACCCATAAATAAGCTAATGTGGATATTAATCAAATTCGAGGATCTTATTTTACTATTAAAGCAAACATGAAATAAGTGGAAATTATGTCTTCAGTTTTTGCAACAGCGCATGCAGACTGTCTGTCAACTGTACATTTGGCAGTTTTGACTTTAGGATTATTATTTTTTGATTGATTTTAGGATTGATGGTCATAAATCATTTATTTTAGTTGTGAGTTATTGAGTTATCAACAATTAATGTACAAAATCAATGTTGAACTTATAAGACTATAATCAAGCTTCCTGTTTGATTAGGATGTTCATATACCCCTTTATTCCCCAAACTTTGCATATTGTTCTCCTTTATCTACAGATATATATTATTGTTACAATTAATTGAAGAAAGCTGTGAATTCTGTGTATTTATCTGGTACATTGCTGGCTGTTATCGAAAGCGTTACCAACTTTGTTTTTAACCTTGCAGACGGACTCATGTAGGAAACAATACTGCTGCAGGACACTCATAAATACTGACATAAAGAATAACACAAGAATCTATTTCCTGCTCCAAATGAATCGAGGCGAATGAAGAAATAAATTCTTTGCTTAGTCTTGTTTCACTAACTGTATTTGATCTTTCCACAATACCATGTTATCTATTGTCACACCTAAATATCTATATCTTTCTACCTGACAGATGTCAGTATTTTATTGAGTTTAACCATTTGGGTTATATTTGTAAATTTAGGCATCAAAATATCAGCTCAGATAGTATTGAACTTTTAATAGAGGGTCATGGTACCCATCCTGAGATGAAACACCCCTATGATAATGATTTCTGTTAATAAACTGGGTTTGCTGTTATGTGTGCCATCTCAGTTAAAACGGCCAAACTCTGTCAGTGTTAAGTAGCAGGTTGACTGGTTACCTCCGAGGTATTATTATTATCATTTCTGCACATATGGTTCACGCACTAAATAAGGCAAATCAAACCTGGACCACACAAGATTTGACACATTGCTCAGTGTTGCACTGAAACAACTTTGTAACGCGGTGTGGCCAGTCATGCAGTTCAAGAACCCAGTGATAAAGTTGACCAATGAAATCGAGATAGAGATATGTGTCATGTCAGCAGGTAAAGGGGTTTTCGGGATTATTGCTTTCCTGTATCTCAGTGGAAAGAGCATTGCGTTAAAAACGCAAGGTATGGGAAGATCCCAGGGTATTGCACATACTCAGAAACACATGTATAGGATAAAGCAATGTAAGTCACTTTGGATAAAATCATCTGCCTAATGCATAAATGTAAAGGGAGGGTTCACCCAAAAATACAAATTATGTCATCATTTACTCACCCTCAGGCTGTGAGGCCCTTGTGGCAGTCAATGATGTCACAGAATTAAAAAATGTTAACATTCCTCCAAATATCTTTCTCCGTGTTAATCAGAACAAAGTAATTTAAACAGTCATGAAATATTATGAGGGTGAGTAAATAATGACAGAATTTTCATTTTTGGGTGAACTATCACTTTAAGGAGTGTGGTTTGCGCTAAAGTGGTTCGGGGAAAACAATGCATTTAATCCCTGACAGGAATGATTCACCTACAGTATTCACCCCATACGGTAAACTCTTTGAGCACAAATTACTTAAATACCTTTCTGTCAACAAATCTGTCTTTAGTCTAATCTTTTTGTCTTTCTCTGACAATAGATCAGACTAAAGACAGATTTGTCAACAGAAAGGTTTTGTAATAAACCATAAGGCTAACATTTGCCTCTTTAATCATTTTAAAATGCATATTTATCTTTTTTACGTGATAAATAGCAAATATGTTCATAATGAAATTTCTTTTTTCTCACAGAGAGAGAAACACTTTATTTTCTTAGTTTTTCTGTGTAAAATTCTTATGAACGCCCCTTTCTGTCATAATGTGACATACATAGGGTCAAAGTACATGTACCTAGTAAATGTACAGACTAACACTAAATGTAGAACAGTAATAATAAACAGTAAAGAAAAGTGTTAAAAGACAGTATTGAATTGTTATATGTGTTACTTAAGCATTAATTAGCGTTGTAATATTATTTACAAATAGCTCTTTATACATATGCTATATGTTACGTGTATGTTATCCCATTTGGCTACTTTTTTTGTTAAATCTGATAAGCTTTAAGAACAGGTTGGCGAAAATGAAGGCTACATAAATAATCCTCTGTTTAGTTGTGCTGTACTTTAGAAGCTATAGCAACAGAACATGTACAATGGAAACAAAGTGAGATAAAATGCTGCAAAGCAGCTTTAAAAAAAAGCTCCAAACTCAAAATGTGCTGTCAGTAATCTGTACATGTTGATCAAGATTCCTGTAGATCAGGGCTTGTCAACTGGCTGCCCGCCAATCATCTTTACCTGTCCCACCTTAACATGTGCTTGAAGAGCACATGACCTGAGACGGCAAATTTTTTGAAAGTCCAAAACGTTCCTACATTTTTGGGTTGTCTTTCTTCTTTTGTTTATACTGAATGGTATTTTAAAAGGCAGTCTAGATCATGAGTTCAACAAGAATAATTTTTTGTACATTCTTTTAATTAGTCAACCCTATTTGCATCTTTATGAATGATTTGCTCACAGATCCGTGTCAGTGTCTTGAGTCAGTTTTACTGGGTATTGTTTCACAAATTGTTTTGTAAAACTGATTGTATTGACCATGTATCCACTTAATAGGAAAAAAGTTCACATATATACAATATATATTGACTGTCTATTGAAGCATTTTTTTGTCATACTTGAATAGATTGAACCTGATAATGTGTTTAGTGTTAATCTGAAAAGTATTTCAATGAGGAACAAATATGTAGATACTGTATTTCGAGAAACCACAAAAATTATGTGACAGAAAATGAGGTTTAACTGGTTATTCTGCAGTTCTTTAGAAGTTACATGACTGGGCAAGAATATTTGGAAGTAAAGTTAAAAACACTGACTCCATTTATTTTTTATTCCTTGATAAATCATTACATTTCACTGTTTCACAAAAATACTATGATATTAAATATGATATTATATTAAACACTTTACAGAACTAAAGCTCAGATCTTCATCTCTGAAGACGGGTGCAGATGTAAAGACTTAATACAGAAACTGAAGCACTTAAGCCCACTAAATGTTTATTTATTATATAAAAATTTAATCATTACTACAGTGTAATTATTAATGATTCCTATTGGAAAACACACAAGTTGTGATATAAAGAAACAATTAGAAAGCTATAATCTGTGTTACATTCAATTAAATGAGTTTAAATGATATGCATGTAAAGTGTTGAGGTTTTTTAATGTAAATCTACTGAAGGAACGTCAGAACACTCATCAGAGAAACAAACAAAACCATCAGAGAACTACACATAGATGAAGCCACAGACGCCTTCACTCGCTCTGAGAGCCACAGATCTGTGAAGAGAAAATATGATAAAATACAGTAAAATGTAATTGATCCACAGTCAAAATAAATCTGAAAATCTATTTAAATATTCACCTGCGTCTCTATCAGACACAACCAGAGGACCCATGGAGATGGATGAGCTGTCGTGGAAGTCCAGAGATCTGCCCATCCTCTGCTGATATCCAGAGTAGCAGTGCTGAGAGAAATTGAAAATCTGTTTTATCACTGAATGATGAAATGTAAAATTGTGCTTTACCCAAATGTCACCAGCAGATGGCACCAAAAGTTTCAGGGTCATTTCAATTTTCATAACTACTCTATGTCAAAAACATTATGAGTTATGAGAGATTTTTTATACTCACCGCTGAACAGTGATTGTTGGTCAGAAGACACAGATGAACAGAACAGTGCAGGTAAACTTTAGTGAAGTTTGAGCTGAAGATAAACATCCTGAAGGAGAAACGGCTGGATGTTGAGACACCATTCTGAAGAAGCTCCACTGTGTTGTCTTGTGGATTTGGACACCTGAAGATAAAGATGATGATTTATTGAACTCAAACACGTCTTTAAACATGTTAAGAAGCTCAAAGTGATGTTTGTGTCTTACTCTCCAGTGATGAGATCCCAGCGCAGACTGTAATCTGGATCATTCACAGGTGTAGCCCAACATGTGTCAATCACTGTGACAAACTGACGACTGTCAACCCCGTCAACACCAACCTCAACAAACATCTGCTGGTTGAGTTCTGCATCCACACGACCAGTGAAGGGCTGAGAGAACTCAGAATCCTGATATGGAACCATTCTCACCTGGTACCTCCCTTCACCAGCGGGAAGAATCCTGTGTTCAATGCTGGTAAAATAATGTACATATTGGTGTTAAATTTACTTTTTTATGGGTGTGTCATTCTTGCTTACAGAGTATTTCTACTTTACTATGTAAAAACTGTTGTCCTACCTTCCCAAGGAGTTGATTTCTAGATCCTCTATCATAGAAAGTGTTTGTGTTTGGGGGTAAATACAGCTGAAAGATAGCTTCAGTATTTTCTCTCTGCTGATGAGACCTGCGGCTGACTCCAGACCCCCCAGAACAAAGTTCTCATAGATGATATGAGTGCCATTGGCCTGTGAACAACAAACATTATGTTTGAAAATTAGCAAGCAACAATGAACAAAAAACATTTTTCATATCAAACAAATTATTAAAAAAAAATGTAAAATAGTTTTAACAGTATAGGGCTGGGAGAAATCAACAGATGTATTTAGATTTTTTTTGTTGCAATTTTTGATAAATTTCGATTTTTCACCTTTAAACAGCAGTTTAAAATGTAACGACATAATTAATGTATAGTATAGAGCAAATTTCCAAAATAAACTTTACAAGCTCCTTTGGCTGTGTTCGGTGTTGCTGACGTATGCGGCCATCATCCTTTCTTACCCTGTTTAAGTGAGCTACCATTTCCCCACTATTTTGACATTCAAACCTTCAATTTAAGCATTAATACAAAATAATCTTTTGAATCGCCCAGCTCCTCTATAAAGTATTGAATCTTACCACAAGACTGGTGCCACAGATGTGATCATTGTTATCAAAGTGAAAGTGCACTCTTCCGTTCTGGATGGTTCCTCTACAGCTGGGGTCATTGAGATGAAGAACATGAGCTGAAAAACCAGCTTCAAACAGCTGACAGCGAGACAGAGATATAGATCCTGAACTGCTCTCACAGGTCTGAGTCAAATCTGAGAGGTAATAAAGATAGTCGTTGTTAAAAAATAATTGTATTTGTGATTTTTTTGTGAAGTGTTTCTAACCAAATGAGTTAGGTTCAGATGTGGTTTGGTTGTCTTTGCAGAAACAGCCGTGAACACCGTTTCTCTCTCCACACCATTCATCTTCATTGCAGTTGAGTGAAGGACACGAGTCGTTCACATCTAAGAGAAGAACACAGAGAGATGAAATACAAGATGCATCCATACAACCTCAGGGGCCCGTTTCAGATTTAGTTTTAGGTTTAGTGAAAACTCTGAGTATATTAACCCTGAAATGAGGGAAACTCTGGGTTTTCATTTTCAGAATGTCAGGTATGTCAAACCCGAGAAAGTGGGTTAACTCAAGCCTGTTTCTAAAAGAGAAATAACTTATACTCCGAGCTAAGAAACCTAACCTGGTCGGGAGCAGGTTTTCTTTGGTAAACCCAGAGTTTCTTTCAATCTCCTCCCCCTGTTTAAAGCGCAAGTGGTGTATATAATTTATTCATATGATCACACAGAGACCATCTCAGTGAAAAAAATGTCATATGTTCTTTTATAGAGGATCCTGTTTGTGAAGAGATTGCATTGTCATTTCCCTGTGCATTCGTATTAAAACGGTATCATTCGTAATATGTGTAGGATAATGCAATGTAAGGTTCTTTGGATAAAAGCCTCTGCCAAATGCATAAATGTAAATGTAATATCAGAGCTCCATTGATCATGGCTTGTGGTGCAAGCGTGTAACTCAAAGTCTATCCAGAGTTGATAGAACTAACTCAAATCAGCTGTACGTATGGAAACCAAAAACTCTAAGTCTCGCATCTCGGTGTTAAACAACTCAGAGTTCACATTATTACTTGGTGTTGGTTGAACCTCTTTATTGAAACGGGCCCCTGGTCTCTGTGATGTTTTGGTATTGAGATGTGACTGGCCTGTTCAGTTTCTAGGGTGTGCTAAATGCTTGTCAAGTTTAGTAAAAAAATACACCTTTACTTCACAATGTTACAATCTATAGATCTGATTGTTTTTCAAGGATCGTTTTTAAAATGCTCTTTCTGGTTGGCCGGTTGTGTACAAGTGAAATGAGCACACCCTTGACTCTCTAAGGACAATCATTTTTTAATAAAACCCAGGTCCGCCATTTAACAATTGAAGTGTATGTGTGTAAACTCTACCTGCACAGTAAGCAGCACAGTGCAGTGGTCTGACAAACTGATAAACATAATAATCTCCTGGACAGGCTTTGACTTGAATGGGATGAGATTCATAACCACAGCATCCATTCCATGAGGACATACAGATGTGTCGTGTGACCACTCCATCTTCCAGCTGTGGATGAGGATCTCTGAGATACAGTGGGTTATAAGTGCCACACATCCCATAACTAACACATGATTCTGACATCTGAGTGCTCTGACCACTGATGAAGAGTCTGTACCAGCCATTCCACTCAACATTGTTATCACACATGACATGGTAGCTGTTATTGTAACTCATAGAGTAATGATTATCAGTGGATCTCCAAGACTCATCCAGACGGGTGTAGTTGTCACAGGGGTCCACACTTGGAGGGTTGAAAGAGACTATGAAAAATATTCAAATGATTTGCTGTTTGAAGACATAATGAGTATTAAAGGAATAGTTTACCCTAGAACAACAATTTGCCATAATTTACACACCCTCGTGCCGTCCTAGGTGTCTTGTCTTCTAGTGAACACGTTTGGAGTAATAATAATCCAAATTCTGTCTGTCCCTGGCTTTGAAATGCAAGTGAATGGAGACCCAGCGACCCACTCCAAAAAGCGCAAATATCAGTCAGAAAAGTAATCCAGGATCCAAATGTGTTAACCAGAAGACGGGAGGACATGTGCACCTAGGACGGCCATGAGGGTGAGTGATGAGGGAAAATTTGTTTTTCTAGGGTGAACTGTTGCCTTAAATTTGAAACGATCTGCAAAAGTTGACAAATCATGCTCACAATAAAATTCATGACCACCATGTAAAGTTTATGAGCAGAATGAATGTACCTGCACAATATGAAGGAGCTGGGATGGCTAGATTTGGTCTGGTCAGTTTGTAGACATAATAATCCCCAGGACAAGCTTTGACTTGGATTGGGTTGGATGTGAAATGACTGCACTGGTCATAATAAGAGCCGTAGACTTCACGAGTAACAACTCCATCTTCTACTCCAGGATGAGAACCACCAAGCCACAGAGAACTGAAACCTCCACATGACATGTAACTAACACACCACTCGGGCATCTGAGCACTCGATCCATTGATGAAGAGTCGATACCAGCCGTCCCATTCCTCACGTGTGTCATCATGTCCTGTTATATATCCATACCAATACCAGTAATTGAGTGTGCTCCTCCAGTAGTCGTCCTGTATGTTGTAGCTTGAGCATGGGTCACCTGAGATTAAAGCAGATTTATATTTCAACATTCTAAAGCAAGTTGTGAAACATGATCAGCTTCCATTACTGTCTAGTAAATAAAGCCATGTATGCATACTGTAGAAAGCAACATCATGCACTATCATGGTCTGTTTGAATACTCGTTTCTGATTGGCTGAAAGGTTTGCATTAACCATTTCTAGTGAGGAAAATAAATATTTGAACACCCTGCTATTTTGCATGTTCTCCAACTTAGAAATCATGGAGGGGTCTGAAATTGTCATCGTAGGTGCATGTCCACTGTAAAAAAACCAAATCTAAAAAAAATCCAGAAATCACAATGTATGATTTTTTAACTATTTATTTGTATGATACAGCTGCAAATAAGTATTTGAACAGCTGAGAAAATCAATGTTAATATTTGGTACAGTAGCCTTTGTTTGCAATTACAGAGGTCAAACGTTTCCTGTAGTTTTTCACCAGGTTTGCACACACTGCAGGAGGGATTTTGGCCCACTCCTCAACACAGATCTTCTCTAGATCAGTCAGGTTTCTAGCCTGTCGCTGAGAAACACGGAGTTTGAGCTCCCTCCAAAGATGATTCTCTATTGGGTTTAGGTCTGGAGACTGGCTAGGCCACGCCAGAACCTTGATATGCTTCTTACAGAGCCAGTCCTTGGTTATCCTGGCTGTGTGCTTCGGGTCATTGTCATGTTGGAAGACCCAGCCTCGACCCATCTTCAATGCTCTAGCTGAGGGAAGGAGGTTGTTCCCCAAAATCTCGCAATACATGGCCCCGGTCATCCTCTCCTCAATACAGTGCTGTCGCCCTGTCCCATGTGCAGAAAAACACCCCGAAAGCATGATGCTACCACCCCCATGCTTCACAGTAGGGATGGTGTTCTTGGGATGGCACTCATCATTCTTCTTCCTCCAAACACGTTTAGTGGAATTATGACCAAAAAGTTCTATTTTGGTCTCATCTGACCACATGACTTTCTCCCATGACTCCTCTGGATCATCCAAATGGTCATTGGCAAACTTAAGACGGGCCTGGACATGTGGTGGTTTAAGCAGGGGAACCTTCCGTGCCATGCAAGATTTCAAACCATGACGTCTTAGTGTATTACCAACAGTAACCTTGGAAACGGTGGTCCCAGCTCTTTTCAGGTCATTGACCAGCTCCTCCCGTGTAGTTCTGGGCTGATTTCTCACCTTTCTTTGGATCATTGAGACCCCACGAGGTGAGATCTTGCATGGAGCCCCAGTCCGAGGGAGATTGACAGTCATGTTTAGCTTCTAATGATTGCTCCAACAGTGGACCTTTTTTCACCAAGCTTCTTGGCAATTTCCCCGTAGCCCTTTCCAGTCTTGTGGAGGTGTACAATTTTGTCTCTAGTGTCTTTGGACAGCTCTTTGGTCTAGGCCATGTTAGTAGTTGGATTCTTACTGATTGTATGGGGTGGACAGGTGTCTTTATGCAGCTAACGACCTCAAACAGATGCATCTAATTTAGGATAATAAATGGAGTGGAGGTGGACATTTTAAAGGCAGACTAACAGGTCTTTGAGGGTCAGAATTCTAGCTGATAGACAGGTGTTCAAATACTTATTTGCAGCTGTATCATACAAATAAATAGTTAAAAAATCATACATTGTGATTTCTGGATTTTTTTTTTGATTATATCTCTCACAGTGGACATGCACCTACGATGACAATTTCAGACCCCTCCATGATTTCTAAGTGGGAGAACATGCAAAATAGCAGGGTGTTCAAATACTTATTTTCCTCACTGTAATTTAAAGTCAGTTTGATCACCATTTTAAATGAAGTGACGAAAGACCTGTCTGATCGAATCCCTAATCAGATCAAGTCACTAATGCTTGCCTTTTGGACTATCACTGGATCTGCACCGGCTTACTTTCACACCCTCCTACGTTCCTACACTCCATCAAGATCCCTGCGTTCAGCAAACCAGCGGCGTCTTGTATTGCCTTCTCATAAGGACAGTAAATCGCTTTCCCCCTCATTGCCCATTGTATAGTAATTTCCTAATATTGTATCTGTATTTATTCACACTGTATATCTGCACTTGCTAATTGCACTTCTGGTTAGACCTAAACTACATTTCGTTACACAGTACTTGTATATGTGTAATGACAATAAAGTTGAATCTAATCTAATCTAATCTAATTCTGACTCACAACTTCTTCCTGGTGGAACATTCTTCCTAACTCTGTCCGGTCAACCACATCTCTCATAACATTCAAAAAACTACTTAAAACCCAACTCTTCTGTGAATACCTGACAGAGAAATAAAAAAACTCACTAACCCTTTCTCTCAACAGGTAGTGGTCTAGCTTTTGTTGAAACTAGTAACTTTGTATTGGCACCTAATGTGATATGGCTCCTTTATGACATTTAGCTTGTTGCTCCCTAACTCTATGTAAGTCGCTTTGGATAAAAGCTTCTGCTTAAATGACTAAATGTAAATGTATTACTATTATCGATATTGTGTTATCGCAATAGGAAAAATTGTCTCAATATATTAACGTGGTAACATGACCATATGAAACGATGGAGAATGTTAGAAAAAAAAAAAAAATCAAAGTCCATCTGGTGCAATTTTTTTTTTTTAATCATTTGACCCATCTCATACTATAGCTCATACCTCTTAGTAACAGTTACGATTAGACGATATAGAAAATCGGTTTTCCAAGTCATCATTTGTCATTTAAAATATTGCAATAAACAATGCAATGTGAAGAACATACCGAGGTATTATCGTCTGGTGAGATTTTGATATTGTTACATTTGTAAACCAAAATAATGAATATTGAATAACCACAGCTATTGAAACCTACCCATGGTGAAGCTGGTTCCAGTTATCACAGCCGGAGTTGTTGTAGAATCCGTCTGTACTAAAGTGCTGACATCTGAAATACATAATTCATCATGATTAGAATAACATTTGAAAGTCTTGCAAAGAGGGAAAGTTAGAACGTTGGCAAAGCTGTACCTGTGCAGTATCCTGAACACCATTGTGGTTTCACGAGTTCATAGACATAATAATTTCCAGGACAGGCTTTAACTCTGATGGGTTTTGACTTGTAATCACAGCAGTTACCCCAATAATACCCTCCACAGACCTCCCGGGTCACCATCCCTTCTTCTATCTGAGGATGAGGACCATTGAGTGACAGACCAAGGCCTGCGTTACAGCTGTATCCATTAATACAGGTCTCTGACATCTGGATGTTCATCCCATAATGATAAAGTCTGTACCAGCCACTCCACGAGAAGTATTCATCACAAATGTACAATCCACTTTCATTTGCTTCTCTCCAGGGACGATCCAGAGACTCATAGTTGTAACAGGGATCATCACTGATGCTGCTGAAAGAAACTTGCATAGAGAAAAGAGTTGTAGTTTATGTTTAAAAATATTTTACTGTGAGGCTAAAAATATAATGAAATGAAAAAATGAGTGGCAGTAGGGGTTAACAAACTGGCCAGCCCTGAATGGACAATGTGACCTTATTTAACTAAAGGACTTTGTGGTAACACACGGGTGATTTTAGTAGGACTTGTTTAAACTGCAGATGGGACAGCATGAGTGTTTTTGATCACTCTGTCGTTAAGTTAAAAAGAAAATGAAATCAATAAAAAGAGTAAAAGTCACTGTATGCAAGGGGTTGATGTCATGCTAAACATATCTTATGATACTGTACCAGCTGAAGTATAAAGATACCAAGTAGTGTTACAGTACTGTCCAACGTTGTGGTAATTCAAACTTCAAGTCTAAAAAAATTAACCCCAATTTTCTAAATATAAAGATCTTAATGGAAACAGTTCAGATTTTTTTAAATATATGAGAATGAATAATTACATGAAAAATACTTTTGTATTTTCTATAGTAAATGTGTAATATATTAAAGTGTTGCTATACTAATTCCATGTACACCACAGTATTTTGTAGTATTATGTATGTTAATTGAAGTTATTACTATTTTAATGCTTTCAAATGAACTCTGTTGAGTATATGCAGCGTTACTTACGGTATACTACTGTATAAAAATTTGAGTGGCATTGGCAGTATTTTGAAGCTTTAGCCTCGCTAATAAGTACAAAATCTAAAATGTACTACTTTACCTGCACAGTATGAAGGTGTTTGCAGTGACACATCTGGTGTGATGAGTTCATAGACGTAATAATCTCCTGGACAGGCTTTGACCTGGATGGGGTTTGATCTGTAGGTGCCACACTGGTTGGAGTACCACATGTGACTTCCAACAACTTCACGGGTCACCACTCCATCCTCAAGTCGTGGATGAGAACCGTTGAGATACAGTCCAGTATAACCTCCACATCCTATATAACTCACACACCACTCAGACATCTGAGCACTTTCTCCATTCAGATACAGCCGATACCAGCCGCTCCACTCAACAAGACTGTCATCATGGCTGTAGTCCCAGTATTGGTTCTGTCGTATGTCTCTCCAGTAGTCATCAATAGTGTTATAATCAGAGCACGGATCAGAGATGACATCTGTAGATACTGAAAAAAACATGTTAAAAGATTAAAGTAAAAGTCAAAACATTTTTTTATAAAAAAAGTTATATTACGCCTTTAAAATAAACGTATATAAAAACCTTTTTCTATAATAACAAATGTTTTGTTTGCATGCACATAAAATGATGGGCCAATTGATGAAAAACTCGAGAACCATGAAAGAGTATTTACTGTTATTTTTGCTTTAGACAAAAGTATCTGCTAAATAATGGTGGTTGATTTATATTAACATTTTTAGGTGCCAACATCTGACATTCATGTTTAAAAATAGAGTAAAATCAATTAATTAAATCATAAAAGGCATTTATATGTACTGTACACGGGTTATAGAAATCAAGAGAGCAAAAAAGGAGCAACAAATGATATTCATTTATTTTTCAAGTGAAGAATGATTGTACATACCTGCGGTTATTGGTCCATTGACCATTTCATCTGTTAAATACAAAATTCAAGCACATTAATTTGAATATCAGTTTACTGCATATCTTAATCTGAAAGAACACACAATTGAAAAGAAAGGTATATTTAAATCCTTTTTTTAAATAATGTTGTTTAATTGATACAACGCTAATGGAAATCCAAATGTTTTGTTACCATACAATTAACACAAAAAAGTTGCACTGGACAAAATGCTCAGCTGAATATGTAAATTAATATAAATGATGTGGGGCTTTTAATATTATTATTCTTTAACAACAACATCTGGCAACACTCTGAAACATGATTAAAAGTGTGGCTTAAAACATAAGTGAATAAAATATATTTCTTTTTATAAAAGACAAAAATAAGAATGATTGTTTACCTGTAGTTGTTTCTCCATCGAGTATTTCACCTGTTAAATGCCAAATTCAAGCATAATAACTGAATATAATTTTACAAAACTATACAGAAAAAATATGGGACAAGATTAACTTTAAAATTGAACAAAATAGATAAACAAGCTTTATTTACATTTTTTAATAAGCTTTTGTATTATTGATATTACCGTTTTGTTCTATAAAAAAAATCAAAACAAACTGCAGATGGTCTGTAACCATAATTGTGAAAAAAAATAATGATTTCCCTATGTGTAAGCTTCACTAAATAAAATTTACCAAGTAAAAAAAAACAAAAATGTTGGTTTAATTTAAACATTGTGACAACACACTAAAATTAATCAAATCAAGAGGAACAAATTAATGAAAATTAATTTATTTCCTACAAGAGAAAACTATATGAACAACTGTTTTACCGAAAGTGGTTTGTCCATTGATTATTTTACCTGTAAAATACAAAATAGTTGCGTAACATATAATCATTTAATACATGTTCATACATGTCATTCCAATTTGTGAGAGATTTTAATGTGATTACATTTACTCACCATTGATCAGGAGCAGGAGTGACATAGAGATCATAAAGCTCATTGTGACAAACAGCTGGCGTACCCCTTTAACTCATGTGTCAAATAAACATTCACATCATGATTATACACATAAAAGATGTGTCAGGTGTTTTACTTCAGTAAAGACAAGCTTCAGTGAATTAACCGGGCATAATTATCGGCATAATTGTGATGCACATACAATGTGATTGATGTATAATAATAAAAATATGCTATAATTATATTAGCTAATTCTCTAATTATATGATTGTTTTGCGAAAAGAAAAAAACATTAACTCATTGGTTCAAATGATTAAAATACAGAATGGACATTATAGACTGAATAAATCATAGATCAAATTCAAGTGACATCGTGTGAATATTGTAGTTGTGAATAAGATAAAATAAAGAGAAGAACTGTTACCTCAGCTGAAGAACTGCTGCAGAGTAAAGTCTAAGTTTTGTGATTTGCTGTGACTGTCAATTCTATTCACATGTGACATCTACACGACACTAATGCTTCTCTGTTATGGGTTTTAATACATATTGTATTATATGTGCACGATGAGGGTGGATCCTTACTGGAACAGACTAATCTCTTAACAATACCAGTTTCTCTTTTCATGTTGTTTGAGAGTGTACCTATGGTTTTAATCACTTGACTGTATTGTTGATATCTGTTGTGAACTGGTTGCCGGTCAATGTGTGTTCTGATATTACAATGACAACAACAGTAAATAAAAGAGATCCTGTTTGTGTTCGTCAGAATTAGCAGGACACACAGCAACAAATGTTCAAATCACAGCTTTGACCGTATAGGCATTTTACTTTTACAGGGAAAAATCTTTATTTTACAGTTTATTTTATGGTACCCCACCTGTTAATTTCAGTGTTTGCTCCTCTCCTCAAGGGGGCGCGGTAGTGGCAAATTTACTTGTTGGAGTTCTGGAGCGAAAATGACAGTCTGTGGTTTTGTATTGGTTGGAGCAGGGCTCTATGTTTCATCTGCGAGTAAATAAAAACTATTACGTAACATTTTTGCCTGGTCATTGGATTAAAGTTTACGGATTAACATTGGTAGCAGAGGATGGTTGCTGGAAGCTACAAAATTCCCCCACAATTTGATGAAAAGAAGTCGTATGAAAGTTGGAAAAATGAAGTGCAGATGTGGATGCGTGTTACGGAGCTGGAAAAAAAGAAACAAGCCTTGGCTGTTGCCTTATCGCTCACAGGGAGAGCAAAGGATGCCGCCCTGGAAATATCAGCGAAGATTTGAACAAGGATAACGGTATGACAACCATTCTAGAAAAACTTGACTCTGTGTTTTTAAAAGAGGAAAAAGATCGCCAATACGAGGCATACACTGAATTTGATCGGATTACAAGAGAGCACGGCATTTCTATGATAGATTACATCATTGAATTTGAACGAAAATATAACAAGCTCCTTCAGTTCGGTATTATACTTCCTGATGCTGTATTAGCATTCAAGCTCCTTGACACCGCAGGACTCGATGTTAAAGACAAACAATTAGCGCTCACTGCTTGTCCTGCTCTTACGTTTCCTGACATGAAGTCAGCACTGAAACGAATTTTTGGCGAAAACCATATGCATGAAGGTCACCGTAATGATGGCTCCGCATATTTTACAGAGGCTAACAGAAAAGAGAACAAGTCACGTTGGCAAACACAATCAAAGGCACAGCCAGGAACAAATCCACTGGATAAATATGGTAGGCGATCGAAATGCGCTATCTGTCAAAGCACATATCATTGGGTGAAGGATTGTCCTCACAGAGGGAAACATGCTAAGATAGCAGAGGACTCAGAGCAGTGTAACATCACACTGTTTTCCAAATAAACTTTATCTGACACCGAAATCTTTATGGTGGAATCCTTTGGTTCAGCAGTAATCGATACAGCCTGTACCAAAACGGTTTGCGGACAGAGATGGTTTGATCATTATGTCGATGGACTAAAATCAGCAGAGTTACAAAAACTGGAGTACATAGACAGTGCAAGGGCTTTCAGATTTGGCGATGGAAAAGTTGTACATTCTACAAAGAAAGTGAAGATTCCAGCCACAATTGGACAGACTAAATGCCGCATAGAAACTGAAGTAGTTCCAGCAGATATTCCATTACTTCTGAGCAAAACTTCACTAAAAAGAGCAGGTGCAGTCTTGGATCTTCAGAATGACAAAGCCATCATGTTTCATCACCCTGTAACCCTTGAACTCACCTCATCTGGACATTACTGTGTGAATTTAATGTCTAAAGATATCTCATGTGATACTGAAAAGTGTGAAGATGAAGTTCTAACTGTAACAGAGAACATGACTACAAAAGAGAAAAAGAGAGTACTCTTAAAATTACATAAACAGTTTGGACATGCCTCTGTGGACAGACTTAAAAAGCTACTAGCCAGTTCGGGCAATCAGGATGAAGAATGCATTGTGATCCTTAAAGACATAGTAGACAACTGTGAAACATGTGTAAAGCACAGCCGACCCAAACCCAAACCTGCTGTAGGACTCCCCATGGCCTCAAGCTACAATGAAACTGTGGCTGTGGATCTGCATGAATTAGAAACAGGAGTGTGGTATCTGCATGTTATCGACCATTTCACACGATTCAGTTCTGCAAGCATTGTGACTACAAAAAAAGCAAGTGAGATTGTGAAAAGCTTCATACATTGCTGGATCAGTGTTCATGGCCCACCGAGGAGACTGTTCAGTGACAACGGAGGAGAGTTTAACAATGAAGAAATGAGAGACATGGCTGAAAAGTTCAACATTGAGGTAAAGACCACAGCAGCTTATAGTCCATGGAGCAATGGTCTTTTAGAGAGACACAATCAGACTCTGACTGAAATACTGTTGAAAGTGAAGCATGACAACAGATTTGATTGGAGAACTGCCCTAGACTGGGCCCTGATGGCAAAAAATGCAATGCACAACGTACACGGGTTCAGTCCTTACCAGCTTGTTTTTGGACAAAATCCAAACCTACCATCAGTTCTCACTGACAAACCACCAGCTTAGGAATATTCCAGCGTGAGCACATGGGCAGGGCAGCATATTTCTACCTTGCATGCTGCAAGAAGAGCGTTTACAGAAGCGGAGTGTTCTGAAAGAATTCGAAGAGCCCTACGAAAACAATTAAGATCCACAGATGAAAGATATGAGTCGGGTGACAAAGTGTACTACAAACATGCAGGCTGTACACAGTGGAAAGGTCCAGGTGTCGTCATTGGCCAAGATGGGGAAGTGATCTTTGTGAGGCATGGAGGAACTTATGTTCGTGTGCACTATTCAAGACTCCGAAAGACAAATGACTACCACACAGACAAGATGGAAGTACAAAAACAACAAAATCCTGGGAGAGATACAGGTTTGCAGCTCACAGATATTGTCGAAATGGATGTTGATAGCATAACTGGGAGCATGGAAAATTCACACCAGGATGAGGAACGTGATGATACATCACAGCAGGATGAGGAATGTGATGATATATCTACTCAGCCAGAGGAAGATGTGAGAAGTCATAAGGACATACTTAAAGTTGGACAAACAATAACCTATACAGACAGAGAAAATGGTGAGGCTCGGACAGCAAAAATTCTTGGCAGAGCTGGAAAAGTTACAGGCAAATACAAACACTGGTATAATCTACAGTACACACAACCCGGGACTGTTGCTGGTGTTACTGGATCTGCTAATTTAAACCAGGTAGATGACCTACAGATTGTTTCTCCAGACACCACAGTAACACATTATGATCAAAATGAGAGTGATGTTTTCATTACTGAAGATGAGATTTTTGATTCAGCAAAAAAAACAGAGCTGGATAACTGGAAAAGAAACTGCGTGTACGAGGAAGTTAAGGACAACGGTCAAAAATGTATCAGCACAAGGTGGGTGTGCTCAGTCAAAGAAACATCTGATGGTGTAACGCCTAAGGCTAGGTTAGTTGCAAGAAGTTTTGAAGAGATGAATGTCAGTGACCTTCCTAAAGACTCTCCTACTTGTGCTTCAGATTCTCTGAGAATGGTTATGGCAGTCATATGTCAGAAGAAATGGCAGTTAAATTCCATAGATATCAAAGCTGCTTTTCTGCAGGGAAGAGAGTTGACTAGAAATGTCTATATTCGCCCTCCTTCAGAAGCACAGTGCAAAGGATCCCTGTGGAAGTTAAACAAATGTGTGTATGGTTTGGCAGATGCCTCTCTGTACTGGTACAACAAAGTCAAAGACACTTTGCAACGTTTGGGAGGTCATGTGTCTCAAGTTGACCCTGCAGTGTTCTACTGGCTGAGTATCTCCGGAGAGTTAATTGGAATTCTTGCTTCTCATGTTGATGATTTTTTATGGGGCGGTTCTGAAGATTTTTCCTCTTTGGTTATCCCAAACTTAAAAACTGCTTTCCAGGTTGGGCGAGAAGAGCACCACAGTTTCAGTTATGTCGGAATGGAGATCACGTCTGAAAATGGTGATATACATGTGCATCAAAATACATATATAAAAAATCTTCATCCCATTGTTATTGATCCAGTCAGAGCTGTGCAACGTGAAGCTCCACTAACAGACCACGAAACCGACATTTTGAGATCCAAGATTGGACAAATATTGTGGGTTGCAAGACAAAGCAGACCAGATGTTGTATGTGACACATCTATCCTTGCTTCTTCCACAAAGAATGCTACTGTTCAGACTTTGCATGATGCTAACAAGCTTGTCAGAAAACTTAAGTCAGAAGATGTGACTCTAAAGTTTCAGAACCTAGGAAAAGCAAGCTCAATGAAACTGGTTGTGTTTAGTGATGCCTCATTGGGAAATCTTCCGGATGGCGGTACTCAAGGTGGTCACCTGATTCTGTTGATGGGAGAAAATGGAAGATTCTCACCGGTTTCTTGGCAATCTAAAAGAATCAGAAGAGTTGTCAGAAGCACTTTGGCAGGGGAAACCTTGGCTCTTGCTGATGGCATTGATGAAGCGATGTGTCTGTCAGCACTCTACTCAGAAATTACAAATGGTAATAATTTGCCAATTGTCTGTGTAACTGACAATCATTCACTTTTTGATGCTGTGAAGTCTACGAAGTCAGTTGCAGAAAAGAGGCTTCGTCTTGAAATCAGCAGCATAAAGGAACTGATTCAGTCTGGAAGTATCCAGCAGATCCTTTGGTCTGCCACAAAAGATCAACTTGCAGACTGTCTTACAAAAAAGGGGGCATCTTCATTAATGCTTTTGAAAGTTCTCAGTAAAGGAGTATGGGAACACAAATAAGCAATAAAAGGCATTATGTTTTTTTTAGGAGAAATTGCCTTAATGTTCCAAATGTGTTATTGTTCAACCTCTTTATTTTTTTTGCTTTTGTGTTGTAATTAGATAAAATAAAAAAAAAAGGGGAGATTGTTAATTTCAGTGTTTGCTCCTCTCCTCAAGGGGGCGCGGTAGTGGCAAATTTACTTGTTGGAGTTCTGGAGCGAAAATGACAGTCTGTGGTTTTGTATTGGTTGGAGCAGGGCTCTATGTTTCATCTGCGAGTAAATAAAAACTATTACGTAAAATTTTTGCCTGGTCATTGGTTTAAAGTTTACGGATTAACACCACCTGCCAGAAAACATCATTTTTTTAAACAAGACTTCTGTTTTACGAATTTAAAAGAAAAATGGGATAAACTATTTAATATATATCCTTGTAACCTTTTATAATTATTAATAGGGAAAAACTATATTTTACACTATATTTCTGTTTTTCTAGTTCAGAGAACTTTGTACCTATTTTCTTTTACATTAAAACACATTCCCCTTAAAATACAACATTATTCTCAAAATGACAAAATTTAAACATCTTGAAATGTTGGCCTCTCAAAATATTGCAAATTTATTATTATTTTACGTGGCACTTGAATACTAACCATCATTAAATGATGCATACTGTACAGTGGTGTGAAAACGTGTTGGCCCCCTTTCTGATTTCGTGTTTTTTTGCATGTTTGTCACACTTTAATGTTTCAGATCATCAAACGATTTTAAAGATTATTCAAAGATAACACAACATGCAGTTTTTAAAAGAAGCGATTAAAATAATTTCATTATTAAGGGAAAAAATCCCAAACTACATGGACCTGTGTGAAAAAGTGTTTTCCCCCCATGTTAACATGACTAAACTGTGGTTTATCACACCCCGAGTTCAATTTCTGTAGCCACACCCGGGCCTGATTACTGCCACACCACTTTGCAATCAAGAAATCCCTTAAATTTGACCTACCTGACAAAGTGAAATAGACCAAAAAATCCTCAAAAGCTAGACATCACGCTGAGATCCAAAGAAATTCCGATACAAATGAGAAAGAAAGTGATTGATATCTATCAGTCTGGAAACGGTTATAAAGCCATTTCTAAAGCTTTTGGGACTCCAGCGAACAACAGTGAGAGCCATTATCCACAAATGGCGAAAACATGGAACAGTGGAGAACAAAAAAATAGGAAATCAGGAAGGGGGCCAACACTTTTTCACACCCCTGTATGTCCGTATGCAGGTGGGGCAGTGGCCCCTTATTCAACCACTTAGAAAAAACATAGAACTGCACATGAAATGAAATCAATGAAATCAAACCAAGAATGTTTACCTATAAATGCATTCAGTATTGTATTATAAATATTTTCATGGTTTAAAAAATTAGATTAATATGAAAGTTGAAAGTAAGCGAGAAATACATATATTAAAAATAAAAAATAGTGTTTAATTACAGTCTTATTTGTTAGCATATTTCTTACATGGACTCAAATCAGGCTAAGACAAACCGCTTGATTGTATATAATCCAAAGAGTCCATTGAACAAACATCATAATTGTAAATGTAAACTTGTGGGTGGACCATCATTTTTACAGCATTGTTTATTACTTTAAAGTGAATCATATAGTTCTATTCATTATTCAATGGCTGTCTTTAAAAAGATGTTTATTTGATTTTATTATTTTATTTTGAATTGAATTGAATTGATTGATTACTTTGAGGTATTCTTTATTATTTATGACGATTCAAATATGTGGCAGCATTTTCTTTCTACTGTAACCATCGAAAAGTAGGAAAAGTAATTTATATCATTTTATTCTGTAAAGAACATCAGAACATTGTTTATTGTAAATATACAAACAGAATGGAATTAAACATGCTGTGTCCTAGAAATATGTTGACTAGGATTACTCATTGGACACTTTAGGCAAATTGTTACATAGAAAATGTAAAAGATTTCATATTTAAAAATGTATTAAATTTAACGTTTAATAAAAGAGAACCGTACATTAAACTAAATAAGTCTGTCACACTCATACTTTATTTTTAACCATATGTTTTTTGATGAGCAACTTTTATCATTTTCTCATAAGGATTATATTAGACAGATTACACACTGGCGCCTTCACTGGAGACTTCTTTTATGGCCTTCATAATGCTGTAACAGAGAACAGTTTAGCATACATTTATAAAGACATAAAAAGACCACATCTGAGAATAGCAACTTTTCCAAATGCAAAATATTTTTTCAGATTTTTAGGCATAATTCACAAGTACTGTAAATGCAAGCTCAGTATATATCCAGTAGTATGGTCTTTGACCGACTGAAGGCATCTGAATAGGCTGGTATTGGCCAATCAATCAAACAGTCAATCAAAAACATTGGTGAATGATGTTTAATAGTGTTGTGATGAACATACCTCTCAGCTTTAACTCCATGTTCCAATAGATGAGCAATGTCATGCATGTGGGACAAGGCGATATGAAACTGAGTGAGAGAGAAACACAAGCATGTATAAAGGGGAGAAACATCATCATGTTAACATAACAATTGAAATATTTAAGTGTTCTTCACCTCTTCCTCATGCCAGTCAAAACAGGTCGTCCTGAAATGTTCAGCAACAGTTTTCAGTGCAAGTAAATCCATCACAGATCTAGAACCTGTGCCAGTGAAATCTCCGCCAGACAAATCCGCTACACCGCCAGGAAAGAAGCGATCCCTGACAGACTTAACTTTTCTTTCAATTTCAGCTTTAGTCTGGAAAGTAATTATTTATGCACAGACATCAGACATCTAATCAATCAGATTTCTTTCTCTAGTAGCACACAGCTATTGTTAAATAATGTACATTACCTTGATGGATATTAATTACATATATGATGTACTGTATATGAACCAATAGACATCAAACCTGATGAAGAGCTTTATGTTTTCTGATCAGATCTTGTTTCTTGACTGGATCACTTTCTTTGCTAATCCTGTGCTCCAATATCTTGAACGGCACTTCATGGCTATGGATCAAATCAGTCAACACAAGCTTCTGAGCTTTAGTCGACGTCTGAACGGCTCGAGGGGTGTTTCTCAAAAACACACTGATTGGATCTTCACCAATTGTCTTAAGAAAAATCAGAGTAAAAACGCTAGAAAAGATACTGATGGAATGCAAACCTGAAGTCTTCCTGTTATACTCTGTATTGGTGACAATTGTAAGTAAGTGAATGTAGAGTTTTATTTATTATTGTTTTTACCATGTCCCCATAACGGCAGGACTGAGACTTCTTCATATTTTCCTGAAGATAACTAAACTGATCCCGGAATGTTTTCTTTTTAAGGTCACTCTGAAAAATAAAAAATGTATTTATATGAATTTATTTGTTAGCATAATCCTTTTGACTCAAATCCAGCTAAAGACAGACCGCTTCAATGTAGTTCATCCAAAGAGCTGAGAATTCACAAGAGAGATAGGTGTTCATCCTTTTGTCAAGATTACAGGCATGACTGTTCTCATCTGCTCTCGCTGCAGACACAGCGTACACTGGAAACACAGTTACATACTTTACTATTTATGCTGAGAACAAACTTTTCACAATTATTTCTGTAAATCACATACTACTTGACTGTATGGCTGGGCATTAGACCTGTTATATAATAAATTAATTAATTATAATTCAATAATTGCCCTTTCTTACCATGAATGTCATCTGGAAGTTGGTTGACCATTGAAGCAGATTTACAGGATTGCATATAGATCACCATCTGCACCACACAAAAGGGTTGGAGAGGTTTTACAAAGGTGTAAACATCAAACTCATCTAAGAGGAAACCATCTTTTATTATGTTCTTTTGAAAAAGAACCATATCTGGAGTTTGTTTAACTTGTGTATGTATGTACCTGTGAGAACTTGTTATCCCTCGCCATTTCCTCGATTGTTTTAATGAGATCACAGGCATGAAGCTGCAGGAAAAGCTGAATTAGATCATCCCAAACTTAAATATACTGTACAGAGATACATTCAGTAAACTACAACAGTGTGCAGAAGTCTTTGGCACACCAGTATTTTCACCCCAAATAATGTTTTTAAATCAGTTATTACATCAGTAGCGTGTTAGTAGGAAATAAAATCTTATATTTCCAAGCATTCATTTTGTCATTATTTGTAATAATCCAGTAAGATTTCTTAATGCACAAAAAGTGTGACAACAGTCTCCAAGACGCTTCAAGACACCGCTACCTGTAAAGCTACAATACGGTGAAAAGTTTTAAAGCGTACGTAACATGACATCATGAAAATGACGTTTCATGCAGTCTGTTATGTTGCCGTGTTTGAAAGTAAGCTGTATGCCAAGTTGTAAGTCTGAAAGTGAATAAATAACTGTCATGGTTCCACTACCATGTCATGTTTTATTCCTGTCTCAAGTGGAATCATGGCATAACCTATGGTTTTGTGTGAGATTGAATAGTTCTTTCTCGTGTCTCGTCATTGTTCCCTACATCTCGTTCCTCGTCAGCCTCTCCTTAGTGCTAATCCCCAGCACCTGTTGCTCGTTATGATCCTCTGTTGTTTCCCCTATAAAGAGTCCTCACGTTTCTTTGTCTCGTTGCCCGTGCACTGTACCAGTGATGTACCAGTGTTGTTCCAGTGTTCCTGTTTCTATGTTACTGTTCAGTGTTCTTGCCTTGTTCCCGTTTTCTAGTAAGTCTTAGTTTAGTGTTTGTTCCAAGTGTTTGTTTTATAGCTTAGTTAGTCAGTGTTTTCTGTTAAAGGTATCCTGTCCTGTTTTTCCCCTCGTGGGTTTTTGTTTTGCCTTTTTGTCTTGTTTGTTGTAAAATAAATTCCTGTTTACCCCTTCACCTCCTGTCTTCCTGCCTCCTGCCTGCAATTGGGTTCTCCACGCCATGTCTCGCAATGAGATTCATGACAAATAACGAAGTTATTTGCTTGTAAAAATGGGAGTCGACTCAATCACACAAACGAGTCGTGGACGCATATCTACTTCACTATACATAAACGTGTTGCTGAGACTGACGGCAAAACTTATGTCTCCTCCCCCAAACACTGTCGCACGTTCGTGATGCTTGTGTATCGTGTCTAGAGTCTGTGTTCTACGGTGTGAAACTAAGTCCGTCTTATTTCAGCTACCTAAGGAAGAACGTCTGAGGGAAAAATGGTTACAATTAATTTTTCAAAGAATACCGAAGGAGTATAACCCCAGAGTTTAACTGTGTGCGCGTCATTTCACCGAAGATTGGTTTGATAATCTTGGCGCGTTCAGTGCAGGATATATGAAACGACTGTCATTGAAAGAGGGGGAATACAAACTCTCTTTGGACCATTTAGCTCCACCGAGTCCCAACCTGTAAGTGTGACTTTTGATATTTGTCTGAACTTCAAGAAATATTTTCGTAACTTATGTCTGTGTTAAGCTAATGCATATAACGCTAACATTATCATGTAGCGTTATTTCTGGTGTGTTACAGTTTGATTATCTTGCTATTTACTCGGCTGATTTAATTGTTCAATCCATGAATTCTCAAAGTATTACAAGTTTACCGGGTAGGAGGGGCCTAGACGGGTGAATCGTGGAACGAATCATTTGAGAGTCAATCAAGAAGTAGGGTACGAATAACTGCATATAATTACGAGATTAAAGTGTTTTTACACATTGTATTTACATAAACTTGTTGTTGGACACTCCATAAACCAAAGTAGGGCCTAAAAAAACATATGTTACCTACTCTTTAAGGATTCGATGAAGTGGGGATGCTTTCAAAAATAATGTCATACATTTATTTTAATTATCAATTGGCCTTTATTGATCAAATCAAATCAATATTTGGTACAACAACCCTCTGTGTATCTAGAACAAAAGCTGCTTTAAACAGATGTTTAAAACATGCCTGGTGCCTACACCCTTAAAAATAAAAGGTGATTAAAAGGTTGTTCACATAGATGCCATGGAAGAAACATTTTTGGTTCCACAAAGAACTATTCAGCCAAAGGTTCTTTAAACATCCATCTCTTTTGTACTTTTTTATAATCTGAAGAACCTTTTTTCGCCACAAAGAATCTTTTGTGGAACAGAAAGGTTCTTGAGATGTTAAATGATGATGTTTTATTAACAAAGTTCGGGAGGAGCATGTGATAACTAACCTGGCTGCAAGGCTTGCAATGATCAATCTCACCAATCAGATAACTAACCCGGCTTCTTTCCTATAACCAATCTCACCAATCATCCTTTTAGCTCTGGGGAAAAAAACCTATGAATAGACAAGACGCCTTACCCTCACTCTATCTACATTTTCTCAGCATCCCTCCTCCACTCCAACTCCTCATCATCAGCCTGTTTTTTGAATGACCCCAGTGTGGGCACATACCGGGCGCGGGCCCTCTTCCTGGACAAGGGGCGGCGCTCCGAGTACACATACTATCCATCCCTTATCTTCCGTACTTATTATCTGCGAGGAAAACTCATGAAAGTTCTTTATGGCACCAGTGTTTGCAGGTAAGATTGTAGTCCCGTCTTGCAGACATTGCCACAGTTCGTCTACATTTAGTTGGTCTCGGTTTTTCTCTACAATTGCATTAATGCAAATGATGTAAATAACTGACTCAAAAGCCTTTTTTGGAGCACAGTATGTATATGTTTACAGTATACTTCATATTCAAGTCGATCATAAAAACACGGACAAATATTGATACGTTTTTGGTAAGTACAGTATATGAAGAAATGTCAATTCTTGCTTTGAAAATTCTAATAAGGAACTGTGGTGCACACATTATTTCATGACTACAGATTTATACAGTATATCGGGGTTTACGATTCCGAAATGATTACTCTGATATATTTTCAACAAAACTTACGGTGCCTTTAGGAAAGCCAAATAGACCTGGAGCTCCATGATCTGACATGTAGATGAATATTGTGTCATTACTTCCACTGTGTGTGTGACAAAAAAAATGATTGACACACATTTACTCCTTTCATTTCTTATTTTTACCTTTACTTGTATCTGAACTGAAGACTTCTTTGATCATGATTAAGTGAGATTTTCTCATGAACAAACCTTGTAATGACTTTTTTCTGACAATTTTGCCTGTCTCCTTTGAGTGCAGCCAAGAAGTTTTCAGGTGTCACATCCTGTAAGACAGTCAGTATTCTGCTCAGAGACAGGATGAAAATATTGTTTTATGTATTTGACAAAAAGAACACTACCGTTCCAGTGTAATCTTTTGGAACCCCTGGATACACATTTGGTCCGTCTGGTTTATTGATAATGTTCCCTGGACAAGGGTTGCTGTGAAAGTAGAAATATAGTATGCACATAAATATTTTGGGTGGTACACTTTCTGTGATTTAAATGGAAAAGATCTATGCGAACGGCGCAATAAATCTACTAATCTGCTATAAATGAATTTCACGTGACTTTCAATCGTGCAGGAAGACTCTTACTGATCATTATTAGCGATGTCGTCATACATCATCACCACGATCTGATCATCAGGAATCCCATTCTGATGTACTATCTGATAGGCGTGACACACGTCGGCCTTAAATGGAGGTGTTACAGAAGAGATTTCTTTACAAACTGTAGCATCAGGCAACAGCACGGATGTGCCATGAACGCCAAGATCAAGGGCTTGATTCACAGAGAAGGCACATACTCATCAGAAAAATAAACAATGTCACTGTAGGACACATACCTGGTGTCTGTAATTGCCCCATCCTTTTGAACCAGCAACAAGCATCACCCACTGTTTTCCATTCGAGCAACCCATTTCAAGAGCAAAGTCTATTTCAGTTAGAAAACAATGTGCAAGAAAATATGCGTTTCATTAATATGAATAATTATTAGTCTTTATGTGCTCGGCTTCTGAAAAATAAATTCAGTTAAAATTTTAATTCAATAAAAACATTAAATACAAAATGCAACTTGTGGCATCTAATCTCAACCTTATAACACTTGTTATAATAGAACCGTGGGGTATGGTCTGTGCAGATCACCTATGGACCACTGCTAAACACAACACAAAGTTAGGATCCTAAATCTGTTCCACTTATCGTAAACTTTCAATCAATAGTCTTGATTATTATGTTGATCATAATTTGACAATGCAATGCAAACTAGATAAAACACCCTTACCAAGAGGAAGGTAAAGAGAATATGTTATTTTACCGGTGATGTTGGGACTTCTTTTTGTTTAGCCAGAGAGATCTCCCGCTCACAAGAACTTTGTAGAATAGACACAAGCGTCTCTTCATCACCTTGTTCCATTCTTTACGATGTAAGGGTTTATATAGGCTACTTTCCGAAATTAATTTTCTGGGAAAAAACAAGTGAAACTAGACATTTCAGCACAGCAAAGGGTTGTTCCGGATGTTCTGATGACACAGCTCAAAAAAGAATTGTTAATTCCTGGAAAGGTTTTAGAAAAAAAGGGCGTATCAACATATTACTGACAGGGGAAGTGGGTTTTGCTTTAACAAAACGCCTATAAACAACTCTTTCTTCTTAGAAAAGCAGAAATGTCCATATTTGACTAAGATTACAGTGTGGAAAGTGATTATTTGATCCCCTGGTGATTTTGTATGTTCGCCCACAGCAAGAAATGGTCTAAACGTTTTTTGATGGGTTTATTTTAACTAATAAGGACAGAATATCAACCAAAAAATACAGAAAAAAACATGAAACGTACAAATTATTCATTTTAGTGAGTGAAATAAGTATTTCATTCCCTAACAAAGAGCAGACCTGTCACTCCTGATAGATCCAACTATGAGATATGGCTTGTAGATCTTATAGATCTAAACTTTGAGTCCAGTTTCACTAGATCTCTCTCCATCAGGAACAAATTACACCTGGAGATATCAACTCCGTTCTGAGTAAATCCTTTAACCCAACCACCAGGGAGATATAGAGATGAAGGGAAGAACAGCAGGCTGGAGACAAAGTGATGTTAAATAGACAGAGAAATGATTTATTGAATAATCTCAGTTGTGTTTTGATGCTCAGTCAAGCTCTGCCAAACTTCGTCTGACTAGAAACAGATTCAATATGTGTTCTTAACATTCAAGATTACAGGATCAAAACATTGTCTCATGACATTATTATGGACCTTGAGATGGAGACCAATGGATACTCATATCAGCATAAGACACAATACAACTCCCAACGAGGTTAAACAACAGGAAAGTAAGGAGCAAATACTATGAATAATAAAATAAAGGAATGAATACATATGATGAATAGTGTAATAAATGTGATAAATGAAATAGAATAATAAAATGAAATAAACAAGACACAAGTGTATGTTTCTATCCAGATCTAACACTCCTAACATCAATTTATGTATATAAATGATGCCTGCATGCCTTCAGAAATGGAAAAAGAACTGAATAACCATCACTAGTCCTCCGTCTGGAGCTTCTTCTCCGCTCATCAGGTCAGGACGAGCATGTTAAAGTCAGGGATCAGCCCAAAACTACAGGAGGATCTAAAAGTTTAGTCCCTTTATTTCTTTGTATAGTGTGCAAATTTACAAAATCAGCGAGGGATTAAAGATTGTCGCACGACCCTCTTGAAATATTTTACAGTATATCCCTTACAATGATATTTTTGTACTGAAATAATCCCCAAAAGTCTTTAAAATTGAGATGTTTCAGTCAATATTATTTTTTCAGTACTTCAAAGGTTCTTGACGGCAATGCTTTTTTGTTCCACAAAGAACCATTGAGTCAAGGTTTCTTTAAAGAACAATCTCTTTCTTACCTTTTTATAACTTTTTTCACCACAAAGACAATCCTCTGATCCCTTTCCAAGTTTATGAAGATAGATGTTAAGGGGCAGTCTCTGGTTGTTGGGCTACTTATTGGCACGCCAATCTGAGTCAAATAAGCTCCATCCGGTCAATCATCTTTAAATTAAACACAGAAATTTTATAATTAAAGTGCATGCGAGTAAATGGTCTACCTGCACATTGAACAGCACGCTGTGTTGGTCTGACAAACTTATAAACAACTTTGACTCGTGTGAGATGAGATTCACAACCACAGCCGTTCCATGAAGACATACAGACATGTTGGGTGACACCTCCATCTTCCAGCTGTGGATGAGAATCTTTGAGCCATGATGGCCTGTAAGTGCCACACATCCCCTTGTAACACAGACTTCTACCTTATCTATTCATTTTATAAAAAATGAATAAAGCAGACCAATTTCACCAGGAAGTTACACAACATACAAATTCAATTAGCCACCAATAAACAAAGCCCTGACAGGTTCCAAAAGGGTTTTAGAAACAGTCCAATGAAAGGATGCACGATGAAGCTTAGAACCTAACATTTTGTGTTTTGCACCCTTGATTGGACAATGAAAGGAGATGGAAAGGTACTTGAAGGGTCATTTTCAAATAAGAGAATGATGTACAGTGTGGCTTGACAACAAGTTCAGTTAAGATGTAGATGGGAATAAACTGCCCTTTTTTGCTTTCATAATGAGCATTAGGACTACAAAGTTCCTCAAACAGGGTCACAAAGGCAAAAACACCATGAGACAAGTTGCCCGCTGAAAGAAGATGAATTCACTTTCTGCTATTAACTTCCTCTTTTGGTGGATTCATAGAGCACCCTGTAACGCAGATGAATAATGTAACTCATAGAAAATAACAAAAACAATCCAAGGTTTTTATTTAGTACAATTGCTAAACTAACAAACAAACAGACTCCACCTGACCTGGGTATTCCGCCGCACCTTGGTAGCAATGAATTCATGAAGTTTTTTACCGATAAAATCGAAATAATACGAGACAACATAGCTAAAACCAAACCTCCAAGTGTGTCGGAAGAATTAGTTTCAACCGTCACCCAAAAAGAAAAGCTAGAGTGTTTTTCTCCTATAAATCAGGAAGAATTAATTAAAGTTATTGCAACATCCAAACCGACGACATGCTTATTAGACCCCATTCCGACTACTTTATTAAAAGAGTTACTACCTGCTGTAATTGAGCCCATTTGTAACATCATCAACTCGTCAATTAATCTAGGACATGTCCCAGGTCCCTTTAAGCTGGCTGTAATTAAGCCTCTTATCAAAAAACCAAACTTGGACCCCAATGAACTTGGAAGCTATAGACCGATTTCAAATCTCCCGTACTTGTCTAAAATACTAGAAAAAGTAGTGTCAACTCAACTGTGTACCTTCCTACAAAATAATGACATGCACGAAAAGTTTCAGTCTGGCTTTAGACCGCATCACAGCACTGAAACTGCGCTCGTTAGAATTACAAATGACCTCCTTATTGCTTCAGATAAAGGTAACATCTCACTCTTAGTCCTGCTTGACCTTAGTGCTGCTTTCGATACTGTAGACCATAAAATACTACTAGATCGTTTACACAATTATATCGGTATTCAGGGACAGGCACTGCAATGGTTCAGATCTTACTTAACAGACAGATATCAATACGTCCATTTAAATGGGAAATCGTCAAATCTTACGCAAGTAAATTATGGATTACCTCAGGGATCGGTTTTAGGACCCCTGCTTTTCTCCATATACATGCTGCCCCTCGGAAACATTATTAGAAAACATGGAATTAGCTTCCACTGTTATGCAGATGATACTCAGCTATATATCTCATCAAGACCAAATGATTCATTTAAGCTATCCAAACTGGCTGAGTGCATCGAGGACATAAAACACTGGATGACTAGTAATTTCCTCCTTTTAAACTCTAGCAAAACAGAAATATTACTTATAGCACCAAAATCAAGTAAACAGAATATCTCCGATTACAGCCTGCAAATTGAAGGCTGCACTGTTACTCCAACAAATATTGTTAAAGATCTAGGCGTTATATTAGACGGCAACCTGTCATTTAAAAATCACATCTCAAATATCACAAAAATAGCCTTCTTCCACCTTAGAAATGTTGCCAAATTACGAAATAGTTTATGTGTTGCAGACGCAGAAAAGCTTATTCATGCATTTGTGACCTCACGGCTTGACTATTGTAATGCCCTACTTAGTGGTTGTCCTGTATCATCGATAAACAAACTACAGTTAGTTCAGAATGCTGCTGCCAGAGTTCTTACTAGGTCAAGAAAATACGATCACATAACCCCAGTTTTAACATCGCTTCACTGGCTACCCATTAAGTATCGTATTGATTTTAAAATTCTTTTAATTACTTACAAAGCCCTGAACGGTTTAGCACCTACTTACTTAACCGAGCTTTTATCACGTTACAACCCATCACGCTCCCTAAGATCTCAAAACTTAGGACTTTTGACAACACCTAGAATAACAAAATCCACCAAAGGGGGACGAGCTTTCTCATACGTAGCACCTAAACTCTGGAATAGCCTTCCTGATACTATTCGAGGGTCAGACACACTCTCCCAATTTAAATCTAGATTAAAGACACATCTTTTCAGCCAAGCTTTCACTTAATGCATAGTTAATGAACAGCAGCTACGCTAATTATCCTCTTTATTCTCTTTCCGCCTCTGCCTCGGGATGCCCATCCCGAGGTAGGAAGAAGTTCCACCATGTCCAGACGACCGACAGATGCCCATCCCCAATTTGAGATCACGCCAGCTACAGCTGCAGACTGACTGACCATCCCAGCTCCATCTAAGGCAATTCCACCTCCAGCCAAGAGAAATATGACCATCGGACCATCCCAGCTCAGACCACTACATCCCCAACCAAGAGCAAAGACGTACTATTTGGCTTATTAATGCTGAAGTTACAACATTTGGTATTAAATGCTAAACTTAAATCACATGTCACCAGTTTGAGTGCAGCTATGACACGTCAGAGGGGATCTGGCCCTCCCGGCTGAGCCTGGTTTCTCCCGAGGTTTTTTTCTCCATTAATTAATCATTGGAGTTTGGGTTCCTCGCCACAGCAGGGCAGTGTTGGCCTGCTCACCGGGAGACTGCATTCATTCATTTATTTATTTATTTAGAAATTAGCTATTATTTATTAGTATGGTCTTACTCGTTGTATGAATACCATGCACTGTGCTGTGTTTTTCTGTTTTTCCTGTTTGCCCCTGTAAAGCTGCTTTGAAACAATACACATTGTGAAAAGCGCTATATAAATAAACTTGAATTGAATTGAATTGAATTGAATTGAATTGAATAATGACAATGCTGTAGGCCTACTGAGAAAGCTTCTGATACAATAGTAACACGAAAACTGTTACACAAGAACTACAGTACCACATGAATCTGACATCTGAGCACTCTATACATTGATGGAAAGTCTGTACCAGCCAATCATACGAACCAGCAAACCAGAGAATCAGACTGTTAAATTTGACCCAATTTGATACTTTTTCTACACGAATGTAACTTGTCTGGAATCATAATTCACAAATGAATTCAAGTTCCCCGTGCTTCACTTTTAGATGGATTGAATTTTGTCAACAAACAAATGTATTATTTGCATATGTTACTACTTCAAGTTTCAAAAAACCAAGAACTTGTTAGTAAATCCACAAGTAAGTCAATTAAAATTGTTGATGAATGATGTTAAAAGGTGTCATGATAAACATACTTCTCTACTTCAATGCCACACGCACAGAGATGAGAAAATACATGCATGTAGGACAAAGTCATCTGAAACTGAATGAATGGGAGAACACAAACAATATGACCAATAAATGATGGGTTTAATCTTTACTTTATCATTAGGTGTTTTATTGTTTTATTTACCTCTTCCTTATGCCAGTCAAAGCAGTTTGTCCTGAAATACTCAGCCACGGTTTTAAAATCTTGTAATTCAATCGCAGAACTCCAATCCCCATCCAATTCATCCTCAGCTACACTGGCAGGAAAGTAGTTTTTGATAGCCTCAACAGTTCTTTCAATTTTATCTTTAGTCTGGAATATAACAATATATGTATAAAAGCTGACATCTTATTCATTCAATGTGTAAGGCAATGTACTGTATTGAATTAATAGAAACCAAACCTGACGAAGAGCATCAAGTTTTCTGATCAGATCTTGCCTTCTGCCTGCATCAGTTTCTGTTTCAATCCGGTGATTTAGGATTTTGAAAGGAACGTCGTGGGTGGAAGTCAGATCAGTTAACACGAGCTCCTGACCTTTATTCATCTGCCGAAAGGGGTGCACTATGAATGTTTACATGTTGTGTTCAATAAAAACATGAAAACATATAATGTTTGTGCGGTATTAGTTTAAGCAGACTGTGTTTCTCTATTGTTGTGACTTAGATGAAGATCAGAACACATTTTATGACCAAGTTATGAAGAAATCCAAGTAAGCCCAAAGGGTTCACATACTTTTTCTTGTATATGTTTTTAGCAATATGTTATTTATTAAAAATTGTTCTTTTTCCTCCTCCTGACTTTCCGTTGCTCTCTTTGGCTCTTTTACTCTCTTTTGTTATTTCTCTGAGTTATATCTGGAAAAATAAACTGTCTTACTGTACTATACATATTTCCTGAGAATACTACCATATTCCATAAGGCAAGTATATATAATGTACATGTTTTTGTATATTAGTATGAAAATCGTCTCCCTTTGAAGTCCAGCTACACTCACCTTACACCCATAGCACCTCTATACAGGTTGCCACTATTTTCATTTTATAAAGGAGAAATATGACAATGCTCTGGCCTTGATTGGACCATTTTACCTGATGGTCCTCTGTATGTGTTTTCAAATGACTTGAGCAGATGAGACAGTAAAATATAAAATTTCACTTAAAAACATAGAACTGTAACTTAATCGAACACATTAACTTAAGAACGATAAACTCGTAATTGTGTTCAGCGTTATCCAAAACATATTTTTCAAGTCCTTAAAGGGGATGGATACATCCCAGCAGACAGCTTGCAGAATGACACCATACTGTCTTTACCTCAGAAGCAACCCACATTTTTCAATGTAAATCTCAGACAAAAATACAAATGAATCATTCTCATCTGGGCAGACTTGAGACGTAAGTCACATTTTAGTTACTTAAAACAACAAAATCTCTTCCACCCTTATGAAAATTCAACATGGTTCGAGGCACTTTCAGATAAAAGATCATTCTGCACTTTTCAGAATCTGCACACCAAAATGTATGCTCAGGATCGGTTACTGGTAAAAAAAAGATATATGCAACGCTTAATAAAACTCACAGTGCTGTTAGGAAAACCAAATAAGCCTGGACTTCCATGATCTGTCAGGTAAACGAATATTGTGTCGTTTTTTTCACTGCATGAGAAAAAAAGATTACATTAGTTTTCAAAAACGGAATCCCTTTTCTAGAATGAATGAGCCATCTCACTATCTACTGACCATGTTTATGGAATCTGTGTACCTGAAAATGTAAAATCTTATAAAATAACAAACAAACCTTGTAATGACTTTTTTCGGGCCTCTCTTTTTTCGGCACTTCTGTCTCCTGTGAGTGCAGCCAGAAAGTTTTCAGGTGTCACATCCTGTAAGAAAGTCAGATTTATTCTCAGAAACAGGATGAAACTGTATCTGCTGTGTATATAACAAGATAACCTTTCCAGTGTAGTCTTTTGGAACCCTTGGATACACATCCGGTCCATTTGGTGTATTGATAATGTTTCCAGGATAAGGGTTTCTGTGGAGGCAGATTAAAACTCAAGTGGGTCAATTTTTGCCACCAGATTTTCATTCCCCCATCATTTTCATCCCAATATACTGGATCTAATATTGGAAAGGGGTGACTTATATGGCAGAACATCAAAAAGAAATGATCCAGGTGAACGTTGTTAAATCTAAAAGTACATCTTCAATGAGCCACATGATTTTCAAAAGCTGCAGGAAATATCTTATTTAGGATTATGAGCGATGTCATCATACATCATCACCACGATCTGATCGTCAGGAACCCCATTCTGATGCATTATCTTATAGGCATGACACACATTGGCCTGAAAAAGGGGTATCAAGGAGATAAAAATCTATTTTAGGAATAACATCATGTGACAACATCCCTCAAGCCCCTTCCACTCTGACCTGGATGGGCATGATGCTAACATTGCAGAAAGTATTATGTACTAGTAAATAGATAAATATACTGCCTGTCCAAAAATTAACATGTGCCACAAACCTGGTGCCTGTAGTTTTTCCATCTATTTGAACCAGCGACAAGCATCACCCAATGTTTTCCACTTGCTGCTGCCATTTGAAAGACCAAGTCTAATTCACTTAGAAAGCAGTTTGTTGATGTAATGCATCAAAAAGTTATTTTCCTGAAACTTATACAGTATTGATGTTAACCACAGTGAAAATTATGTTATAAAACAAGATTTTCAAAGCTTCATGTTGTTTTCATACCCGTTTCTGTTGTCAGATGATCCTCTCGTCCTCAGCTCCGTAACAACCACTGTACATATACTGATGAAAACTACACAGAATGTGACTTCTATCTACCTATCAAAGTACTTATGATGTGCGTGTGGAATGTTGTTTGAGGAAACACAACCAAAAAAAGTGTTTCATGGAAACCAGTCAAACCATAAAGCTTTTGTTTCTGTTATGATTGGCTTGTTCTTATAGAATGTCTGAATATCAAAAGTGAAACTGCACCATAGCAATGTTTTCCTTAGCACTATTTTTGGACTTTTGTAGATAGCTGTATTTACACGTAGGAAATTTGGGAAAATTTAAAACAGCAATTACAGCTTTACAGGGGTTCATTTGTGAGAAGCAGTAAGGGGGCTGAAACAGGACACTACTTTCCTCATACCAGCAATCCACTTAATTTGTATCAGTCATGTTTATCTTACATTGCTTGATCACGTTCTCATTTCTCATCCTTCCTTAAACCATGTTCACACCAGATGCAATGTGTGACACTTAAATAAATGTGTAACCATTAATATAGGGAAAAGATAAATATTGTAATGTGTTGTGATGTGATGTCACAGCTGCTGTCGACAAAATAGCATAACATGCAAACTGCACCATATTCACTTGTTAAAAATAACTTGTCTACACTGTTCAACTCTCACATTTAAATCCATTTCTTCATGAAAACAGCTTTGTAGACTACGCTAACTTTTAAAACCTAGACAATATACATTTACATTTATGCATTTGGCAGACGCTTTTATCCAAAGCAACTTACATTGCACGATCCTACATTTGTAAAATACACTCTCTTTTGTTGGTCCTTTTTTTAAAAGCTGTCACCGTTGGCATTAACAGAGGAGGATATTATCTACAATACTCAATGCATGTTTCAGCGGTCTTTACTGAAAACCAATTGCACAAAGATATCTAAGAACAAGGAAAAAGATGCTGCCATCTTTATAAATTATTTATTTTCCTTCATTTTGACCCAAAACTCAAAGGGGATAACTGAGTTATTATGTGCATGGCTTTAAATAGTTCAGATTTTTTCATAACTTCAGCACTTTATACAGAAAAAATGTTTTTAGGAGCTGAAGTTGAAAGTTACATTTTAACTATCAGCTAATTAAGTCTACAGCAGTGGTTCTTAATCGGGGGTACGCCAACCCCCAGGGGTAGGCTACTGCAGGGGGTACGTGAGAGAAACTGACATTTAGGAAAAATAATGAAAATCAATAAATTATGATATTTATATAGTATTTAATTATTTAATTATTTACGTATTTATATATGAAATTAGGACTACACAAAGTAGAAAAAAATGTATGTATATATTAAGATATAATAAAGGTTTGACTCTCATTTCACTCTATTTTAAAGTAAAATGTTGTTGTTTGCAGAGATACTTGGCTTGAAAAAATCATGAAAAGGGGTACTTAAGCCAAAAAAGTTTAAGAACCACTGATCTACAGTAAACAGCACCTGAAGTCACTGTGCAGTTTTATGTAAACCAGCAGTTCTGCTTATATCATAGGAGAATATAACACTCAGGAAGACAAAAACAAAACCCTGCACTCGATAAGCGAGAATTAAAGATTATACAGAAAGGTATAAACTGTGTAGAACAAACACCGATTGGCCACCAGAGGGAGATGTAGCATAGGCTACTTTGATTAAGATTTCTTCAGAAGTATCCAGCTGCAGAACCGCAGCACCAGTTTCAGAACCACAGATACAGAATGGAGATAAGCACGGAGGAGAGCAGATGTGTTTAATGGAGCGTTTATTTGCTACATATTATGTTGATTGTTTCTTTTTAAATCATGCTGCTGTTTGCTTTTCTTATACAATCAAGTAGTATATTTGTATTACAAATTCTGTTTTCATATAGAGAAATGCATGATGCAGATGTCCATAAAACAATACAATTGATAGATTAATACAAAATGCCAACAAGTTTGAAACATTATTTCTAACATAATATTAGCCCACTCAAGATTAGGTTTTTAAAGGCGTTTTGTACTGAACCTTTCTGTGGTCTATAACTATGGCTGGAACGATATATCGTGCAATTCTCAGCTTCCTCAAAGAATTACGGTTAATGCCGATACATTTGAAAGGCATTTTAAAAACAAAATAAAAAACATTTATGTTGCGTGCAATTCCCCATTGCCTATATTAAATATTTGAAAATATATGCTCATATTTTATTAGGTTCTTTGATAAGGTTACAATATACGTAAACCTAAGTAGCAACGTAACTTGGGTCATATACACAAACCTTTGGCCTCACGTCACGATTCAACTCAAAGTAGCTCCCGCCGCATGAGACACAACAACAACAAACAAACGGAGAAATAAAAGTCGGGAATTTACATCATAAAAAAATCATCATTACATCATTTAAACTATGCATATTGCGTTGAGACCACAGTAAAAATGTTTAGTGTCATTTTGAAAAAATATGTGACGCTAAAATAACCAGCAAGAGTTGAATTATTATTATTTTTATTTAACGCTACAAGCCTACTACTACTTACAATGCAGCATAATCGTTTGGTAGCAGATTTTTATTGTACAGTTTTTCAGAATTATATTTATGGTCAAGTCCTCCTCATACTTACAGTGAAGTGATCGTGTTCCTTAAGGCTAGAACACACTACAAGACTTTTGCTCAGATTTTCAGTCTGGACTTGTTACAGAAAGTCTGTGCCAGGTTGCAGATTTGATCAAGTGTGGTGCTCTCTGAAACTTTTAAAAGTCTGCAAGTGTATGATGTCTAGTTAAAAATAAAAACATGTTCAGATTTTAAAATCTTGTAGTGTGTTCCCGCTATCATGTGTTTACGTGTATATTTATACCACAGTTTAACCGCACCTGAAAGATTAACAAAAATGTGTTTTCTTAAGGAAACAGTCCATTGTATTCATTACAAGCCACATTGATCTCACAACAGGCTTTAAACTCCTTCGCCTTTCAAGTGTAATCGGCCAGCAAATATGTACTTAACACATCCGGAAATCACCTGCTTTATATCCTGCTTGGGAATTCACCAATCCTCAGGCGAACTTTCTCTCATAAATATTCATTACGTAACGGGAGGCTATCCATTTCGGCCAATCTGATTGGTTGAATGAAATACAGTCGCCAGTTATCTGACGAATCAACGAATCCGACTGTCGTATCGGCGTAGCTCATGGGTATTAATTAGGTTACGTACAGGACGCTGAGCAAAGTCTTGAGTCAACGTCAGCACAGCGTAATTAATATTCATGAGGTAACCCCTAGCCGTAGTAGGATCGGTAATTTGGCGTCGCAGTCACCTGGAGTTGGACAGCTGGTGAGATGGGCAATTCCGACTCTAAACTTCTCTTCAGAAAAGCGGTGATACAGCTTACAACCAAAACACAGGTGAGGAATTTTAACTCGTATTTATAAATATAAATATGAATGTTGTTCAGTGGAAATGTTGAAACGGCGCTGTGAAGTGTAACAGATGGAGGACTGACGACACAGTGTCACTAATTATTAACATTTACCTGATAACTTGACAAACTTGTTTGAAGTGTCTTAAACTTGTCAAATCCTTCTAATGTTTGCAAAAAGGACAAAAAATCAGAAAAACACAAAGTTTGTTTAAGGTTAGATTATGTTTCTTTATTTCCATGGTTCTGGTATAGCTAAAATAACCTTGTTCTTCTCAAATGAATAATTTATGACCATGGTTATACTAAAGATATCATGGTAAAACTATGGTTATTGTGGTAAATTAATACTATATTTGTATTTACTTTGGCTAACTACAAAACCATAGTTAACCTTACTCTAGTAAAACCATAGTTGATCTTCATGCAAACCCATACATGATGCTGATTTAAAGTGGGTTAGTCTATATTAACTTTTGCCTGATGAAATCTCCATAAATCTGGAAACACCTTTTATTGTGACGTGACAGCTCATTTTAGAAAGTAAATACAATGTACAGAATCCTGTGTTTATGAATACACCAACCAGGAAATCAATGTCAAGTTCGCCTAATTCTTAAGGATCTGATGGAGCAACATGTCTTAACTGTACTTGTTTGGACATTTTTAAATAAAATTAAATTAAAGTTTTGAAAAAAATATAAAAACATCTCCTCAAGGTAGGAAGTCCTCACTAGCAAAACATGATCATAAATTGTGCAAATGAAATAATGTCAACAGGTGTGTCAAGCATCTTTTAGACTTTTACACTAATATAATGCAACAAACCTCGTGGAAATCTCGTGAAACCTTTTAGGGAACTATTTTATCCCGAAATCGAAAGATCTTTAGGATTGACCCTTGTGTCTTACAGCCTGTAGAGGCCTGTGATGATGTGTTCTGGGATCAGTTCTGGGCCGATATGGATTTGACGGCGCAGGATATTTTTGCATTGATTCCTGCTGCCGAGATCCGTGCTGTGAGAGAGGAGTCTCCCTCCAATCTGGCAACCCTCTGCTATAAAGTACAGTATCACCCATTTAGTATCTTTTCATTTTATACAGCAGAACAAAATCAGCGGGTTTTTATTTCCATTGAGCAAATTTTCTTGTTACAAAATACTGAAATTTTAAATACTTCAAATACTAATGATATTTTTAGAAAACCGAGTTCATCAGAGCAGTTACGCTGGTAACCTGCCAAAACACAAAATGTTTCTTTAACCTAGAAAGTGTATATCAGTAAAGTTTGTTTGTTTGTTTTGCTGGTTGATACAGTAAAATCATTTAAATGACACATCACAGATTTGATGTCTTAAGGTGCCGTTATTTGTTTGTAATTGTGTGTGTGGTGTATTTGGCAGGCGGTGGAGAGACTGGTGTTGAACGCAGACTCCGGCTGTGTGTGCGAGAGAGACAGACGGACTGTGCTCTGCTGCACTCGTCTGCTCACCCGGATTCTGCCGTACATCTTTGAAGATCCGGACTGGCATGGATTCTTCTGGTCTACTGTACCCAAAGCGGGCAAATCTGGGGTGAGACGGTCACTCAAAGCTGGTTTGAAGCCCTTCATTAATCCCTAACCTATTAAGAAAACTACACATGAAGACTTTATTTAAGTTAAAGTTGTCGACATTCTCCGACTACGACATGTTTTTACTTTCAAACATGTTCGGAATCGAGTTGCACAAGCAGTTTTTAATACACACAGTGTGTACTTTTGTTAAAAACATCAGTTGTGTAAGTGAGAGAGTGGATTTTCCTGAAGTGCATTTTGGGGGTCTCTTGTTACCGGCGCTAAACACTAGTCTGATTGTGTTTGTCTTGAAGAAGGAAGGTGTATTAAATAACCTGGAATTATACAGAGAGACACAACACAGGTTTCTCAATGAATGTATTAATAACGTGATTTTGTGTGTGTGTGCGTGTGTTTGTGTGGATTGATGTGAAAAAAATGTTTCAATGTTGTTTTTGTCATCTTAATGAAATCACTTTTGGATCCTTGTTTGTGTTCGTGATTGTGGACACAGGATGAAAGTGAAGATGAATCCACACGACCGTTGGCGGAGTCTCTCCTCACGGCTACAGCAGATCTGCTGTTCTGCCCGGATTTTACTGTGGAGAGTAACCACAGGACCAGTGCGGTAACTCTCTCTTTTTCTCTCTCTTTCTTACTCACTTTCTATCTCTCTCTCTCTCTCTCTCTCTCTCTCTCTCTCTCTCTCTCTCACCTACACAGCGTGATAAAACTAGATTCTTCCTAGTAGAGAAGATCACCCTTTTTTGACACATTGCAGAATTCCATCTGCACCTCAAACCAATTTTCTCTCATTTCTATACCTTACCTCATAATCTTTATGACTTCCAACGGTTGGGTTATGAAAAGGATATGACTTGTGTGTCTTGGTTCAGGACGCCGCTGGTGATGTTCAGTCCATTGACAGTTGTGAGTTTATTTGGGAAGCAGGAGTTGGATTTGCTCAGGCTCCGCCCCTTAACCACACCCACGACTCCAACAGGTCAGAGACAAAGCTCCACCCCATTCACGCATCTCAAATATTACCAGCACTACATCCTAATTTACATACTGTCATCTCAGATCTTTGAAAGAAGGAAGTCAGAGGTGTCCAAATTCTTTTTTTCATTGTTAGCATTGATCAGTGCTTTTATGTTAATACTGTGCATCTATCAAATATTTAACAGTGGTTATTTTCTGCATACATCGACTCACTCGACTGACTATGCATAAGGATGAAATGCTATATATACCAGTATGCACTTTATCATCACCAGTGAAGTGCTGTTTCAGTGCATAGTTGAAGTGTGAATCAGGCTTATGTCAGTTCTCTCTCTCTTTCTCTCAGGACAGAGTTATTGAAGCTTTTGTTAACGTGTTTCTCAGAAGACATGTACCAGTCTCCATCTGACAAACACACAGTCAATCCTTGGGTGTCGTACTTTTGCTCAGGAGAAAACAGGTACCACACACACACCTTTATTGGTGGTGCGACCTCGATGTTCAAACCTCCATGCTTGCTAACCCCAAAATCTCGATTTAAAATATCTTTGTTCGCTCCGTCTCTTTAAGACATGCTCTGCCGCTCTTCACCTCTCTTCTTAACGTGGTGTGCGCGTATGATCCCATCGGATACGGCCTCCCCTACAATCACCTAATGTTCTCTGACCAGCGGGGGGCGCTAGCAGAGCTGTCGCTGCAGGTCTTAATCGTCTCATTAGAGCAAGAGTTCACTGACACCAGCAACACAAACACCAGCTCGAGCCTGAGCATAGATCCCGACCCCACCGTTTCTGACACGGATGTGAAGACGCCTGCTGAGGGAAGCCAGGTGAAGACGCCACTCTTATCTGTGTCACCATATTAAATATATTTTTGATGTTTTCCGCTGAAAATGCTTCCTATAGAATGCTGTGTGAGTTCAGGTCAGTCACTGTCTCGAATTTTGTGTGTGTGTTTGTGTGTCTGTTTGTCTCAGGCTACACGAGGCGAGAATTTGTTTGTGAACTACCTGTCCCGGATTCATCGAGAGGAGGTGTGACAGACCCTTTTATACACACACTCCACCAACCACGTCTACATGAGACTTGTGATGAAAGTGTAGTTTCATTTTGTCCCTTCTTTATTCTTTCACTCTGTAGGACTTTCATTTGATCCTGCGAGGGATCAGTCGACTGCTGAATAACCCGCTGCAGCAGACGTACCTGCCTCACTCCTGCAAGAAGATTCAGTTTCAACAGGAGTTGCTGGTCCTCTTCTGGAAACTCTGTGACCTCAACAAGGTACACAAACACACTCAATCGATGAAACTATTTCCTACATACACCCAATCCCTCTCACAAAGTGTTCAACACACACAATGGAGAGGATCAGAGATGACGTATTTTTGCAGGCTAACCCGGAAGTGCCGCGCTGGTTCCCTCAACCGAAACCCTATCCATTTCCCATAGAATTTTGGAAGATCGCAAAAAATTCGCTCTGTGATTATGATGTTTACACGTTTTGTCTATCAAGATAATCTTTACAAATGAACACAACATTTGTTACTTTTGAAGTAAAAAGCGAAAACGATGCTATAGACAGGCACCACCACCAAATCTCCGACAACTCTTTCAGACTTTATTCAAAATGTGTTTCCCTGGTAAGTTATTACTCTGTGAATGAATCTGCATTAACGTTTTAAAAGATTTGTGCCCATGAGCTTTATATGCGCGATGAGATCTAACGTCCCCGCCAGGGGAAGCAGTCGCTTTAAGTAACTTGTTAGTATCCGCCTGTTTTATGACGCAATAAGGCTTTAAAAAATCACAAGCAGATTATTATTGGTGTTTTATGTCATAGAATAAATCGTGAAACTATTGAGCAGTTTTGTTAACCACAGACCTTATTTCAGGTGTTTTTAACTCCCATTAAAAAAAACACAGACTTTGGGGCGATCGAACCGGAAGTGCTAAAGTGCTACTATGCTAACTCTCTTCTGGGCTTCGCATACAACAATACGTCATCTCTGCGGCTCCCTATCACTCACCCTCACATACAAACATCTGCACACACTCTCTCACACAAACTGTTTTATTTTTTTTATAATTTTCTACACATTCTATCTACATCAGTTTGTTTGTGTGGTTTGTGTTTAAAAAGTTAACAAATAAACATTTATGAGTTCTCCCTCATGTTTAGTCCTGAGACAGCAGATTGTACAGTTTTTGTAAACACTAATCTTCTACTCCAGTATTTGTATTTATACACCTGTACAGTTGAGATGTTGAAGTTTTTCGTCGCTGTGTTTCAGAAGTTTTTGTTTTACGTGTTGAAGAGCAGCGATGTGCTGGAGATTCTGGTGCCAATTCTGTATTATCTGAACGATGCCCGAGCCAATCAGTGTGAGTTTCTATACCATGTGTCACAACTAAAAAACCATTCGTGGTTTCAAGGCCATTAAAAAAGTATTATAAAAAGTTCTAAATGCCATTTTCCAAGGTTTAAACTTTGTATCGTCTTTTCATATTTGTCCAAAGAGGTCATTATGCTAAAGTTTGCCTGAATGTAATCATTGAATAGGATAATAGTGGGAAGTCCATTTATAGCGGGTTGTTAAACAACATTGTTGGGAAATGCAAGTTTTTGTGTAAATGGCTGGAGGATAAAGAGTTGGAAGCATGGCGTACAGCTCTGTGTGTCGGAAGGCGATTAGCATAGCACATGCTAAGTGCTAGCCACAAAGCTGGTTTATTTTTCTAATTAATCTTGCATTGGGTTAGTCACTCAATTATTTCTCTTGTGCTTCGTTCCAACCCTTCTAAATGACGTTGCATTAATACAAACTAAGACTGTTAAGTTGTGCTATCTTACATCAGTATAAAATAAATGTAAGCTTAAGTGTTGCCCATGAAACCGGTTAAAACTTGAAGTGGTGATGAGGTCTTAAAAAAGGTCTTGATAAGTAGTACAGTACGTTTAGCTCCATGATTCCTGTGTATACCCTGTACAAGCCATGATGTGAAATGTTGCTCATACATGTGCATCTCGGTGTGTGTTTTCAGCACGTGTCGGTCTGGTGCACATCGGCGTGTTCATCCTGCTGCTGTTGAGCGGCGAGAGGAATTTCGGCGTGCGTCTCAATAAGCCGTACACTGTGCGCGTGCCCATGGACATCAGTGTGTTTGCCGGGACTCACGCGGATCTGCTGATAGTGGTGAGATGCAGAAACACATACTGTATACAGCACATGTTCACATGTGGGTAAGAGAAGAAAATCATTATTTTGATCAAATGTCAGGTTTTTCATAAGATAATCACTAGCGGACACCACCAACTGCAGCCGCTCTATGACTGTCTGTTCACCGTCATAGTCAACGGTGAGATTTCCGCCACAGAAGAAATAAAGATTCATACACCGTTCAACAACGTGAAGAAGAAATCTTTGCTGTTTTTCAGTGTCTCCGTACCTGAAGAGTCTGTCGATGGTAGCCGCTAACAAACTGCTGCACCTGCTGGAGTTCTTCTCCACTGGCTGGTTTCTGTTCTCCTCGCCGCGCAACCATCACCTGGTTTTCTTTCTGCTAGAAGTTTTCAACAACATCATCCAGTATCAGTTTGATGGTAAGAGAGATTTAGATTCTTATGGATTGTAATTTTCACCTGGATTCGTATGAATTGCTCTCTCTCTCTCTCCATCAGGGAACTATAATCTAGTCTACGGCATCATCCGCAAGCGCAGCCTTTTCCACCAGCTGGCAAACCTCCCTGCAGACGTCATCTCCATCCAGAAAGCTCTGCAGAAGAAAATCAGGAGCAACAGTAACGCTGTCTTCATGGAGTCTAACAACAACGTATCGCCCAGCAAGGGAGCGTTTAAAACCACGCTGGTGCAAACAGGCATGCTGAATGCCAGCCTTAAGGCAACACCGGGTAACTCGCTGCGTCTCAACACACAGACGACTGTGTGTTAATGTGTGTAAGCTGTGCTGAATATTCAGGGATGCTGGGAATAGTACGTCCAATGAATTTGTTGGTTTGTTGTGTGTTGCAGGCATTGATAAACTAACAGAGAAGTCACAGGTGTCTGAGGACGGAGGAACCCTGTTACAACAGCACGGTGACTCTGCTCACAGCCAATCGGATCACAGCTCTCAAACAGTCCCTGAATCAACCTCGGGGGGAGATGACAAGGTAAAGCCCTGCCTGATGACCTCTGACCGCTTACATTTAACCCCTTTACTTAGTGAAGCTTTTTTCTCGTGGACAGTCATACATTTCATGGGTAGAACATGCTGTAGTCATATTTTGTTTCATATTTCCTTTGGAACTGCGAAGTCCATAAACGGAGATTGTGATGGAAAGCACAGTGGTGTGTCCTGTACGGCAGACTGGGGTCCAACTCCAGATTGGGTTTGTTAAACGTCTTGTTTAGCGATACAAACATTTTCATTAGCTAAGTTGCTTTTTTATTATTAGACCCTTCGGCAGCTAAAGAACCGTAACGCAAATCCAAAAAACTTTAAACATAAACGCAAATCCACCACATGGTACAAATCTTATCCATTGTGGTCATCAGTCTTCCTGCTCTCTTACAGGTCCTCTCCTGGAAGAGTAAACTTCCTCTTCAGACTATAATGAGGCTTCTGCAGGTGCTCGTCCCGCAGGTGGAGAAAATCTGCATAGACAAGTGAGACGTTGATACACACACACCCACACAGACATTTGTCAAAAAGTACAATATCTAACAAGAACATCACAGTTTAGCTCTTAACAGCGAGAAGCCTGACTATTTTACAGTATTTACATACTAGGTTCAGATTGAGTCACGGGGGCGTGCTTCTGGTGATGGGGGTTGCATGTGGCGATGGGGGGGGTAGGTGTGGGGATTGGGGGGTGCGTGTGGGGATTGGGGGGTGCGTGTGGCGATGGGGGGGTGCGTGTGGCGATGGGGGGGTTTTCCGGACGAGCTTGTGATGCGGTTGTGTTTGTTTCGGCAGAGGCCTGACGGATGAGTCAGAGATCCTGAAGTTTCTTCAGCATGGAACTCTGGTGGGTTTGTTGCCAGTTCCTCATCCCATCCTCATCCGCAGGTACCAGGCCAACGAGGGCACGACTCTGTGGTTCCACACATACTTGTGGGGCGTCATTTACTTACGGTAAGAGACACTCGGTTTAAATAAGATTCTTTATGTTTCTAATGTTAGGACTACTGCCATCATATTAAGTCTACAATGTCCGTGCTCCGTCTCCCTCTTCTGGCAAATAAGAAGGACATATTTGATTACTCACATTTACTTCAGAAAGTTTACATGCCTGTTTTTTTTATGTGATATAAGTTTAAATGTGACAAATGTCTGCATCTTAAAATGGAAATTCTTAAGATTCTGTTTTCTTATTGTTTAAGTAATGTGGATCCTCCTGTTTGGTACGACACCGATGTCAAACTCTTCGAGATCCAGACGGTTTAAAGACTTGAAGAATTACGTAAAACTCTGTTCATTCCTCCGGTCAGAACACACCCAAGGAATTTACAATAATGAAGAAAACATCTCTTTTCATCTTAAACATTTAATTAAGGGTAAAATTTTTGTTTGTTTTATTAATGTTCTGTTTGCTTTTGGGCATGAGAAAATACATACAACACTGTCATCATGTTACTGATCACATATTCAGTTTGTTTATATTGTTTGTTTATCTGTTTTTACTGTTTTTGTTTATCTTATATTACCATAATAGAGCAGTGTGTGTGAATGGGTATAAATAAACTCTGTACATAAAATCACATCACAAAAAATTGATTCATAAAACAAGAAATCTATTGTGAATGCTGCTAGTACAGTTTATTATTCTCTGTTACAAGCTTTCCTCTGTCCTGAAATTCATTCTTCAATCTACCAGCACTTTTAATCAAATCTTTTGTCTTACTTTCCAGTAAAATATCTAAACACTCTGAAACTGATGTGTGATAGCATAAATGAATCAAATCTTCAGTTCTGTTAGATGTTTGGGTTATATAAGAACAAACACTTTACTTGTATGGTAAGAAAAATTAACTGAACATACAGTGGAATGTTTTGATATTTATATTGAACAAGAAAAAGATACTGATTCAGAAAATGAGTGTTGCTGTAAATATAATAAAATGCAAGGGATATTACAAAGTTTCAATTGTGAATTATTTAAACAAGACACAAAGATAAACAAACATGACAAGTCTCCACTCAAAACTACAAAGTCTGCTTTATTATTAAATGGTTGCTGACAAAATCGGATAAGACATGACAGTAGTTAGTAAAACTGGATGAAAAGTAACGTGATGTCTGTTCATGTGACTGTACAATAGGTTTTGTCAGAGTCTATGCTGATATTAAGATCTCCATTAGGACGCCCACAGAATGCATGCGGTAAAACACGATAAGCGGCTGACCCAGATTCATTAGCACAAACCAGGCCACAAACCCAAAGAACTCTTTCCCAACTCCATTCTCAAACTGAGGGTGAGCACCAAACGCTGGAATGACCCAGAGCTGCACAAACACATCAAAACAACAACGGTCAGACCAAATAGCGTTCTTCATATTGCCTGATGCATTTATAAGACATGTGCTGTGCACAATACACCGATTTCAGTAAATATACAGTCACAGAGGACGATCAGAACTTAGTAATAGGTATCAACTTGGTGTCAGATGTTTCTCCTCAAATTGTTAACATGAAGAGTCTGGAGGTGTTAATGAATGTAGATTGTAGAGGTCAAATCATCTGGATTTGAGTAAATTTTATGAGAAATATTTCAGTTCATAATATTGAGACCTTCAATAATATTGACTTTTGATCGCAGACGAGACAAATCTTTGTATAGTTTGTATACAACGTTTTTTAGAGATCTGCAGTAATCTTTTAATTTTCAAGGCAGATGAAGAGGTCAAAACATCACATTTGTACAAATTTTGGAGCAATAATAACCCTGTATGCAACTTGAATATTTGTCCAATGCAGCATTTGAAATGTTTTAGATTTAGCTTTCATTTCTTACCATGATGTTTGAGAGAATGAGGAACGCACAGATCTCTTTGATAATCCTTCTGCTCCAGTTATGATGATCACCATACTTCTGTTCGCCAGGAGAGTCATTTCCTTTCCCAAAGATTACATCACTTCCTATTGGAACCGGGCCCCTCTCTCCCGGCTGTCCTTATGAACATAAATCATGCTTTTAATATGAAATCTATTGTAATATGTAATGTTACAGGTATTGTACACCCAAAAATGTCATCATTCATTCACCATCATGTCATTTCAAACCTGTAGTTTCTTCTTCAGAACACGATAAAAGACATTTTGAAGAATGTTGATAATCAAACAACACAGAAATCCATTGTCTTCCATTGTATGAACAAAAAACCCTGAGACATTTCTCAAAATATCTTTTCTGTTCCACTGAAGAAAGACTCACATACAGGTTTTGAATAACATGAGGGTGGAAATAAATAAAAGAATTTGGGGGAGAACTATCTATTTCAAAAGCTAGCATACATTACATAAATTACAGGTATGACAGGTTTATAGTAAAACAAACCTTATATATGATGTTTTTTTCTCTCTGTCCTCTGGCCGTCTTCTCACCGTTGGAGTTGAGCTCCAGTCTCTTGGCGTGTACGTGGTCGTGTGTTTGTAGTCCCTGGATGATAAACACATTCTGCACCAGGAGCTCCAGCAGGCTGAGCATGGAGAATGACAGGTCCAGCTTTCCCATGATGCCGTTGGGCCCCAGAGACAGCCCGGCCACTAGCGATAGATACGAGAGAGAAAGCTGCCCCAATGCTGCCCCCAAAAGCAGCACCACATCCAGACTGCGGGTGGGATTTTTCATTTGTACCAGCTCGTGTTTTACATCATCACTGTGCCCGTCAGCCTTCATCTGAGTTCTCTGTATTATCGCACCTGATAAAGAGCTCAGCACCATAATGGGAATCAAACCCAGGTGGAAAGCGTAAAACAGCAGGAAGGCGGTGTCACGTCGGGACTGTTGGCCGACCCACATTTGGTAGAGCACAAACACAGTGCTGCCCGTCAGCAGCACCAGTAAACCCAGCACGGGTCCCAGCAGAATCCCACCACGCCGCATCATGTTCAGTGTGATGTCATGAGCCTGGTGTGCACCAGTCATGTGACGGCTCACGTTCTTCCACATCACGTACAGCATACTGCCAGCCAGAAGACAGAACTCCATGTTGAACGGGTACAAGACTTCATAACCTTTCCTCAGAACAACACACGCGGGATGAGCAGCACAACGGCACAAAGTGTCATTATCCAAATCTGAAACGGTGTGTATAGATCTGGTCATTTTTATTAAGGAGGCCTAGTACATTTTCATTTACCTTCTATCTCTATCTGTCTGTCTGTCTGTCTGTTTATACTATATGTCTTTTTATCTCTGTCTGTCTGCCTGTCCTGTGCTGTCCTTCTCAAAATCTTGTATCTCCCTATTTCAAGATGTAATTTTTTGCCATAAGTCATCATAACTCTTTATGTTTTCAACCAGGTTTTGTAAATATCTAACCAAAAAAAAGTATTAAAAAGTGCTTTTCAACTTTGACAACACAGTATAAAATCATTAGAAAAGTACAGTGTTTTTTCCATTTTGTGAAAAACAGCCAGTTTGGACATATGAGGTTTCAGCAGAACAGCGATGATATCTTAAAACATATCAGTGCCTTTGTTTGGTCACAAGACAGATACCAGTAATGTTTGTTTTATAAGGCATGTTTGTAAAAATGTCCTAATTTAAGGCCTAGTCCTGTCTGGGAAACCATTTGATAAAGTAGTAATAATAAATAAATGTTAAAAAATACAAATGGCCATTCTAAAAAGATAGTAATTGTTTAGAAAATAGTAAATTCATTTACCTGTTTTATTGATGTAATCAGTGATCTGTTTCTCCATCTCGATCTCCATATGAATGGTGTCCTCTGTGACTGCTCTCAACCAAAGCAACACATCTGTGCTCAAAATCAATATCAGCCCGCATCTAAATTACATTACAAACATGTCATTTACATAAAACATGAAATATGAATCATTGAAGGTATGTATTATATTTAAATGAATATCATTGTGAACCGTGCACACAGACTGCAGGACAAATGTGTGTATGTACCTGGTGAGAATAGTGTGTTTGTGAATACAATCTTTAGAATGAGCCCACAGTAAATACGTCTGTAAGAATGGAGATCAGTACAGACAGATTCAGTCATATCAGCAGGTCACCTTACAAAACACACACACACCAGTTTATCAAAGACAAACACAGGCAACACTACAAAGCTTTCCGACAACATCACACACAAATGTAATACTTATGCTTGAAGGTCTGGATGTGCGGGGGTGCGATTAGACTCAGGTCACGGGGTTTGGCTCTGTTAAGATTGTTTTGTGGTGTATTACATTACTCACCTGCATGAACAGGAACGGTGTCTCAAAGAAGGGCAATAAAAGTTTACTGGTCGAGAGGCACGAACTCAAGACAATGTTGTAACCCATCATGAATACACACAACAACAGACTGCAACCGGCAAACAAGATCAGGACCCCTAATACACAAACACACATTAAACACTGTTAGAAACACTACTACGATTAAAGTACATGAATAAAGAAAAGGTATCGATAATTGCTGGAATATCTATGAATGGATTTATATTGGTTTTATTTTAAGCGTAGAAAAACAAAAAGCTATTTTTGACCACATCAGTCATTCTCCTGGGTCTCAACTCAGATTTAAGATTTGCTTAAGTGTTGTGTCATTTTACAATCCTTTTTAAAAGCTTCTTCTCAGAGAACATGTTAGAAACACATTTTACAATATATAATAATATTGTTGAATAAAGGACAAAGACTTAATTCTCTTAAGTTGGACAGCATTTTTGCCCACTACTGGCCAAAGCTTTTATGATGAACGTAATGTTGAAAATTCCTACTTTAAAATACAACAAAGCATTAATAGCTTTATTGCCCCAACCATTTTCCTGGAGGCTCAGCAACTGCACACAGTTCAGATATAAATACATCAGATCTGCACCTCATTAATAGAGATTATCATAGGTGTGTCAGATAAAGCCGTGCACCTGATTTAAGACAAACATCACAGTTCCCACAACTGTTGATTTATTAATCCTGTTATTTGCTCCTTTAAGAAGCTCGTAATGACATACAAATTATTTAGAAAAAAGTATTTTTGAAGAAATCTAGTCCACATTAAATAACAAGTTCCACGACTTATTACACCCTGAAAAAATTTCATCTCCATGCGCATGTTATTAGTAAGCCGACAGTGATGATGTTTGATGGCTGTTACCTGTGACAGTAGCGCCTCCTGCATGATGGTCCGTATGGGGACTGATATCCGGCTGTTTGCGAGCCCACAGCAGGTACCAGAGCATCCACATCAAGCTCAGTACCATCAGTACCAACACAAACACCGCAGGCTCCATAAATCTCACAGGCTGGAAAGCATCTCCTGTCACCAGAGAGCCACCGAAGAGCACAATGTTCAGTCCCAGCAGTCCAGAGATGAGACCACGTCTGCTTGGAACCCACAACACAACAGGTTCCAAACCATCATCATCTTCCACCGATGACCCCACAGGATTCTCATCACGGTCCAAATCTGATGTACGATCCAGAGAAGATAATTCTATTTCTGAGTTTCCCACCATACCTGCCAGCGTGTGAACCACTCGCACGTGTCCCAACTCCAGCACAGTGTGTGTCTGTGTGTGAACTGGTTTGACCCACTTTGAGGGCACATTCGATTTTAGGCCGCGCCCCTTACATTGTGAATATATGCAGGTGTCACTGTAACTTAAAAGGCAAAATATTCTGTGAAGGATATGTTTAGGAGTGGGGCATGGGTACACAAAACAGCATTTTAGTCATTATGCCTACGAAATGTTTCCCTAAATCTGTCCCAACATGTGTGTGTGTAGCTTCCGGCCGGCCATCATAGTGTAAGTGGGTGTGTCCTCTTACCTGGTTTAGAGCTGCACATTTGGCATTGGTGTAGATTGCATTGGAAAACTAGATGGCATCTGTCCCAGCTGGCACTAGTCACTAATAGTGGCACACGTCATAACTTTTGACTGTTATTATAGGCGACACTTTAGAAGCCCAAAGATATGAAATTCAGAATAGTGTTTCCATTTCACCTACGAAAAGCATAACTTCAGGATTGGTCCAGCATATCTAGATCAAGATTTCTAAAACGTACCTGTGTAAATACTATTTGTGGAGAATGTTTTTGATGTAAAAGGGTGAAATGAAAATATTGTTATACCTTGTTATACAGTATATTTGATTTTTTTGGCGGGGCTTTCAACCTCACTGTGCACAAAAATCTCCATTTATTGTGATATAAACACAACCTTATTTATAAGATGTCACATTATTAAAAATATAAACAACAGGTTCTTAAGAGAATTTTTTTTCACCTTTTCATACTTAAAATCTTTTGTTCCACAGTAAAGATCCATTCGTGCTACAGAATGGTTCTTTTGGTGGTATCGATTATTTATGGAAACATACAACTCGACAAAGAACCTTTTGAGAACCTTTAATTTTTTACATTTAGGTTATTTTACGCATCTGCTGTTTAAATTGTTGTTTAATTGTGTTGTTTCATCTACCAGTTTAAATGTTCCTAACACACAAATAATGTGACATGTCATAATTTATCTTCTTATCATCTCTAATAAACTTCCGTGATCTTACATCCGCTACATCAAACGGTCACCGCAGTTCTGCGCTCTCGTTGCTCAGGTGTGCGCTCAGGCGGAAGTGGGCGTGGTCATTCGGGGACTCCTCCCTTAGCAACCGCTCGAGCTCTCCGTTCCCCGGTGGGACACATACGCGGGCAGCGCACGTGAAACCCGCGGGGTAAAGACGCGTCAAATGAGCCCCACTGATCCGTTAGAACGCGTGCAGCCGCCGCCATGAACGACAAATATCACCAGGCGGCTCGGGACGGTCACCTGGAGCTGCTGAAAGAAGCGACGCGTAAAGATCTCAACGCTCCGGATGATGACGGAATGACGCCGACGCTGTGGGCCGCGCAGCACGGCAACCTGCACGCGCTCCGGCTGGTGGTGGGGAGAGGGTGAGTCATGCACCTTAAACTCTTTTGAACACCTGCTTTATTGACATTATCAGATGGAAACCTGAGATAATGTTTTGTTGTCACCACAGTTGTTAGCCAGTGATTTTGTCATTTTCTGAGGGAATCGCCCTGGAATTCACCGGTCTGCCATTGCTCGGACGATCAGCTGTTCCTTCACACAGCGCTGTCATTTATTCATGTTGCATCATAGACATTACAGTTATTGCTCTGGTTACTTCTGCTGTCCTTATATAAAACCACTTTTTTTCTTTTTTATGTACTCCTATAGTAATAAAAACGTGAAAGAGAGTTTTAACTCTGTAAACAAAGGATGTGACTGTTATCCAGTACGACATCTGTATTGCTTCAGTTTAGGTTTAATAAAAACAAACAGGCATTTACACCAGTTCAATAGATTGCCGATGAGGTGCAAGTCTACTGTACAGACCAGTTAACTTTAAATTGAATAATATTGTGCACGAAAATCAATGCATTTATTTCTGTCGTGTGCCTATAGAACAAACCCCAGACTAGACATGGGCCGGTATGAGATTCTGACGGTATGATAGCGCTCACCGAAGTGTCGCGGTTCCGCGGTATTGCAACACTACATGTGTTATTTTCAAATGTCTGCGTATACAAAGAACAACTTATCAACTGGACACAAAAACATTTTATTTTTAACCGACATTCATAGAACAAATATGACGTGGAAAATAATACTCTTTAAAAAACCTTCTATTTTTGGCCTAAACATCAAACATTGCATTGCATAACATGACTTAATCATGTATTTTTGTGTAAACACAGGTCATGCCTGTGAAACGGTATCACACATTTTTTTAAGTGGCTCTGAAACCTTGACTCTTTCAAACCTCGGTATACTTTGAAAGGGTATTCGGCCCATGTCCCCCCAAACATGATATGTTTTATGAAATGTTGTTTATATTACACTCTCATACGATTGAAAACACTTCCGTCTTCTCTTCCCACTTGTACAGTCTCACTGATGCATTGATTTATATATATTATTCAATGCATTTGCATTTTACAGCCTCTGACTAATTGAAGTAAAGGTCACACTGGAGAATGATGTATGATTGCTGTGGCTAATAGCAGAGCTTGGTTTCTATATCGGATGTTTGAAGCAGCTTGGATCAGATCAGGCGTTTTATTTGCAAGTCATTAGGTAATGAGATCTAATTAACCTTCCTCTTATCTCATGACAGGGTTAGTAATAGAAGCTAAATGTTCTGCCCTGTGATCACCTTCACTGTTCTGTAATCTGTGTTCTGCATCAGTCCCTTACACATCTCACAGCGGAACACCAAACCTGACGATGGGAACACGTTTAGTCTTAACTTCACTCTCTCAGTGGGTCAGTTCAAAGCAATGTATCGTACTGATGTATGATGCACAATAAGACCATAAACGTGTCCTCAGTAAATAGGGCCACATGAACAGACAGAGAGAGACAGAGATGTTTTTATAGTTTTTAAAGGTCGACATGATGAATTGGGACGATTCCTTCTCTCTGTTTCTCTGGCTGTTGACATTTCCACTTGAATGTCAGCACAGTCGACGCCACATTTTCGCTTTCTGTACCAATTTAATCATGTGACACTTGAGTAGTCCTGGACAACACATTTTTTCATTTGAGATTTTAGTTGAGGTGGAAGACTCCATACTAATGTGTTGTGATGGTTAGATTTCGTGATCTAAACCAGTGGTTCTCAAACTGGGGTCTCCAAGACAGATCCAGAGGGGACACAGAATTTGATGGTATTTTGAAACGTTTGAATTTGAAACGTATCAATAGTTTTATCCAATCAAACATCAGAAAAATAAGACCACCAATCAAAATAATGAATGTTCCAGGGTTGTGGAAAATTATTTAAAATTCTAAGTTTAATGAAATAAGTCTTAATTTGGGGGTCCAGAAAAGCAATGCATCCTACATAACAGGTTCTTACAATGAAAAGGTTTGAGAACCCCTGATCTAAACACATGGCTGATCAAGCTTTTGTGATGGCTGCTCCATGTAGATTTTGGCCATTTCTAAGTCGAGTTTTTAATCTTTTTTACTTGAAGTATTTTCCTAAATCGGTCATGTATTACAGTTCACTTTTACCCTTGTAAGACACGTCTTGGGTCACCATATGTTTCATTAACCTAGTGCCATATAAGTCAAACTGACATTGACATGTTAATTAAAAGGATGGATGTGATGTAAGCACATACTGTGAGTTCAGCGGGACATGCTGTGCTCTTATGTGTTCAACATTCAGCCAAAAACACAATAGAAATATGAATACATTATGCATGAAATGTGTTCAATTTCTGTTTATATTGTTTGTAAAATGATGGTCATATTGAGGTGATTTTTTTAAATGATGGTTGGTTGTTTGGTTTGTTTGTTTGGATGGTTGGATGGTTGGTTGGTTGGTTGGTGTTGGAAGTGCAGATACATGTTACACGCTACACAGTTTTGAATGACCTCATCAGGCGTGAGTCAATAACACGGTTTGCAAGATGTGTTGGCGGGTGTATGCATATGTAACGTTTGACAGTTGGTAAGTGGATCTCCAAAAGCATCATGTTACTTATTCAGATTAAAACCTAAACACACGGCAGAACACATGCACTCGCACATGAACACATGCACGCAATTCTCACAATGTACTGACCTGAGAACTTGTGTCATGAGTCTGCCTTCATGTCATGTCTATTCTTGGAGCAGATTCATGATGAAGTCTTATGTTTTATGTGAGAGAGAGATGTTGACCCTATCGGCCTTCGATACTCTTTCTCCGGTCCTCGTCTTTGTTCCCGCCATCTCGTTCCTCGTTAACTTTCTCTGAGTGTTTCATTACCCACACCTGCCCCTTTTTAATGATCCTTTGTCTGTCTCCCTATATATGATCCTCATGTCTTTTGTCCTGTGGTTGTTCATTGTATTTTGTAGCTTGTGCTTGTATGCCTGTGCTTATGTGCTTGTTCTTGACTTGTGTGTATTTGGGTGTTGCCTTCTCCTGTGTTTCTTGTTCCTTGTAGATTACCTTACCTGTGTCTGTTTATTTTTATCATGTTGAGTCTTTGTTCTTTCACCCTCGTTGGAAGTCTTTGTTTTATTGTATTCTGCCTTAGTTTAGTTTTCCCCCATCGTGGGTGTTTTATTTGTTCTTTGTTTTGGAATAAAGTCTTTGTGTTAAAACTTCTTCACCACCAGCTGCCTGCATTTGGGTTCTTCCTAGAAAACCGTGACAACTTGACATAAAATTGTTTTTCACAGCAAAGTAGACAAAAAAGTAAAATAATGCTGCTTTTTCATATGTGCAACTTTTGTGTTCATAGTATATTTATTTTCAAGTGAAGGCAGTGACATTGTACATAAAGTCTAAATGAACTACTCCATCAAACATTCTTCATCTGTGACTACATTCACAATACAGCACTGCCCCAATCTCTAGATATCAGCATTGACTTTAAAGACATGGTTGTCCCAAAACTGGAAAAACATTTATAATTTACTCATCCTCATGTCATCCCAAAAATGCATGACTTTCTTTTTTTGTGGATAAAGATATTTTGAAAAATGTTGTTGACCAAACAACATTAAACCCATTGCGTTCCATTCTATGAACACATTTCTCAAATCATCTCCTTTTGCTTTCCACATAACAAAGAGTCATATACAGGTTTACAACCACATGAGGGTGAATTAATGATGATAAAAGATTTATTTTTGGTTGAATTATACATATCATACATAATGGACATGGTCATAACTTTCCTGTAGCTCAGTGGTAAGAACTTTGCGTTAACAATGCAAGGTTGTGGGTTTGATCCCAGGGGATTGCACATTCCTGTGTATAAATGTATAGGATTTGGATAAAACCCTCTGCCAAATGCGTAAATGTATATAACTCTCTTTTCCTCCTCCAGAGGAGATCCGGACAAATGTGATATTTGGGGAAACACGCCCCTTCACCTGGCGGCAGCCAACTGTCATCTGAACTGCATGTCCTTTCTGGTGTCATTCGGTGCGAACGTGTGGTGTCTGGACAACGACTACCACACGCCGCTGGACATGGCGGCCAGTAGAGGTCATATGGACTGCGTGCGATACCTGGACTCCATCGCCGCCAAGCAGATCACCATCAACCCAAAACTGGTGAGCAAACTGAAGGAACGTGCCTTCCGTAACGCTGAGAAACGCATAAAGAACTGCGAGAAGCTCCAGCGCAGACATCACGAGCGCATGGAGAAGCGCTTCTTGCGAGAGACGTCTGGGGCCGACATGCTAGACAACATGAGCTACAGCAGTTTTAGCAGCACGTTGAGCCGCAAGATCCCACAGTTCAACACTCTTGACTCCACGACGTACTCGCAGGTAAAGTTATTAACGCCGGGGGGAAGAATTTAATAAAAGCTTAATAATAGATACTAAATAACCACTGACTATCCACAGGCAACGCTTCAGTCCACAACAAGAGGCAAAACCAAAATTCAGCGCCGCCTCGAGAAGAAGAAACAAGGAGACGGGACGTTCAAGATTTCCGAAGACGGGCGTAGGAGCGTCCGCTCCCTCTCTGGTCTCCAGCTGGGCAACGATGTGATGTTTCTGAAGCAGGGTACGTATGTCAGCCCGCGGCAGCAGTCGAACCCCAAACTCAACATCCGTAACATGTTTACCAGTAAACTGGATGAAGATGAGGATGTTGACACGGTTTCCCGAGCTCTAAGTGACCCCGGTCTGTATGACGCTGCATACTCTGAAATTAGCACAGACTCTGGTCGGGACTCTCTGTTCAACCGGCCGGGACTCGGCACTATGGTGTTTCGCCGGAATTACATGACCGATGGGCTGTTCCGCATGGGACGGGATGAAGGCAGTGTGGCCGGGAGCGAGCCAGTGGGACGGGCACCGAACGTCCGGTTACGAGGTAGATTGCCACTCAGATCACCCAGTCTAGATGAGGTCAGCATCGACAGCTCGCTGAGTCTCCAGGAGAGAAACTTACAGGTATAGACATCATCTATCCGAGTCATTGAATCGGTTCGTGTGAATCTGTTGATTTGAATTTGGGTTGGCGTTGTCCTGTAGGATTTGCCGTGGGAGGAAGGAGATCTGGGTCTGGAGGAGGAGGACGATGAACAGCAGCCTTCGTCGGCACCTTTGGAAGTGTTTTTGGTGTCTCAGGGTCTGACTGACTTTCTCTCCATCTTCCATCGGGAGCAGCTGGACTTGGATGCGTTGCTCCTGTGTTCGGAGCAGGATCTCATCAGCATTCACATTCCTCTAGGACCCCGCAAAAAACTGCTGGGCGCATGCGGCAGACGCAATCACGTGCTGGACGGAGCGGGTGACATGCAGGACACTGAGCTTTGATGGGTATGTGTGAGTTGTCTACAATGAGATATATTTAAGTTTTTATCATCTGCCATATTTTATTTATTTTATCACGTCACGGCGCATTCTCAGATTGGCTTCGCCTTTAAAGATGGATACAGCACAACCTCAGAGTTTGGGAACACAATGATGCTGACTTTATTTGTTGAATCAGTCTTCAGGTCAGGATGCCATTAAAATACTGTAAATGTAAGCAGCTTACATTAAGGTTTGGAACAGTCGTTGTGTACACGTGTGTTTGCGTTTCACCTTATACATAATATAATTAATTGAACTCAAATGTCTATAAGTGACCATGAGAGTGTAAACACAATAATGCCATCTTGTGGTCGAGAGGAAAACAACAGCCCTTCTTATTCCTTTCAATGCAAAAAAAAACACTATTAATTAATATAAATGTTTAAATTGTCATGAGACCAAAACCATGATAAAAATGATCTCTCTCTGTTGACGTACATACTTGTGAATGTTATAGCAAAATCATTCAGAAATTGGCAGAGAAACAAAAGCAGTACTCCTTGTTTAACAAGTTTATACACTGTCAGAAAATGTTGTATATAAAATGTTGGTTTCAGTAAAGATAAAGCTCCATTGCTATTACTGATTATTTTATCAATTGAAGTGTACAACATTTTCACAACATAGTAAATATATCTGAAGAACAATGTAATTCCGCTAAAAAAAAAGAAATTCTGTTATTTATGTATGCGATTTTAAACCTGTATGTGACTCTTTCTTCAGTGGAACACAACAGAAGATATTTTGAAAAATGTCTCGGTGGTTTGTGTTCATACAACAGGAGTCGATGGGGTTATTTCGCTATCAACATTCTTCAAAAAAACTTTTTTTGTGTTCTGCAGAAGAAAGAAAGTATAGATTTGATAATAGAATGAGGATGATGAGTATATGATGAGTGAACTATCCCTTTAAGAACAACATTCATGTTGATTTGATAATGCATTATACAAACACACACAGTGTTTGTATAGTTTCATATCTGTACAGTTTTGTGGAGGAGCTTTATTTGTTTTGGATTCTGTGGTCTTTTGCTCTTTTATGATGGGGCTGTGCTGCAGGTTTTAGATGCTGACCTACTGAAAGGTGATATAACTCTTGTTACTTTATCTCTCGATCTCACACACTCATAAGCACACACACCCACCCACCCGTGGCTAACATATACATTACCCTGTTCTTCACTTCACTATATCTTAGTGTAAAGTTTTAATTTGTCTCCTTTACTTTTGGTCTACGTTCTCTTGCCAGTCTGCTCAGATTTGGTCCCATTCCTGAAAGACGAGTTCTTAGGAACTCTGTCCTGCATGGTGTTTCATAATCGACTTTGTTTATTTATTGTTATGCTAGTCAATTTTACATTTTAACGACGCTATCATGATGTATGAATACTGCCATTTAAATAACAGAGTATCATGTTTTGCATACACTAATGAGAATTAGGATTTCTTATTATGATTCATTTTTTTATGTTGGGCTAAAATGTGTCCCAGTACTTATTCATTTTTTGGGTCTCCAAATGCCAATGTTTTCAGTGAAAAGTTGTGGTAAAATGTTAATAAACAAGTTGAATATTGAAAGGACTTGTATTAATCTACGTTATTTGAAATTCTGAGAGTAGAATCACCCACTCCTTTCCTGCCCGTCTGTTCTGACCCTTCATTCTTTAGCTGCATTCTACCTTTGTTCTCTGATGAGAAAGAAAGAGATTGGAATGCTTTTATAAGGCTCAGAAGTGATTTTTGTAGTAAAACAATTACAAATTGTAATCAATGTACTCTCCATAAGTGAAGTGAAAGCATGCAAGAACATTTCTGTGAATATAGTTTATTATGCATGATTTTGTCTTTTAACCATTTTGAGCAAATGTGACATAAGGCTAAAGTCTCTAAATCTAATTTATAATTCGTCAAAGTTTGTTTTTGATTGTTAATTGCTCTGATTTTAATCTTGGGCAGATTGAAATCTTTAATATAATTTTTTTTTCCACAAAATGTGTTTAACGTGTGAGATCTACATCCAGTCATGTAGGAAGGCTTTATGTAGAAAACGTTTATAATCACTTGAAAACAAAGAGGATTATCTGTAATCTCACAAATTAATTTAATTGTTCATGATAATTATGTATATTATCGTTCTAAACTTCCTTACGTTGATTGACGCAATAAATTACTGGTAAAACAAAATTGTTAAATTTGCGTAAAACAAGTTTATGCTTTTACCACCTTTATGGTGAAATGTGTGTATTATAATGTATAGGAGATTTATATTAGCCTATAAAATGCAATAATTTTATCCAATGGTGTACAAAACTGTCGCAATGTATCAACATTTTAAGTTTTAGTTCATTTGTAACGTTACTTCACAATCATGTAATGTCTGTGCGCGCGCCCGCGTGCATGTTATGGTGTTTGTTCTTGGGATTCAAGACGACGCACGGGCCCTTGCAGCACTTTGCGCGCGCTCCTGCCAAAAGCATCGCCGTGGGAACGAGAGAGAGAGAGAAAGAGAGAGAGAGAAAGAGAGAGAGAGAAAGAGAGAGAGAGAGCAAAGAGAGAGAGAGAGAAAGAGAGAGAGAGAAAGAGAGAGAGAGAGAGAGAGAGAGAGAGAGAGAGAGAGAGAGAAAGAGAGAGAGAGAGAGAGAAAGAGAGAGAGAGAAAGAGAGAGAGAGAAAGAGAGAGACAGAGAGAGAGAGAGGCTGCTTGTAGCGCAGTCAGCATTAAAGTCGCGCGCTACCTCGTTTCACGGACAGGACAGCAAGTGTGAAAGTGTGTCATGCCCCTCTGAGCTCGCGCAGACATGCAGACCAATTCCGTGAAGAGCAGAGACACCGGACAGCGCGTGTCCCGGGATGGCAGAGGACACCGGGACTCTGTACGGGACATTGACGCGGAGCACGTGCTCGCGAAGCCCGCAGACACGGAGCGCGAGACTCTGATGATGGAGCTCACGCGACTGGTGCAGAAGAGTGTGCGCGAGAGCAGCTGGTGGGAGAGGAGAGGACTGGACTGCACCGTCCTGACCACAGCTTTCCTCTCTTTACCTGCAGGTACACACACATCCAGAACCACACATGTGCGTGTTTGAGAAGAAACTTGATCATTTGCACATCGAAATTGAAGCATGTGTTGTTATATTTGTTTGCGTATTGTTAAATCCTAATGCAAAAATCTCACGATCATTTCTTTATTGCATAAAAAGGATGAGTTTTTATGTATAAGTGTTTAGTGTATTTTTTTATATTTACGGGGATTATAATGTAGGAAAATAATTATTAAAAATACTGTATATGTTAGTATTTACTATAGTAATATCTGTTGTTTTATAATAACAAATGCTCTTGGTTAAAGTATAATATGTTTTTTTAGTAGTAGGCCTATTAACTGTAGTGAATTGATCAAGTGTTGTAAATTGTACTTAAGATTTAAAAACACTATAGTATATCTAGGAAGTTTGCTATCGTTTACTAAATATAATCTTATACTAAAGTATTGTTTATTGAAAAATCATTATAGCAAGAAGAATTTTACAATCTTAATTAATCTAAAAAATGTTATTGTTGTAAAAACTATCACAATGCAAAAAAAAAAACTAACCCCAATTTTACAGACAGTCGACAGTTAAGTGTGAGAATTGTGTAGTGACTACGTTAAAATTAGCTGATATCTTTGAAACCACACTAGAGATGTTCAGTCGAGGTATCACTCGAGTGTGTTATTGTTAATCTATAAATGCATAGTTTGTATCATTATTATAATTTTTATTAGGGAGTTGTTTTCCAGCTAAAGTGCATTGTTTACTTCATTTACTTGTTCATTCTTGCACTTCAGGGTGTGATCGCATTTTATCTAAACCACAACGACAAAAAAAATAAACAGGGATGATGATTTTACAGTCAAAAATACCTTTGTCAGAGCGAGATGCCAGTTTAAAATAAACACATAGAATGAGTTTACAGCGTATCAGATTATCATACAGTATAAAATAAATGGGTAGGATTCATTTACTGTGCAAAAATTCCCTATCAAATTGTCCAACCAATAATAAATAAATATGTAGAATGATTTAACCACGAAACTCCGCTATCAGATTGTTGTGTCAATATAAAATTAGCAGGTAGAATGATTTTACAGTGCAAAACAATTACGAAATATTGATGTGTGACATGCCTGGTAGGACGATCTGTCGGGTAGGATGATATTTCAGGACACCTGTGATGAGGTCAAGCTTCGCTTTGACTTTCACTGTAACAGATAAATATTCAACCCAGAATGTTCATGCTCTTGTCATCCACACAGATCAGCTTTACTAAATCTTTGTTGACTCTCGTGACGTTGACCATAGTTTACGTTCAAATTGCTGCGGCACACCTGTGGTGTGGTTGTCGTGGCGACCGGTTCAATTTGGGTGCTCCCCTCCCATTGGTCAGATCCAGTTTCCCTCATAGATCTGACTCATCTTTCAGCGAGAAACCAGTGACACAGCTCCAGTGGGGATGTGAGGAGAAACAAAATTCCTTTTATCACTGTATTACAAAAGATCAGATGTTAAAGAAAACATCTGCTGATTATCATCGTAAGATTTGTTCATAGAAAATCAACAAATTAAAGCCTTTGCAAGGTTATTCCACTTCTTCTGGAGTTTATAACTCTCTGAATTTTACAACCCGATGCTGTACAATGTTATGGCATTGGAAAATCAAAAATGGAAAACAATGCAAAGCAACCAAAATGTTGACTGTTCCAAGATGGCGGACATATCTGGTGGCATCTACTATATTCTAGCTCAGCTAGAAAGCTGTATTGACAAATCAGCATTCAGGACCTCAACAATCTGTTTCATAATAAAACATAAATCTTGTCCTCACCCAACTGTGAGTCTTTACTAAGTGTTTTTTTGCTTTGTCTGTCTGCAGGATTTCTATTGTTGGGTTCCTCTGAGCCGCTGTATTTCCTGTTGGGTTTGATGATTATGGGCGTGGCTCATGCCATCATTACCATTAAAGGAACTCATCTGGCCAGTCACGGTGCACTCAGCGAATCTCCAGCGTGGACCGACTTCTGGGCTGTTTTCTTCATTGAAGTGAGATGATGTCATTTTCTGTCAGCCAATCGATTCAGCGCATATTTTTGGGGATTTACACCGGAAGCAACAATCCCAGCACATTTCTTTTTCATTTGGATGTGACATATTGTAAATCTCTGCTTTGAAGAGTTATTGTTAGCATCTCACACAAAACAATACATTTTCACTTTGGAGAAAAGCGTCTGACGAATGAATAAATGTAAACTCACACAACTAATTGAAAATATGAAAGAACACTGTTTTAACCCATTTGTCCATATTTGACCCAACCCGCATCATATTCAAGAGTGAAGGAAAATAATTAGCTTTATGAGATTAACTTCTCATAAACTAACTTTGAGATCAAGCGGATTTAAGGTTTCCAGTCTCTCAGGAATTTTAATGATCTCCTTTGATCTGTGTTAGTAACAAAGCTAATTTCATTCAGTCCGTGGACACGTGACAGTGGGGTCCAAAAATCCACAATGTTTTGTAAATT